>CM025673.2:859334-892489 GCA_014621495.2 Entosphenus tridentatus | reverse complement strand
CTCTGAATCATTCAGATGTTCATTGGCAAACTTCAGACGGGCATGTACAGTGAGGGAAAAAAGTATTTGATCCCCTGCTGATTTTGAACGTTTGCCCACTGACAAAAAAATGATCAGTCTATAATTTTAATGGTAGGTTTATTTGAACAGTGAGAGACAGAATAACAACAACAAAATCCAGAAAAACGCATGTCAAAAATGTTATAAATTGATTTGCATTTTAATGAGGGAAATAAGGATTTGACCCCCTCTCAATAAGAAAGATTTCTGGCTCCCAGGTGTCTTTTATACAGGTAACTAGCTGAGATTAGGAGCACACTCTTAAAGGGAGTGCTCCTAATCTCAGCTTGTTACCTGTATAAAAGACACCTGTTCACAAAAGCAATAAATCAATCAGATTCCAAACTCTCCACCATGGCCAAGACAAAAGAGCTCTCCAAGGATGTCAGGGACAAGATTGTAGACCTTCACAAGGCTGGAATGGGCTACAAGACCATCGCTAAGCAGCTTGGTGAGAAGATGACAACAGTTGGTGCGATTATTCGCAAATCGAAGAAACACAAAAAAACTGTCAATCTACCTCGGCCTAGAGCTCTTTGGCATCAACTCAACTCGCCGTGTTTGGAAGAAAAGGAATGTTGCCTATGACCCCAAGAACACCATCCCCACCGTCAAACATGGAGGTGGAAACATTATGCTTTGGGGGTGTTTTTCTGCTAAGGGGACAGGACAACTTCACCGCATCAAAGGGACGATGGACGGGGCCATGTACCGTCAAATCTTTGGTGAGAACCTCCTTCCCTCAGCCAGGGCCAGGGCATTGAAAATGGGTCGTGGATGGGTATTCCAGCATGACAATGCCCCAAAACACACGGCCAAGGCAACAAAGGAGTGGCTCAAGAAGAAGCACAATAAGGTCCTGGAGTGGCCTAGCCAGTCTTCAGACCTTAATCCCATAGAAAATCTGTGGAGGGAGCTGAAGGTTCCAGTTGCCAAACGTCAGCCTCGAAACCTTAATGACTTGGAGAAGATCTGCAAAGAGGAGTGGGACAAAATCCCTCCTGAGATGTGTGCAAACCTGGTGGCCAACTGCAAGAAACGTCTGACCTCTGTGATTGCCAACAAGGGTTTTGCCACCAAGTACTAAGTCATGTTTTGCAGAGGGGTCAAATACTTATTTCCCTCATTAAAATGCAAATCAATGAATAACATTTTTGACATGCGTTTTTCTGGATATTTTTGTTGTTATTCTGTCTCTCACTGTTCAAATAAACCTACCATTAAAATTATACACTGATCATTTCTTTGTCAGTGGGCAAACGTACAAAATCAGCAGGGGTAGCCCATTCCAGCCTTGTGTAGGTCTACAATCTTGTCCCTGACATCCTTGGAGAGCTCTTTGGTCTTGGCCATGGTGGAGAGTTTGGAATCTGATTGATTGATTGCTTCTGTGAACAGGTGTCTTTTATACAGGTAACAAGCTGAGAGTAGGAGCATTCCCTTTAAGAGTGTGCTCCTAATCTCAGCTCGTTGCCTGTATAAAAGACACCTAGGAGCCAGAAATCATTCTTATTGAGAGGGGGTCAAATATTTCCCTCATTAAAATGCAAATCAATTTATAAAATGTTTGACATGCGTTTTTCTAGATTTTATTGTTGTTATTCTGTCTCTCACTGTTCAAATAAACCTACCATTTAAATTATAGACTGATCATTTCTTTGTCAGTGGGCAAATGTACAAAATCAGCAGAGGATCAAATATTTTTTTTCCTCACTATAGGTGCTCCGGGCGGCTGCTATGGGTTGTCAGGCACCCAGACTCCGGCGGAACAGGGCATGGAGATGAGGTGCATGGATGATGATGAAGGTGTAAAGACAACTACGACGCACTTGTCTTGAGATGGTTTCTTTATTAAGGAGCCACGTGCTCACACTCGGACAGGCGAAGACCCCACTGCAACAGCCCCAAGTCTCCCACACATCTTCCTTGTCTACGGTTTGAGGCGACGCCCCCATTCCCGAACCTTCTTGCTGGTTCTAGACTGCTCGCTCTACCAGCAGACTCCACTGTCCTCTTCCATCACCTGGCCACGCTCCTATTCTCGATCATTCCCGTAGCCATTAGTCCCTTCGCACTGCAGGCTGACTCCCCTGTCATTACCTCCCATGGCCACCAGTGCATTCGCACTGCAGGCTGACTCCCCTGTCATTACCTCCCGTGGCCACTAGTCCACTTACACCGTAGGTTGACTCCCCTGTCATTACCTCCCGTGGCCACTAGTCCACTCACACCGTAGGCTAACTCCACTGTCATTACCGCCCGTGGCCACTAGTCCAATCGTACTGCAGGCTGACTCCCCTGTCATTACCTCCCGTGGCCACTAGGCCACTCACACCGTAGGTTAACTCCACTGTCATTACCGCCCGTGGCCACTAGTCCACTCACACCATAGGTTGACTCCCCTGTCATTACCTCCCGTGGCCACTAGTCGACTCACACTGTAGGTTGACTCTACTGTCATTACAAAAGTAAGGCTTGAGGCGCGATGGGTGAACATACCAATGGCAATGTCCCACATAATTTCAACCGGGCCCTGCCACGGCTGAAGCAATTTGGAAGAGGTACGTAATGGGAACTGCATGCAATGTAATGACTCTTTGTCGCCTACTGCTCAGGGAATTGTGTGTGAACCCATAACAGTGTATTTCGCTTGTTAGCGGCCTTTGCTTTTGCGGTATTTGCCATTCCGCTGTCCACGCTTCGATCAATCGGTCAAGCATGACCTGCAAGGATGCAGGCCAATCGGACACACGTAGGGGGCATACCCAGCTGAGTCTCTATAGGAGATTCAGGTTCACGGCCGTACATGAGATCGAAGGGAGAAACCCCCATGGAGACATGTGGGGCCAGCCTATATGCTGCCAAGACCCCCATTACATGGAGATCCCAGTCGGTGTGCGTCGTATCCACGATTTGGCAGAGCATTGCTGTTATGGTTCTATTCAGCCGTTCCACCACACCATCCTTTTGAGGGTGGTACAGGGAAGTATGAATATTCTTTGTGCCCAACGCTTCGCACACCTCCCGGTCGGTGAGTAGCTGCTCTGGAGGGCCTTCGACCCTCACGTGTCCATGAAGGAATGCATTGACAATTGATCTGGCCGAACGCAGCACAGCCCTCACCTCGGAAAATACTCGACTCCCACCAAGAGAAATTATTTTCCCATGGTGAGCATGGGAAAGGCCCGAGAATATCAAGAGTGACAAATTTGTTTACCCTGGAGACAGTGATGGATTGCAATGGAGGCTGTGACCTATGCACTGGCGGTTTTCGACGCGCACACCCATGATCAAATAATACACATCAGCAGACATACGAGGCCAGTAATAATCACATTGCAAAGTTAACAGTGTCTTGCAGCACCCTAGGAGCAATAGTTTGCTTGTATGGACTACCCGCGTCAATTTGCCTCGCAGGGATGTGGGCACCACCAGACATCGTCGGTGAGTGATCCCGTCCCACTACATTAGCAACCCCTCTTACAGCAAAAACTGAGACCATACTGAGGTTGATGCAGATTGTTCTACATTTATCTGGTGGCGCAAGGGAAGCAGGCTGGCATCATCGACCTGCAGCTGTTCCCACTCTATATAAGTCAGACCCAATGCATAGTCCCTGCATGGTTTGTCTGCCGATGGCTCCGTAAGCTGTACTGATGCTACCATCACCGGCACCTCTAGAATGGTAGGCGCACACTGGCCATTGCGAGGTAAGCTCAACAATGCGTCGAGATATCCATGTTTTAGGCACTGCCGATGTACTATTTTATACCAGTACTGCTGCAATTTCTCTATCCAGTGCATCAACTGACCCGATGGCTGGTCTATGCGCAAGGAATACTGGATGGCGGTGTGACCAGTGCGGATTGTGAATTCCCTGCCGTATAGGTAGGGTCTGTATAGTTGTACAAAGGAAACGATTGCCAGCAATTCGAAAAAATGTGACTACCGTAGGCAATGACCACTTCTACCCCACCCTTCACCTGAGAGAGGACAGCCCCTATCCCCAGATCACTGGCGTCCATGTCTAGGATGAAGGGCAGGGAGAAGTCCAGGTATGCCAGGGGCGGAGCATCTGCGAGCCAATCACACAGCATGACAAATGCAGTTTCCTCCTCCACACTCCAGTTAAACTTTTGGTTCTTTACTGTCAACGTGTACAAGGGCTTCGCGATTGTGGCAAATTTTGGGACAAATTGGCGTGAAGCACATCACCCACCAATTTCGGGGTCCACCAATTTTTCACGCATGCCGTCTTGTCAGAATCCGTGGCAACACCTGACGCCCTCACAATGTGACCCAAATATCGCATGGACGTTTGCATGAGGTGACATTTTGATGGTTTAAATTTTAGGCTGGCTGAGCACACCCTTGATATGTGCGGAGCCACTGCAAATGTTCATCAAACGTGCGACCGAAGACGATGATTTCGTCCAGGTATATAAGGCACGAGTCCAACTGCAATCTTGCTAGAACCAACTCCATCAGCCTTTGAAACATAGCAGGTGCCGTTTGAAGCCCCATCGGGAGACAGTTAAAATGATACAGTCATTGAGGTGTATGGAACACCAATTTAGGCTTTGAGGACTTGTCTAAGGACAGTTACCAAATCCTGACAGCAAGTCCAATGTGGGAAAAAAATGCTCTCTTGTTGTATAGCTATTCAGTGCTAATGTCGGTGCCTGGTCCATCCAGGACCTATTGTTGAGATTCATGTTATCTAAGACAATGTTATGATGCTGCAGTGTTCATTAATTATATTGATATTGCAAGTATTAATGCATGCTGTATTTTGTGTTGTGTTTTTCCATCATTTTTTCCTCGTTTCATTAATTAAATACGTTAGAGTCAGATGTTCACCCTGGCTCTGAAGGTGTATTGAATGCGAGGTTAACTATTCGGAGAGTTGTGCAATGCAGCACACAGCAAGGCCGAAACAGTTGGATAGCGGGTCGAAAACTTCCGCCATCTCGTGATAGACTCCACTGGTATGGTTTTTAAGATGGAAAGGGCTTCATCGTTGAAGGCCATAAGTAGTGCCTTTAGTGCCTCTTCTTTAGTCCAATCGAAGACTTAGTATGCAGCCTCAAACCATCTGGTAGACTCCCCAGTCACTTCCTGCTGCCATGAACTCCTTAACCGGCCCCAGCCGGTGAGGTCTGTCGACCGCTCTCTTACATCCCACCAGGACTGCCTCCCGTAACATTGCCCCAACAATCGCAGCCACCGCCGTGACTGCACCGAGCATCCCCGGCTGCCCAGCCCCTGCTGCCATCGGCCGGATGGCTCTGCTGGTTCTCTCATCGCCATTTACGCAGCTCCTGTCCTTCTCGGCAAGCTGCAGCACGATCCGGGAGACCGTGTGTGTGAGGTGGTCTATTTGCCCTTCCAGCCACTCCCATCCTTTAGCGACCAGCAGCGCTTGGGTAAGTGGATGCTCCTGTTGCTGCGGATGTCCGTTTCATCTCCGCCGGCGCCGCCGCAGCATCTCTCGCGTCACCGAGATTGATCTCTGGGTCCTCTTAGCCCAGAATGTTCTGGTTGAAGACTTCCTTGTCGTCGGATATCGCCAGTGGGTTCCGTCGTCATTGTCGGCGTGACATCTTCCAGAAACCCCACTCTTCTGACACCAGTTGTAACGACGACCAAAACATATTCTTTGCTTTACTAAGAGCCTGTATTGGTGGATACGAACTCTCTTCTTTAAGCCCAAACTTCATCTTCTCTTCATCTCTTCCCCTTCTGCTATCCCCTTTTATATCCCTCGAGCCCCCTTTCTCGTAGGTTCGCACACCATATTTCCCTCAAGCAATCCCCGTCCTCCTCCAATTTTTGTCGAACCATTACCCCCATCAGTCAAGCCTCGTTTCCCGCCTTCTGCGTTTGTATTGCTCCTCCAATCACTTTAATTCTTTGCCTCCAGCTAATCCTCTTTCAGGCCTTACTGCACCAATCAGAGGCCTTTATTTGCTTCCTGACTGTCCGCTCCTGCACGCGCACCATGGCAGGTGAGTGGTCTGTTGTTTTCTGTCTTTACATATATGTATTGGCATAGAATTGGTTGCTGGCAGAAAAGGGGATCTGCGGGGTACGGCAGTTCTGACGTCAGCAGTCCAGGATATACACGAGAAGGGGAACTAATTATTAAGTGTGTTAATAAAGAAGTGCAATGGACGACCATTGTATGTATGTTGAACTTATTTCGCACCACACGTAGCCAACCCTGCTAATCGTAGGTGTGGGGGAAGGACATGTAACGAACATAGCTAGATATGCACTAACATAGCTAGATATATACTAATGTGTAGTGGCTGAAAGTACGCGTCACACGCTAAAGTCGGTGTACGTGCGCATGGCGTACAGTAGGAGCAAACGAGATCGAGGTGTTGCTGTTGCTTGGCGTGAGGAGAGGGCCGGAGACGAGTAGGGAGCAAATAAGGACACGGGGCGCTGATTGGCTGGGAGTTGTTGTTATCGAGATGTGGGGCCGCGCTGTCTGAGGACGGTAGCAGGTGGCAGGGAGTAATTAAGGACGCAGGGCGCTGATTGGCCGAGAGATTGTTGTTGTCGCTGAGTGGCACCGCATTGTCGGGGAAAACATGCCAGGTACCAGCGGGGGCTGGGGGCGAGTGGCGTCGCGGGGGATGCCCCAGATTAATTGAAGATTAATTGGCTCGGGGATAAAGAGAGGGGTTTTTGGAGGAGACGGGAGTTTGTGCCTGTGAGGAGACAGAGGATGTAGGAGTCGAAGCAGCAGAGCTAATAGCAGTGGAGAAGTGTAGGGTAGCAGTGAAGAAGTGTAGGGTAGCAGTGAGACGACGAAGCCAGTAGAAAGCGGCTGGAGTGTGAGAAGAGAAGCCGATAGAGATACGGCAGAGTGTGACGGCGGAGCCAATGAAGAGCGGCTGAACTGTGACAGGGAGAGTGGAGAGGAGAGTCGACGGAGGAGTGATGGGGAGCGAGTGAGGCCGGCAGAACGTGGCGAGCGAGCGGAGAGCGCGGAGGAGAAATGTTGATCGGTGTTAGCTGGAAGAATGTTGATCGGTGTTAGCTGGAGGAATGTTGATCGGTATACGCGGAATAAAGTGAAAGAGGAAAGACAAGAAGCTGTCGTGTCAAGTCGAGCACTACAAATGTGTCTAGCGGTGTGAGTGCATCTCGACTCGGCATGAAATAAACACGCGGACAATGCTTGCCTTTCCCATGTCTATCTCTCTATGTGACAGCAAATGTACATTTTATTTTTAAACATCCCACCAGCCTGCCTTCTGGAGTGTTTGGCTGCTATAAATGCCCCCGTGATGATAAACCACTTCGCTGAGCAATCATTTGTGGTCAGGTCAACTTTGAAACATAAGCCCAGCAGCAACCCCATTTACGCTCGCATTACACCTGTTAAGTTTATTTATTTAAGTGATTTGCTTACCTTTTCTATACTTGGCACTCCTAGCGTTTTTGTATTATTTGTTGTTGTAACTTTCTAATCCGCCCCTCCTGGACATCTTTTTTTTTTAAAAAGAGCTTCATAGCTCATCGGATTCCTCCAATCTAAATAATGATTCAAATTCAGATTTTTGTTTTATCAGCAGCTTCGGTTCAATACAGACGTCACTCAGCAGTCTCATTCTGTTTATTTGCCTATAAATATCCGATAGTTCCCAAGCACTGGTTTAAGAAAGCCTGACTTCTGCTCAGGGTGAACGTCGAAACCGGTCCAGAGTTTGGTGTTAGCTACGCTCCTGGTCATTGGTGGCATATAGTACAATACCGTATACTCTCCACTCTTGAAAACTCGCTATATAAATCTTTATTTGAAGCTTTTGTGACTGCAGGAATCCATACTATTTGGTTCTTTCGGTAAAGTCACGTAGGTATAAAATAAAATAGATCACGACGTTCTGGGCGCAACACAAGCGTCCGTCATCAGGTGGGGAAGCATGGCCTGCTGCTGATGCAGACGGCTTTTAAAAGGTTTGAAATGGGCGTAGCCCAAGGGTCATAAAGAAGTGGCTGGGTCCAGTGATGTTAATGTGAGAAATTAGCATGTAACTGGGTACGGAAGAGGCTATGTTAAGTTGAGAGATTAGCATGATATTAAAGTGAGAAATTGGCATGTAATTGGGCACAGAAGTGGCTATGTTAATGTGAGAGATTAGCATGAAATAACAGCTGACATAGGCAGGTAGGATGGAAACATCACAGTCAGTTAAGACTTTACCTGGTTAATAACGTCCTTCCAATGATTGCTCAGATTGTACCCATCATCTCGGTTGAAGTTGTGTCTTTGTTTATATATCGCTATATAAAACTCAACTAAACTATTTTTTTATTTTACCAGGTAAGGCTCACTGAGCTGTGCAGCTCTTTTTTAGAAACGACCTGGCCACAAATAATAGCGCAACGAAGTGGTTTATCATCACGTGGAAATATATATATATCAGCCAAATACTCTAAACGTGTGACGTTTAGTCTAAATGTGGAGGGAAAATCAGACCGGCGAGAGAGAGAGACATACAAACTCAAAATACACAGCAGGCGTCAGGGTTGGGATGGAACCCACGACCTCCTGTATACCAGGCGAGAGAGTTAACGTCTCGCCACCGACGCTTGTGACACGATGATTGTGAACTTCCCTGAGGCACCTTGCAGCTTGCGCAATGCTCTCATTGTCTCCTGAAGGTGCCAGTAACGGCATGGGTGGCACATCCCACGTTAAATTCTTCAAACAGGTTTTTTTGTTTTTACCACAATAACCCTGTGAGAAATTCAACAGTGGGCGAACTGTCTCTAGACTTGGCCTTGTCATGGGAATTAGGAATTTCCACCACTGGCTGAGGGCCACCAACAGAGATAGTAGAGATTTTTTGGGGTTATAAATCAATTGAGTCTCCTTGTTGGCACGCGTGTTCTGCAACTGTCGACAGCTGTGATATTAATAATGTAAAGGTTGTGTGCAAAACTAGTTACTACTGGTCAAGACTGATTCGAGAATCTATTGAAATTGAGATGAATAAAAAAGATTTTAACGTTATGATAGCTACAGGCTTAGTGCTGATTGGAAGCGTATTATGAAGTAATACATTGCTTAATTGCATGCCTATATAGGTCACCATACGTCGATGGTGATTCGCAGTGAGCAGCCAATGACAAGTAATGCGATTTTTTTACCCAAAAACGGCAGAATTTGCATACATAATGTACATGCATGATGTACATTATGTATGTTGATTAGCTGTGCGTAATCCAGCTAATAATCGAAATCCATTGTAATTTATATGAATACATGAACCCCCCCCCGGTCCTCGCACCTGATTGGCTCACAAGTGACGACGTCACATTCACCCCCTCTCTATTGAAGGCCGAAACAGGAGGATTTCTCCACAGTTCTGGCTGTCGCCTGATGAGGCTGGTTGTAATTACCGCCGAAACGTCGCAGTACTCGAATTGTAATTGTTGTGGGTTTACTCTCCGACACACAACCGGTTTGCTGAACTAGGAACTAATTGGCATGTTTTGTTGACGAGACAAACTTACTAATTGGCCTGTCGGGTGGTGGAGGGTTTAAGGAAAAATTTATATTGACGCTATTTAACCCAACAAAAACCTCAAATATGGATAATATTGGTCGCGAAAGCCTACGACTGTACTACGAGGTGTTAAACAGAGATGAGCGTGATTGATTAGAGAGACACCGAGGGACTGTATTGACAAGAATAAGCATAATCCTGTAGGGGGAGCAGTGGTGCCGTGGTCAGCGCACTGCGCTCTGAACCCGGTGACCTGAGTTCACGTATTGACCACGGCTAACATCAGTGGCGGGTGATATCCAAACCGGTTTTAGTCGCCCCCCCCAACTCTCTCCCCATCCACACGCACTGACCAGCGTGGTGAAGTAGGGCCAAACAACAATAACCGACACGGCTATTGGAAGCCTTCATCCAGCAGTGTATTGACAAAGGGCTGTACACGAACGTATTTCGCAAGTGTGTTTACAGTCACTCCCCAAGAGGTGGCAGGATAACGCAGGGCCTTCATAATGGCCAAATCAAAGGCACTCGAACATGCACTACTGAGAGCCTCGGTTCAAATCCAGGGTCACATTAAACACGTTTTTTTGTATTTTACCGGTAAGGCCCCAATGAGCTATGTCGCTCTTTTTAAGCAACGACCTGGCCACAAGTGATCGCTCAACCAAGTGGTTTATCACGTGGAAATGTCTCGCAGGCAAATACTCTGAACGCACGTTGATTCTCAATGTGGAAAGGAAAACCCGAAGAAAAATCCACGCGACCACGGGGAGAGAGACACATGCAAACTCCAAATGTACAAGCGTCAGGGTAGGGATCGAACCCACGACCTCCTGTATACAAGGCGAGGTAGTTAACATCTTCGAGCCACCGTGGCGCCACACTGATTGCGCGGTATCTGGGAGAGCATCTCGCCCGCAGGCGTATTGTTCGAGAGCACCCATTGAGGCGGGCAACGGGTTACAAGAGGAGTTGCGACGTGGCGAGGAACCCGGCCGGCTTTGTCTCCCCAGTGGCGGTGTTTACACGCGGGAGCAGTCGACAGGGTCACGCATGCCCACAAAGACATAAAACCGCGCATCCCCCTCTCTCTTCACCATCCCCCCGCCCCATGTAGCCAGCATGGGCTACAGATGAACACATACTGTGAGTGAGGGAGCCTTACACGCACAGCGAGTGTAATCACTGGAGGTCGTCGTGCGGAGCGCGTTGAGGAATTTGCTGAATTAATCGTGCGAAGTGGACAGCGTTAGTAAAGTTACCAAAAGGGAAGTGAAAGTTGCTGACAGTTTCGTGGGTTTTTTCCTCATGCTGCTGCTGCAGCTCCTGTGTTATCTATGTCATTAAGTGCGGCTCGCTGCTGCTGATGCATCGTCAACACCGCGGGTCGTTTGCATCACAGCGACCACGAGGAAGTGCACGGTCTTTATCTTCACGCGCCTGCGGATTTCTCGGAACTCAGCGGAGCCGTCGGACGGACATTCACCTTGAGCGGCGGTCGCCGTCAACAGCAGCAGACAGCAGCAGCCGCGCCATGGATGCATCGCTCGACATTTAAACCACAGCAGAATGAACGAGTGAATGATCGATGCCGCCGCCGTCGCCGCAATAGAGCGGGCTAGAAATGTGCTAAAGTCCAACCCGCCGTGTCAGAAGCATGGAAGCCTCGCAGGGAGCCGTGAAGACCGTGCCCAGGAGTTCAGTGGAGAGCAAATACCAGGACGAGTTGAAGCTGGCTCGCCAGTCTCCCCGCAGCTGTTGCGCTTGGGCGGCCCTGAAGCGCGCCCTGTGCTGCGGCTGCTGTGCAGGCTCCGAGCCGGACGACGCCGAGCAGTCGGGCGGCTCGGCAGAGAGAGACGCTCAGCCGTTCGCCCTCGCTGCCTCCAGTGACGCCAACGGAGAGAGCGCCGCTGCTGTTTCTACTGCAGCAACGAAGCAGCAACAGAAGCAGGCCACCTTGAAGGAGATGCACGGTGCCACGTGGAGGTTTGACGCAGAGGCGGTGTTGGCCCACGAGCAGCTGCACAAGGAAGCCTTCGACGGAGGGACGGCGCCTTCCAAGGGGCAGACGACGACGCTCAATCCGTACGGCAACGGCGGGGTGGAGGCAGGGGACGTCCAGCTCCTGCAGGAGGGCTCCGACAGCGAAACGTCGGTGAGCGACGAAAGGCGGCCCCTGGGTGCCGCCCGCGAGGCCGACGACGACGCGGCGGAGGCGGGGGACGACCCTCGGCAGGTGCGGCCGGGGTCGAGGCCTCACGCCAGGCTGTCGTCCGTGCAGGTGGAGTACGACGACGTGACCATCGCGGCACACTCGCCGCCGCCGACGCCAAGGGACCCCGGCCACCCGCACGGCGCCCCGTGGGAGCCGCGCGCGGCCGAGTTTGCTGCGGGCGTGGGGGACAACTGCCTGCAGACGGCGGCCAACCTGGCTGACATCCTCCAGAGAGACGACAGCGCGAGGAGTCGCGACAACCACCACCACCATCACCACAACCACCGACACCCCAACAATAACAACAACAGCCAGCAGCAGCAGAATAACAACGACAAGCGGAGCAGGCTGCAGTCGCGAGACCTGGAAGCCGAGTTGGATCGGAAGGTCTCGCAGCTGCTGAAGAAACACCAAGTGGACCTCCTGCAGACCTACTCGCCCAGCAACGTGATGGACATCATGGCGCGCCACTTTCGCTTCTCGCAGGAGGTGAGCGAGCTGAGCGAGCTGGGCCTGCACGAGGTGAGCGCCGGCCTGGCGGAGATCAGCCGAGAGGTGTGCGAGGACATGAGCTGTCCTGAGGACGAGGCCAGGGAGCTGGTGAGGAGCAGCGTCCGCAGGGTCTCCTACAAGCGCTCGGGGGCCCTGAGTTCGCCGACCTTCCAGGTGTCTCAGGAGGACAGCGGTGACGAGGCGCTGAGGCTGGGGCACCTGGTGGCCCACGGGGACGAGTGCTGAGGACGGGCGGGACGTGCCGAGGCGACGCCGCTGCCGCCGCCGCTGCTGCTGCTGGCGATGATGATCCCAGAAGGTACGCGCTCCGTTCATGGTGGAGATGCCGCAGCTGCAGTCTTAGCTCCCAGCGGCTTCCTAATATGGGAAAGAAGAGCAAAGGGCCGCAGTAGCGCATCTGAAACCACACAATGCGTTGACCGTCTTTGTTCGACGGCGAGCTAAAAGCTGCTGCTGCGAGGATGACCGCAGTCCGCTTGCTGTTGGTTTTACGCCCCTTGACGAGATCAGCGAGGTGTTCATGAATTGTGGCAAGCACTTTGTGGGTAATGAGCGCGACCTTGTCACGTCTTCGTTCGGCAATCGGAAGCCAATGCAGCTCGGCGAGCCCTGGACAGACACGGTCGGACTGGAATCGCCAGACCAGGAGTCAGCAACCTGCGGCTCCGAAGCCGCATGCGGCTCTTTAAGTGACTGCTTCGTGATGTTATTTATTAAGGACCATCACCGTCTCGGATTCCCATTGCATCGCGGCTCTTGAATTATCGAGTTCATTATTGACGTCGACACAAATGTCTCCTTATTATTTTTCTGGATACCGACCCCTGGACTACACCAACGACATCGAACGCGTGCACCGAGTTGGTCTTCTTTGTCGTCGTCTCCCGTCCAACCTCTGTGGAATTTTTTTCTCTCCCAATATTCTGCACAAACCACCACTTCCGGTTTTGGCATTGCCAAATCTTGAGGAGTAGCAATGTGTGGTGCTGCAGGGAATCTCAGGAGCTGATCCGTGTGGTTTGCTTTCCACCCCACCCCCATGATTTCATGAGAGGAGAGTTGCATCTTGCCGAAACCCATTCTCAGTCTGTTTAAGCTCCGTCATGTGAGCAAATTTGGAAATGGAGCTGGATGCGAGCTCCTCTCAGCTCCAGTTACCAACTCAGTTGGAAACTGCCACTGAGATTCATTACGTTTACATTGAATGGGTAAGCGTGGGGGGACGAGGCACCATTGCAGATGCTGCCGATTCGATCTCCAGTCGTGGTAATTGTAACAATGGGTCCAAGTGTCTTACATCACTCCACCCAGCAGATCATGTGAGTGCACCACGGTTAGTCGATCGGCGAAGGTCGTGAGTGGTGGGGTGAAGTGTGGGTACTCCCCCCGCTTCCACGACGCCCCACCAGAAATTCCCCTCTTAAGTGTGCTTCTCCATATCCCCGTAATACCACGGAAGCCCCCTCTTTCTTGTCTGCAGTGGCGCCAGCGAGCAAATTCAGGGCTGCGCCCTTTGCCGAGGACGAGCGCGAGGTGCCGGTTGGTGACTGCCCATGGCCGAGGGGTTAATAATGTTGTAGCGCTGCAGTTTGTAACAAACGTGAACACGTTTCTCCTGCCATCTAAACTCATCACGTGTCCTTATGGCATCGTGGACAATACATTCCCACAGCTTCTTTATGGCCACATAAAATACATTTTAAAATGTGTAATTTTCCCGTCAGCCCCATGGATTGATGTTTCCCAGCGGCGTTTGTATTTGAAGAGAACGAAATTCTCGGACAGGTTGTACCCATATATAGAAGCCCACGAAATCACACGTAATTTGATTATATTATTGCATCGTATTTGTCATTTATCATTGGTATCTACTCAGCTCAAAGTAATGCCTAGGTTCCCTTTTTTATGGTCAATGTCATTCATTCAATAACTTTTTTTCAAATTTACAATTCACTTGCACCAACTTGCACCAAATTTGAGAAGTTGGGGAAAATAAAACTGAACGTTTGGTGATGATGACGTTGCTGCTGCTACGTTGGCAGTGGTGCACAAGTAGAGTACAATTAATAAAACGACAACACAATCGTCAACAACACTGTGTGTGTGGCCTTAAATTAAAATATATTTCATAAGCAACGTTTCAGGCAATGGTTCTTCGGTGGTCGCGTGGATTTATTTTTCTCCGGGTCCTCTGGTTTTTCCCTCCACATTTAGAAAAACGCGTCTAAATTGTATATATTATTTTACTGCTGTGAATTTTCCCGTGATGATAAGCCACTTAGTTGAGCTATCATTTGTGGTCAGGTCGCTTCTGAAAAAGAAGATCGTGGCTCAGTGGGCCTTACGTAGTACTGTAAGATTTGAAAAAATGCTTAGTTTTATCTGTATACATTTTAAAGTGATATGTTTACCTTTCCAATAATTTTCACTCCTGACTTGTTTTGTATTATTGGTTATTGGAACGTTCTGCACCTGCCCCTCCTGAACATCTGTAAAAAAGAGCTTTATAGCTCATCGGATTCCTCCAGTGTCAATAAATATTCTGATTACTTTAAAAAGTAACGTGAAAAAAGGCCGTTGCCCAAAGCCCTACACAATTGTGTTTCGTTTGAGGCCACACACAGTGGTATTGTTGAAGAATAACAAAAAATAATGAATAACAAAACATTATATTTATAAAGTGATCGTTGTACAAGGCACAGCAGCAGACACTCATTATATATGAAAGAAATAACGCATGCAATTTTAAAAAATACGAATTTGTTGAGATTGAGAGCAACTATATTCCTGGTCCCTTTGACGATGACAGCGCGGGCTTTGAAACTGAAATTATCAGCCGTAAATTTGGATTGAAATAAATATACGAACAAATTAATGTTGCCCAACTGTGTTCAGCGGGCCCGTTAAAACAAATGCTGCTGCTGCTCCTGCTGGCTTTCCTCGCGTTGTTGGCTGGAGCACTCCGCAAACACCGTGGGGCCCCATCAGCGATAAACAAACCCCCTGAAGGTCAAAGACCAATTCGGCAATCTTCTCTGCTTAAACCCGTGCTGCTGGAAAGCGTTGGCCCAGCGTCACTCTGCTCCATTTCTGTACACACTATCCCTTACTAAATATTTTGAATATGCTGTAAAAAATATATATTTCTTTCGTGACATGTTTGTTTTTAAAATAATTCAATAGGCCTTAAGGATCAGCAGCGTGCCACTCATATGGGCACAGCTAGGTACTGTGCCACTCGCCCGTCCTCTGCTGTCACCGGATCTCGCCATCTCCTCGCTGCTGAATACATTTATTTTTGCTCGTCCACGTTCGTCCACGGGAATCCATCGCTTCGCGGTACCCGATACACCCGCGGACACAGCCGAGCCATCGCGTGGCGTGCGAATAAAAAAGCCTAAGCACCGTTCGTCAACAACACTGCGTGGGTGTCCTTAAAATACATATCGATAAAAACCTCGGTGACGTTTAGGGCAATGGACCTGCTTCGTAGCGCACATCACTCATGTACATTCTTCATAGCACATACATGACACACTATTCAGAAGGGCCATTGTTAATAGCCACGCTCAACCTGACAGATGAAAGGAGTATGCAGCTACTGCGGATAATAGGACGTGCCGGTAATGAGGGCGCAGGTCATAGGAATGTTTTTCCCTTTTGGCACCCTTTAATCACGCGGGGGGAGGGGTGGGGCTGAGTAAAACGAGCGATTCTGTACTTCTCTGCACTTCGCACCCCGAGGGACAGTGCGCGTCTCTTGCAACCACAACCCCGCGTGACGCTGTCCATTCCTGCGCTGTATAAACAGCCCCCCCCACCTCCTACCCCCACGTGTTATTAGCGAGAGCCGGGTGGGTGACATCTCAAACTGGTCTGTGAGCCCTCCGGTTTCCTCCTGACCCAGAGAACACTCCTTCAAACGGAATTTGCAAAGATTGAACAAAAAAAAACACAAATGCACAATCTTCTGCTGCCAGCCAAAAGGCGCTTGTTGAGACTCTCTGAGGGCTCCCCGAGCACGACATTAGGACAGACCAAAGTGCTGCCATGGGGTGACTAACTGAGATGACTGGCAGAAGTAACAAAAAATCACTGCAAAAAAGACAAAGAAAGATCCCCCGTACAGCCTCAACAGACTATCGTGGAGAGTGCTGTTAGCGAGCACCAATGAAGGCCGGAACGTTACACGAGGGGGTAGGTGGCCAGCACCAATCTCGACCACCTTTGTCTCTCTAGTGGCGATGTTTACACACCACGTCCTCATATAAGGTTGAGTTGAACTGGATGGGGGGGGGGGCAGGACCGGTTAAGATATTCGTCATTGGTGTTGTCGGTGACTAGGAATCGAACTCACGTCGTGGGGTTCATCGCGCAGCACGCTAACTGCTACACTTCCGCTCCCCCCTAACACAGGCACACATCACACCAAAGATGCACACAGTGAAGTCACACAAACACACGCACACACACAAGCCACTCACAAAAACACGTACACACAAAATATAGGGACACAGACACACATCAAAGACAAAGATCCCTCGTATAAATTTAACAGACTGTTGGGGCAAGTCCTGTTAGCGAGCATATATGAAGGCCGGCACGGCACACGAGGGGGTGGGTGGCTAACACCACGCCCTTTGTCTCCCAATTGGCGATGTTTACACACTGCAACAGATACTCATTGGAAGCTGAGTCGACCATGGTGAGGCCCATGACCGGTTCAAATAATCGCCACTTTACTCTTTGGTTCTTTCGGTAAAGTCATGTAGATAGAAAATTATTAGATCACGACGTTTCGATCGCGGCACAAGCGACCGTCTTCAGGTGAGAGAGAGAAAGCTACTGAAACAAGGTCTTATGTAGGCCTGAGATGGGTGCAACCTCAGGGTAAGAGGGCGGGGCTAGAGGTGGTCTCCCTCAGGTTGTGGAAGTGGCTATTGTATTGTGAGAGATCAGCATGTCAATGCACGAGCTTAGTATGTCGCAGCATCGGTGACTTGCCTAGTATGTTGCAGCATCGGTGACTGAGCGAAAAGGACATCCAGCCCGTCAATACAAAGACATCCAACCTAATAAGTCAGTTAAAATCGCAGGAAGGATGGAAACATCACAGCAGGTTAAGACTTTACCTGGTTAATCACGTTCTTCCAATGATTGCTCAATTTGTACCCATCTTCTCGGTTGAAGTGGTGTCTGTGTTTATATATCTAGATGGCTTCATGAATAAATCTCTGATGATAGTCAGTGGATTTGCAAAGTTCCTTTGTCTTGGAAAAATACATTTCGTGTGTGCCCACACCATTAAAACAATGATCCGCAATGGCAGAGGTATTGGTCCTACCATGCTTCAGATCTGCCTTGTGTTCTCGAACACGGTCTGTTTCCCCAATGTAACTGCTGCCGTAGCCACAACTGAGTTTGGGGAAACGAAACGACATGTCTCGGACCGTGTTCGTGAACACAAGGCAGATCTGAAGCACGGTAGGACCAATACCTCTGCCGTTGCGGATCATTGTTTTAACGCTGTGGGCACACACGAAATAGATTTTTCCAAGACGAAGGTACTATGCAAACTCACTGTCTATCATCAGAGATTTGTTCATAAAGCCATCCAGATATATAAACACAGACACGACTTCAACCGAGAAGATGGGTACAAATTGAGCAATCATTGGAAGTACGTGATGAACCAGGTGTAGTGAGTTCCAGGGAGACTGACGACAGAGTCGAGGCACACTCTTTTTTTAACTCAAGGACAGTACAATACTTGAAGGGGTAACGGCCCCTTCACCCGTACTAGATGGGAAACTCCCCTAGCACTATTCCCCTGTCCTATTCCCAGTCCTCCTCTAATGGTCTATGGGAGGCTGTCTGATCCGGCCCTGGTAAAGCACGGATCCCGGCACCCAGCTAACCCGACCTTGCTCTTACAAGAGCAGAGGTCCGGAAGCTCTTGGGGCCGCGCCACTGGCTTGCCCAGCTCGGCCCTGACAAGGGCAGCGAGACGGGAGTCCCAGGGCCTATTCTGCCGGTCTTCAGACTTCACTGGTAAGCTTCTTCCACACTGGCCACGAGCTCTCTGGCTCCCCTCCTTTTATAGGAATCCCCTCCGAGGGGTGGAGTTATGGGGGATCACAGAGCCCCCATGGCCCCCCAGGGTTAATGGATGCGGACGTGGATGTAGACACCCGTGTATGGGTGCAGACACCCTTGTGTTTTCTGTCTGCCCTTCTCCCCGTAATAACCCCTACATCACCCCCCCCCCTGTACAGCCCGCAGCCGTCCCGGCTGCAACAAAACCCCCTCAAAAACAACAATAAAGACTTAACACAGTCAACATATGTGTGCCCCGTAACAATAACAAGAGTAACAAACAACCAACGGTCCCCTATAAATACCCCAGCCCCAACATGAAACATATGTACAGAGTGTGATTCCCCACCCCTTCCCAAAAAAAAAGTAAAAAAAAGGTGAGCGAGCCCCACGGCAGCGGAATACGCGCGGGAAGCAACTCACAACAACCGGCGCGTCTTGGCACGTGTTCGTGCAGCGGGCCCGTCACAAAGGCCCGACCTGGTAGGGCCGGCGGCGGGTGTCGATAGTTCAGGTGCACGGCCCTCCGGCTTCTCGGACAAGCCTGCGCCGACCCCCTCGGGGGAGGCTGGCGGCCGAGAGGGCGTCAGTCCTTGGGCCCCTGAAGACGGAACAGTTAGCAGCGGATCAGAAGCTGGCGGCGACCCCGCCCTGCAGGAGTCAGTGGACCCCCCCACATGTTCGGCCATAGTCATGAGAGGAAGCATGTGGCGCAAAGAACGGCTTCAACCGTGAAGGGTGTACAAACCACCGACGCTTCCCCCATTTAATGCGAACACATTGGGGCCGCACAACCTGCACAATTTCCACGGGGCCCCTCCATGGTCGCAACAACTTAGACGAGGTAGCCAATGGCACCTGGGGACAGTGTAGCCACGCGCTGTCGCCCGGGTGCCATTCGTGCGTGTGTGACCGGTGCAATCGCAACCTTTCATTCGCCTTCTGGCGAGAGTCAAAGTTTTGAATAGCCGCCTCCCGTGCCTCAGCCAACTTGAGGATATTAAATTTAACATGGTGTGGAAATTCTCAGCTGGGTCGCGACAGGCGGGTCAACTTCGCGGCCATACATTAAAAAAAATGGCGAGAATCCGGTCGCTGCGTGAGGAGCCATCCTGTAAGCTGCCAGAACTCCCGGGATCTGAAGGTCCCAATCGGTTTGGGACTCAGATACCTGGTGGGACAGCATGGACGTAAGAGTCCTATGCAGGCGTTCTACCATCCCATCCGTTTGTGGGTGGTAAGGGGAATGTACGAATTTTCTTCGTACCAAGAAGCTCACACACCTCGTGTCAAAGGGAACTAGTGAAATTCTTTCCCTGATCGGTCAACAACCGTTCCGGAGCACCCTTGTCGAGGACATAGCCCTGGACAAAAGCCTCCGCAATGGCTGCTGCCGACTGGTTGGCGAGGAGCCAAGCCATAGGCCATCGCGTGAAATATTCCACACCAACCAGTAGGTACTTATTACCCCTAGGCGTGGAAGAAAATGGCCCCAAAATATCAAGAGTGACAAGCTCATTAACCCGGGTGACCGAAATAGACTGGAGCGGTGGGCTGGCTCCCCTTGCTGGCGGCTTCCGTTGAGCACACTGGGTACAAGACTGCAAAAGATCGTCCACATCCCTTGCCATGCCCGGCCAAAAGAAATTAAGTTGGAGCATGGCAAGAGTTTTGTGGGTGCCCAGGTGCAGGAGCCGCTCATGAGCAGCCCATACAGCCCTACCCCTCAACGTGGAAGGCACCACCAGCCTGTGGCGGCGGATCGTCCCGTCCCAATGCATGAGGAGGCCCTGGCACAACCCCAATGAGTCAACGCCCGACCTCCCCTGACCAGATCCTCCCGCGTGACGCCGTAGCGCCAGGAGGGAAGTATCCTCCATTTGGAGGCGCCCCCACTCCGCACCTGACAACCCCAGTAGGGAATCCTTCCCCCCCATTTCAATAGGGCCAACGCCCGAAGGAGCCTCAATGGCAGCCGCAAGGACCCGATCCTAGCCGTCGCTCACAGATTTGCAACGCCCCGAGCCCAAGAAACAAGTGCAATCCGAAGTGGCGGGCAGGCGCGACAGGGCATCGGCATTAGTGTGGCGAATCCCCTTGCGATATGTCGTTTCGAAATCAAAATTCTGAATGATCTCCAGCCATCGGGATAATTGCCCTGATGGCTGGTGAATACGCAGGGCATACTGCAATGCCGCATGATCTGTACGGACGGTGAAATGCCGGCCATACAGATATGGCCGGTACTGTTGAATAAAGAAAACAATAGCCAACAGTTCACGGCGGATGACGCAGTATCTTTGCTCGGCAGGAGACAATACTCTACTACCGTAAGCCACAATGCGCTCCACGCCACCCACAACTTCGGAAAGCACGCCTCCAATCCCCGTGTTGCTCGCGTCCGTGTCGAGCACGAAAGGTAGAGAAAAATCGGGGTAGCTCAACGGCGGGGCCCCCACCAAGGTGTCACGAAGAGAGTTAAAGGCGGCCTCCTCTTCCGGCCCCCAATGAAATTTCACCCCCTTTGCCGTTAAGGCATGTAACGGCTTAGCGATGGAAGTGAACTCCGCGACAAACCGCCGGTAATATGAAGCAAAACCGATGAAGCTCCTAACCTCCCCCACCGAGGTGGGAGTCGGCCAGGAGCTGACACAACGCATTTTGGCGGGATCGGTTGAGATACCTGACCGTCCGACGATGTGACCCAAATATCTCACAGATTCGCAGAGCAAATGGCACTTTTGTGGTTTAAATTTCAAATAAGCTCTCGCGCATTTTGAGAAAGACGGCCCAAAGCCTATCAAAATGTTCCTCGAATGTCCTACTAAATACGATCACGTCGTCTAGGTAAATCAAACATACCTCCATTTGCAAGCCAGCGAGAACCAATTTCATTAGGCGCTGGAACGTTGCGGGAGCGGAGTGGAGCCCCATAGGCAAACAATTGAATTGGAAGAGGCCGTGCAGCATTCGAAAAGCCGTTTTGGGCTTCGATTCGTCATCCAAAGGAAGTTGCCAAAACCCTGACAGCAAATCCAAGGTGGAGAAGAATCGTGATCCAGCTAGGGCATCCAGAGATTCGCCCATTCGAGGAAGCGGGTAAGCATCGGCCACCGAGATTTTATTAAAATGCCGAAAATCAATGCAGAACCTTAGGGACCCATCCTGCTTTTTATCCAACATTATGGGTGCACCCCAAGGGCCGGTTGAGGGAGAAATAATGTCAGAAGCCAGCATGTCATCTACAGCCGATTTGACATGATCCTTTTCGGCGGGACTTAACCGAAAAGGATTTCGGCGGATAGGAGCGTTGTCACCGGTGTCAATATGGTGGCGCAGCAATTTTGTACATCTGATATCATATTTGTGCTTACTAAAGACGTCGGAAAATTCTCGCAAAAGGGTACGCAATTTAGCACGTTGTGAGTCGGATAGGTCAGGTGTCTCAGCACAAAGCGCCTCCAGCCAACCCTCATCATGGTCTGACTGCAGTTGCGGCTGAAAAGCGGTGGCCACCTGGCCA
Organism: Entosphenus tridentatus; assembly: GCA_014621495.2. Classification (NCBI taxonomy): domain Eukaryota; kingdom Metazoa; phylum Chordata; class Hyperoartia; order Petromyzontiformes; family Petromyzontidae; genus Entosphenus; species Entosphenus tridentatus. Next base: position 870,555 of record CM025673.2, on the reverse strand, counting down.
ATGATTGGCATTTCCGCAGGTACCGGAATCGCGTGTGCGAACACGGTTCCTTGGGAAACCACAGCCGTCCGTATCCCGACATTGAGGACCGTGATAAACGGGTCCTCATCCCCTTTAACAATTGTCTGGGCCGTCACCAAATCTGGCCCATTCACCCCGGCCCTAGAAGGCCTCAGCAAAATGCCCTGGTCTAAGACCCCTTTAGCGAACGGTCGACGCAACCGCAGGGGCACGAGCATCTGTGCCCCCGGGGGTACGCGCACCGTTCGAGCAACGAGCGCCTGTACCGTTGCACAGGCTGTACGCAAGGCAGGGGTGGAGGGCAGGAACGTTATACGTCGGCCCAATGGAAGCTCGATGCATCCCTGGTCAATACAAATTTTGACAGGCATTTTGGCCAAAAAGTCTGTCCCCAACAGGCACGAAATTGCCAGAGAGGAGGAGACCAACACCGGCCCAGATAATTTAATGTCCCCGATAGAAATTTGCGCTCGAATTTGGCCGATGATACCTAATGAGCCCCCGTTTGCAGCGTAACACGGTATGTCGGCGGGGAGCAACGGGCGACTCTGAACGGGCAGGATATTATAAATTAAATCGGAAACGATAGTCGCCGATGCTCCTGTGTCGATCAATACCCGTACTTCCACCCCATCAATGTGCCCCGTGACAACGGACGACCCCGCCGACGCAGCCACAACACGGTGAACCAACTCAGACCATTGTCCCGGTTGAAGCGCCCTCCCCATCAAGCCGCGACCCGACGCACCAGCACGCGAACCCCGATAATCGTGTGTCGGGGCATGTGAGAAAGAAGTGGGTGTGCGTGCAGGCCGAACATGTGGGGTGCCACAACTTGCCGGAGGATGTTGTGGAGGCTTTTGAAGAGGGCCATCCTCAGCCCCAGTTCTTGCTCCGCGCTGTCGAGGAGCCCAGCATCCCGAAGCCACGTGGCCCCGGAGGCCACAGTTGTAGCACACGACGAGTGCTCCAGAAGACTTGGGCTGCTCTCGGTGGCTCGGTGCGTCCCAAGCCGGTCGCCCACCAAACCGCCATCCCACAGAGCGGCTCGCAGCGAAGACCCCCTCGGATTCGGAGGTGGTTGCCGCCACGGTGTGTCCCGCAGCTGCCTTGTTAGCCTTCCTCCACTGGGAAATCAGATTGGCATGAATGTGCCTTGCAGCCCGCAATGAAGACATGTCCGCATCATCCTGCAGCAGGATGGTCGTCGGCCAATAGCAGAATATTTTCGGCCACCATCGCATCCACCCCTTCCTCGTCCATGCGCGGGGAAGGCCGTCTTCGCCAACGCCAACAGGGCTGTGCGGTACGCGAGTGGTGACTCCTTGTCGCCCCTCTGCCACTCGTAGAAAAGCTGGCGACAATCAGAAGGCGGCCCATAAACCGTGGCCAGCACTTGCAGCGCCGACTGAAGCGTGGAGCGTGCCGACCTGGGTGCAGCAGTGAGGGTGCCAAGGGCGTCGCTATCCAGCATCGCCGGAAGAGCACGCAGCGCCTCGTTGTCCGTCCACCTAGCCATCTCTTGGTGGGCAAGGAAACGGCGCTGAAACCCACACAAATCGCCGCCGCTCGATACGAACTCCTGCAGGGCCGGCAGGCGTTGCTGAAATGTCGGCTCCGTCTCCGATGATCGCCCAGCACCCGTACCGTGTCCATGAACAGTATGGGGAGCAATGGCAGACCCTAATGGAGGTCGCGCCGTCGGTGACGCGCTGGTTTCGGCTTGGTCGGTGCTGTCGTCCGCTGTTAATGACCTGGCGACCGCTGATAGGTAGCCACTGCGACCCGCCCCCGCCGATGACGTGGTGCTTGCTGGTTGGGCCCCGCCGCCCGCGTGACGTGCTGGGGCCCCTCCCTCGGCTCCTACTGTACCCGTGGCGGGAAGTTCAAGCCTCCGGCCCATCGCAAAGGCGGGAGTTTCTGGCGGGCGCTGTCCGTCTTCCCGCTGCGCCGCTCCCCCCGGCCCCAGGTGAGTTATCTGCTCCAGCGTGGCGGCCGCTGCATATAGGAGCTCTGCCAGTCGGGAGTGGGCCAATGTCAACTCATCAGCCGATGTCCCGGCTCTCTCCGACTGCCCTGCAGGTGGTGGAGCCGGCAGTGGTTGGCCAGGTACGTCGGCGGCGACATCTTGCACCGCCTCTCCCAAGCCGTCGTCCTCTCCGGGGTCTTGGGTACGAGTTGTCCGTCTCGTATCCATGCTTTCGACCACTTCTAACGCCAGATGTAGTGAGTTCCAGGGAGACTGACGACGGAGTCGAGGCACACTCTTTATTTAACTCAAGGACAGTACAATACTTGAAGGGGTAACGGCCCCTTCACCCGTACTAGATGGGAAACTCCCCTAGCACTATTCCCCTGTCCTATTCCCAGTCCTCCTCTAACGGTCTATGGGAGGCTGTCTGATCCGGCTCTGGTAAAGCACGGATCCCGGCACCCAGCTAACCCGACCTTGCTCTTACAAGAGCAGAGGTCCGGAAGCTCTTGGGGCCGCGCCACTGGCTTGCTCAGCTCGGCCCTGACAAGGGCAGCGAGACAGGGGAGTCCCAGGGCCTATTCTGCCGGTCTTCAGTCTTCACTGGTAAGCTTCTTCCACACTGGCCCCGAGCTCTCTGGCTCCCCGCCTTTTATAAAAATCACCTCCGAGGGGTGGAGTTATGGGGGATCACAGAGCCCCCATGGCCCCCCAGGGTTAACGGATGCGGACGTGGATGTAGACACCCGTGTATGGGTGCAGACACCCTTGTGTTTTCTGTCCGCCCTTCTCCCCGTAATAACCCCTACACAGGTAAAGTCTTAACCTGCTGTGATGTTTCCATCCTTCCTGCGATTTTATCTGACTCTGTGAGTTGCATTATTAGGTTGGATGTCTTTGTATGGATGGGCTGGATGTCCTTCTCACTCAGTCACCAATGCTGTGACATACTAGGCAAGTCACCGATGCTGCGGCATATTAAGTTCATGCATTGACATGCTAATCTCTCACAATACAATAGCCACTTCGACAGCCTCAGGCAGACCATCTCGAGCCCCGCCCTCTTACCCTGAGGCTGCACCCATCTCAGGCCTATATAAGGACTTGTTTCAGTAGCTTTCTCTCTCTCACCTGAAGACGGTCGCTTGTGTTGCGATTGAAACGTCGCGATCTATTAATTTTCTATCTACGTAACTTTACCGAAATAACCAAAGAGTATGGATTCCTGCAGTCACGAAAGCTTAAAATCCAGATCGACAATGGTGTTGGCCATGAGCAGGAATGGAACTCGGTTCAACGGGTTCGGGCCACAGCACGCTAACCACTTCACTTCCGCTCCGCACATCAGGGACACAAGCAGACACACACACACAGACACACACGCGTCTCACTTACACAACATTCTCGTCTCGGGTAAGGGTCGGCAAACCTGCGGCTTCGGAGCTGCATGCGGCTCTTTAAGGGACTTGCTTTGCTTCGTGACACGTTATTTATTAAGGGACAACCATCGCGTATTCACCACAGTCCATTGCGGCTCTCGAACAATTTGGTTCTTTTTTATCCAATTTTAAAAATGCCTCTTATTGTAATTTTTTTGCCCACCTCTAGCTCTGGGGGGAAACATATATCAAATAAATATATATTATACTAGCAAATTTCTGCCTAAACCTGTTCTGCCTTGTGTAACATGACTGATACTTTGTAATGCAAAGGGGCGATGGAAAGTGTGTGGTATTTTACAGGGGATGGGGGGGGGCATGTGGAGCTTTCTGCAGCCGTAGAAAACCAACAAGGTGGGACCAGAATCAGAATATGTATTTATACTGGAGCAATCCGATGAGCTATAAGGCTCTTTTTCACAGATGTCAAAGTAACAGGCGGAGTGGCCACGATTTCGTCCATGGGCCGGATCAGACACGGACACACAGGCAGCTAAGCATGGACAACTCCTGTCGCACCAATTTATTTCACGTGGCCAGTGAATAGTTTTTTCTTCATCCTCCCACTCGCTTCTCTGATCGCAGCAATCATTCGCCATTGTTGGCCACGTTTATCGGAATCAGAATATGTATTCATACGTTACAACAGTGAACAGTGCAGAAACATGAAATAAATTGTGGACCCGCTAAACCAATGCTGCCACCCCAGGTGGCACCGGGCAAGCGAGGTCTCTACTCACGGCTCGGGGGGTACTAAGTGGGATGAGGGGGGGGCATCGTTCGGTCGGTTCTAAAGGAAGCTGTCATCTCCTGGCCTTGCAGCCTGGCTAGAGTTTTTCCAGGATTGTCTACTTGTTGTGGAGGCAGCTGCTATACTGGAAAGATCTGTCACTCATCCTGGGGACATTAACAGTTCTGATTTTGTCAGTTCCGTAGTAGAGATAATAATACACCGTTCTAGTCAATGCATTTTTTAATACATACAAATGTTTTAATCGCAACTAAACGCGAGCCCGGTACATCACGCCGAAAGATTCCAGTGACTGGGCACAGAGAAAAGTGTAATGCATTTAAACAGTCTCATCATCACCACGACCCCCTCCTGGCTTTAGGCCTGCTCTTCCCCTTGGCCACTGACCTCTGGGTGCCACTCAGTGACGTGCGCTGTGCAACCCTGCACATGCGTGTTCTGCCACTGCCGACAGTTGTGTTTGGGAGTACTTAATATTCCTGTGGTGTTCTTTTAGTCTCTTGCTGTGCCCTCAATTGAGTTTGATAATGTTGAGGTTTTGTGCAAAACTAATTACTGCTAGCCAAGACGAATTAGATAATCTTTAGAATTTTTGAGAAATAAAAATAATTTAACTGTTCTGATAGCTACAGGCTAAGTGCTACTTGGGAGCGTGTTATCAAGTGACACGCTTTAACTGCATGCCTATACAGGTCACCATACGTCGATGGTGATTAACTGAGCAGCCAATAACAGGTCCTGCGATTTTTCCACCCAAAAACGGCAGCATGTGCATGCACATGCATGCACACCATGCATGCATGTGTATGCATAATGTTCATGCAAAATGTACATACATGATGTACATTATATATGCTGATTAACTGTTAATAAACCATACTCTTTGGTTCTTTCAGTAAAGTCATGTAGGTGTAATGCGAGCAAGGAATGAAGGGGGGGGCGGAGTCTGGGTCACGTGGGAGAGGGAGGAGTTATGGTCACGTGGGGGAGAGGATTTAAGGAGGAAACCGGAAGGGGATCGGGAGTTGTGACGGAGTGAACGAGGAGGAGGCCACGCTGGGCAGAGTGAGAGTAACGACTAAGAGGCCACGTAGGGCAGAGAGAGTAAGAGGCCACGTAGGGCAGAGCGTGGCGCGAGTGCCACGCGGAGCTGCGGGAGACTGGCTGCAGAGCGGAGCAGCCGGGGAGGCTGCCACGCGAAGGAGCAGCAGTGAGACTGGCGACAGGGGCAGCAGAGGGGCTGCGGAGTGAGCGTCCGAGGAGACGCGAACCTGTACGAGGAGACGCGGTATCGAGCCTGAGCGCGGACGCCGTATGAGGGAGATTCTCGAACCCAATAAAGGACAACGGAGATCGACACTGCGAGAGAGTCCTTTATTTCACTGGTGTCGGAAGTGAAACAGCATGTCAAAACGGCTCAAAAAGAAAAAGAACGTTCCTGCTACATTTTCGGTGGCATCTTCTGACGACGATCTCCCTCCAGCGTTGGCGCTACCGATGATGGAGGGGGGAAGCGACGCAGGAACAAGCGACGGCCCGGGCGTACAGGACGTTGCCGCTCCGGCGGGCCCACCGGCGCGGGTGGACACTGACGATGGATGGCGACAAGTGGCAAGCCAACTGGAGGCACTGAGGACAATGTTGGCGCGGTTGTGCGACCTAATAACGCCGGCGACAACTTCGGTGAGGCCCGGAGGTGAACAGCGGGCCGAAGCCTCGCCGTCGCCTGCAGCCCTCTCCGCCACGCGGCAAGAAGACGCCATTTTGGGTGTGGACGCGGAGGAACGGCGGGAAGCCGCCATTTTGCGCTCTCCACCGCGGGAAGCCGCCATCTTGAACACGTTGCGGAGCGACGCCATCTTGTCACCTTCGAACGAGACACCATTAAAGGAGAGCGGCGGAGTGAGGACCCACAGCCATCATTTGACAACTGTCAAGGAGTTCTCCATCGGCGGCGATTGGAGCGCCTTCGCCTGCCGCTTTAGTGCGGCTGTACAATCTGCGAAATGGACGGACGCGGAGGCCCTGGAAGTTCTACCAACACTCCTCGACGATGAATCCGTCAGGTTCTTCCGCTCCATAAAGGCTGACAAGAAGAAGACGCTACAGGGGGTCTTCGAGGAGATGGCGGATGCGTACGAGCCTCCGGACGATGACCATCGGAGATTTGTACAGCGCCAGCGGGCGCCTGAGGAATCGCCGGTGGCATTTAGGGGCGCTGTTCTGGAACTAGCGATGGCTGCATACCCCGATACGGAGCCGGATCTGTTGGAACCCCTTGTGTTGGGCAAAATGCTCGAACTATCTAGGGACTTGGGGATTCCCATGCCGGTGTGCAGCCATGACAAATTGACATCCCGGGCTGCAGCTAAATGCTTGGACACTCAATTTAACCTTCGACGCTGGAAACAGGTATCAGCGTGGATGGGGGGTCCCAGCGTCGAAGGCGGTGCTATGGGGTGGGATCCCAAAAAGGCGCTCTACGTTCCTGACGACAAGGAGCCGTGGGAGTTGACGGCCGCCTCTGCCCAGTGGCCTGAGGTCAGGGCCGCTGACGCGGGAGCATCGGGACAGGGAAAGTGTCACGTGTCGGACCGACATCGAGTGCTTTCGCTGTGGTCAGAAAGGCCACTTTGCCAGGGACTGCTGGGCCCGTATCCTGGGGCCGCCCCGCCAGGAGGTCTCGACTACGGACGTCGCGCAAAAGGATCATCCGGGACAGGCAAGTCGGTGCGCACCAGACACCCGGCAAGGCCTGTCACCTCATGCATCACCATCGCCGCGGGGTCCACGTGTCGTTAATAACGGGGGGCCGCCGTTTGATGTGTGTCGTTCGCTCACGCAAAGGCGCAAATTGGCGCGGAGGGTCGTTGCAGCCGCTACCGGGTCGTCCATGGTACCGGGTGCTATTCAGGGAGTCGAGGTGCGCATTTTGGTGGACTCCAGTGCGTCCGCGACCATTATCTCCGATGTTATTTTCCATCTTTTGCGCATTCCACCGGAGAGGGTGCGACCGGTTTACGATTCTTGCATTGCGGCGAACGGGGGAAGTATGGGCATTGTGGGGCAGGTGGATGCCAACATATCAATTGGGGGGGTGTCAGCGTCAGGGACCGTTTTAATCTCTAGGTCCCTCGCGGTGCCCTGTTTATTGGGGACCGACTTCCTGGCGAAAATGCCAATTCAAATAAGGGTAAATCAAAATTGTATCGACTTACCGGGGGGGCAGAAAGTTTTGTTCTTGCCGTCACCCTGGGGCCAGCCTGCCCCTGTTTGTCAGGTGCAGGCGCTGTCTGAAGTATCTGTTTACGTTCCACCTGGTTCGCAGATGCTCATCCCGTTAAGATATCGTAAACCAGTACCTGGCATTGAGGGAGCGGCAGGGGTTTTGTTATCGCCATCCACAACTATAACGGCGGGGTCGGCACTAGTGGGGGCACAAACTATTGTCCGAACGGGGCAGCCTCCGTTTTTGCAAGTGCTGAATGGGAGTGGCGAGAATGTTAGTGTGCCGGCTGGAACGGTTTTGGCCCATGCCACGACCGCATTCACAGCCCATGACGGGAAGGGCCGCCAGGACGTCATAGGGGGTGTTTCGGAGCCCACGGGGCACGATGATCATTGGGTTGCCGAATTGTGTGGGGAAAACTCAGCCCTGACTGGGGAACAACGATCCGCGCTTCGCGCGCTGTTGCTGCGTTATTCCGACGTGTTCAGCTCCAACGATTTTGACTTGGGACGCACCTCCTTGCTTTCCCACCACATCGAAACGGGAGACGTAGCTCCAATTAGGCTGAACTCGCATCGGTTGAGTCCGATGGAGTGGGATCATGTTCGCGGGGCGGTGGACGACATGCTGGAGGCCGACATAATATCCCCGTCTAACAGTCCATGGGGTGCGCCGGTAGTCCTTGTAAAGAAAAAGGACGGGAAGCTGCGATTTTGCGTCGACTTTCGCAAGTTGAATAAGGTGTCGGTAGCAGACGCGTACCCCCTGCCGCGTATGGATGACTCCCTCGATGCTTTGTCCGGGGCGAAGTTTTTTTCAACACTTGATCTCTCCTCGGGGTTTTGGCAGCTTCCCCTGGATGAGTCCTCGAGGGAAAAGACCGCTTTCCGTACGCCGCAGGGCTTATTTCAATTTAATTGCCTTCCGATGGGGTTGAACGCTGCCCCCGCTACCTTCCAGCGCTTGATGGAGCTGGTGTAAACGGGGTTGCAGTGGGAGACATGTTTGATCTATTTGGACGATGTCATCGTCTTTAGCCGCACATTTGATGAGCATTTACTGAGATTGGAAACGGTGTTTGCTAGGATGCGCTCCGCCAATCTTGAATTTAAACCTAAAAAGTGTCACTTACTGCAACGGTCCGTACGTTATTTGGGACACATAGTCAGTGCGGATGGGGTAGCCATGGACCCGGAGAAGACGGCGTGCGTTCGTAACTGGCCTACCCCGGCCTCGGTTGGGGACGTACGTCGCTTCCTGGGGTTCGCCTCATATTACCGCAGGTTCGTTCCCAACTTTGCTATGATCGCGAGGCCCTTGCACCTCCTTATGGGAAAGGGTCGGAGGTTTACTTGGGGATCGCCGGAGGAAACGGCGTTTGAGGGCCTACGCGATCGGTTGGCAACGGCGCCGACATTGGATTATCCCGATTTTGATCGACCGTTTATTCTGGATACGGATGCTAGTGACACCGGGATTGGGGCCGTTCTGTCACAGTCGAAGGGCGGCGTGGAACGCGTGGTAGCCTACGGTAGCCATGTGCTGTCCCCGGCGGAAACTCGCTACTGTGTTACTCGCCGCGAACTATTGGCTATTGTTTATTTTCTCCGCCAATATCTCTCCTATCTATATGGCCGTTCATTTATCGTGCGCACGGACCATGCGGCTCTGCAATATGCCCTGAGGGTTGACCAGCCATCGGGCCAACTGGCACGATGGTTGGAAACCTTGCAGGAATTCTCATTCGAAATTCAATATAGGAAGGGCTCGCGTCACGCCAACGCTGACGCGCTTTCGGGTTTACCGCAGGGGTCCCCTTGCGCTTGCGCGTCGGGAACGAATAGGTGTACGCCGGTTCAGCTACCCCCTCGGCCTGTTTTGTCAGCTGTCGAGGTGCCTGGGGCTCCAGTGTGCCCAGGACCGGCCGATGGGGTTCTGAACCTGCCGTGCTCGGTATGGATTCGCGAGCAGTTGCTGGATAACTCGTTGGGGCCTTTACGGAGTCAGGCTGTGAAGGGAGAGGGGGAACGGCTGTCCGGTGGGACGCCGGAGGCCGCTCTCCAGGATGAGTTGCTCATGTGGAGAGAGGGGTTGCATGACCGCTGACGTTTGGTGGTACCATCGTCTTTGCACTACGAATTGGTTCGGACTCTGCACTGCGAGACGTTATTACATCTCGGATTGCAGAAGACTCTGTTAACGTTGCAGCGAGACTACTTCTGGCACGGCATGACGACGGATGTCGTCGCACACGTTCGGGCGTGTCCTGCGTGTGCTCGGCGGAAGCCACCTAAGAACCCATACGTGCCGCCAGTGCAATCTATACAAGTATCTCGGATTAACGAATTGGTAGCATTGGACATTTTGGGACCCTTCCCGACATCCGCTAGGCGCAATACATTTCTGCTGGTCGGGGTTGAATATCTTTCCCGTTGGCCAATGGCCTGGCCCTTACCCGACCAGTCAGCAGCGTCTATTACGGACGCCTTTCTGTTTGGATATGTACTGGATAAAGGGGCGCCGGAGAGGCTGCTCAGGGATCAGGGCCGGAATTTTTCTTCGAAATTATTGGCGGAAGTATGCGCGGCTCTGGGGACCAAGAAGGTCAGTACTTCTCCTTACCACCCGCAGACGGATGGTATGGTGGAACGGCTTAATCGGACGCTGTCGGCCATGCTGTGTCAAACGGTTGATGAGAACCAAGCTGATTGGGATTTACATTTTCCTGGGGTACTCTCCGCATATCGGATGACGCCTCATGCGTCCACGGGGTATTCTCCGTTTTTTCTCATGTACGGCCGCGAGAATGTGCCGCCGGTCACCGTACAGTTGGGTACGGGGGTCAAGGGTCCTGCTAAGCCTCTCCCCGATTACATCCGGGAAACTGTTCAACGCGTCTCCGAGGCAAGGGAGGGGGCCTGATTGGCTACTGCCAGGACACAGGTGCGAAACGAACATTGCGCCCGGCGTTCAAAGGGTGAATGTCCCTGGCAAGTGGGGGACGTGGCCTGGCTGCACTGCCCGCAGGTGCAGGCGGGGACCTCCGCTAAGCTTCACAAACCATGGCAGGGTCCGGTCACGCTTATTGAGGTCCCCAACCCACAGTCCGCGCGGGTTCGGTTCGGATCGCGGCGCTGGTACGTCCATACATCTCAGTTGAAGCCTTACGTGGCCCCGTGGACTGATGCGTCATCTCCTGATATTGCCTTGCCGGTGTCTGTTGCGCCCGACGCACCTCTGCCTTTGCCTGTTGACCCTGCAAGCGCGCCTGTCGTGCCTTCTACAGACGACACCGCTGTGACGCTGATGGATGCAGCGAATCCTGCTCTGGGAAGGCCTACCACGGCATCGGGGTCATTTCACCCCGCTGCCCCTCCAACCCCAACACAGACACGGTTGCAGGAGACCCCGGACTTGGGGGTCAATGGAGAACGGGACCTTGGCGTTGACGGGCTTCCACCAGCGGCGGGCGGTCTTGATCTCGTCGTTCTTAAAACCCCGTCGCGTTCTCAGTCTGTGGGGGGGCCGCCGGCCGTTCGGGACGGGCCGGCGACCCGCACGCGTTCAAAATCCCTTACCTTTCGTTGATTGTGTTCTGTTCTTGTTGTTCTTGTTATTGTTGTTATTGTTTTCTCCGTTGTCCGGTGATGCCAGGTGCTTGTAATGTTGCTCGCATTATTTTTATTCTATTTATTGCAGCCGAGGTCGGCTGGGTTTTCATCACGGGGGGGGGGGGGTCGTGTAATGCGAGCAAAGAATGAAGGGGGGGCGGAGTCTGGGTCACGTGGGAGAGGGAGGAGTTATGGTCA
>CM025673.2:834868-858934 GCA_014621495.2 Entosphenus tridentatus | reverse complement strand
CTCCGAAACGACGTTTCGGAGGCCTCCGAAACGTCGTGATTTTTATTGTTTTATTTTTATTTTTATTCATTTCATTTTTTACCTACGTGACTTTACCGAAAGAACTAAGAATATAGATTTGAAATATTTTTAAGACCCAGGCAACGCCGGGTACTTCCCGCTCATAATGTATATGACTACATTAACTCCACTGATCTGATCTTCACACCTGATTGGCTCTCAATTGATGACATCACATTTACCCCGTCTATTTATGACCGAAGCAGGAGGATTTCTCCACAACTCTGGCTATCGCCTGATGAGGCTGGTTGTAATTATTGGCGAAGTGTCGTACTCGAATTGTAAATATTGTGAGTTTACTCTCCAACGCACCAGTGTGCTGAACGTGTAATGGTTTGGCACGTTTTGTTTACGTGGCAAACCTTACTAATTGGCTGTGTTGGGTGGCGGCGGGTTTATTGACACATTTATATTTACGCGATCTAATCCTAAAAAAACTCTTGTGAAGAATATTGGTTGCGAAAGCCTACTACGTGTTAAACTGCTTACTCTGACTGTTAATAAAGTTCCCAGCATAATCTGCAGGATGCCCCTGCGCTCAGGGGCCGGGCACTTGGATTATATTTCCATTGCCAAAATGAACTAGAAAGCTAAACTAAAACATTTTTTTTATTTTACTAGGTAAAGCCCCAGAGAGCTATGTAGCTCTTTTTTTTCAGAAGAGACTTGGCCACAGAAATGATAGCTCAACGAAGTTGCTTATCATGTGGATATTTATAGCAGCCAAATACTCTCACGTATGTTGATTTTAAACATGGAGAAAAACCTGGAGAACCCGGAGAAAAACCCATGCAACCACAGAGAGAGACATGCAAACTCCAAATAAACAGGCAAGCTAGTAAACATCTCGCCACCGTGGTGCCTTCAAGTTGCATGGCAACACAGACACCACTCCCTGTCTCATCACGCATCGCCATGCGTTGGTAAATGTGGGTACCACTTTGTGGGCAAGTGAGCAGTGGCTTGTCCTATGGAGAGAATCCCCCCCCCCCCGCTTTGCAGGGCTGTATTAGAAGAGTAAACCACTGATGCTTCCTCAAGGCTCATTTGAGTAAGCAGACAAAACACTGGACGGACGCAACATTCCCGCTTTCTACACCCGCCTCTCCACGTAGACCATTAAAAGTGCTTCTTACACAACCGGCCCTGATTCATTACACTCGAGTCGACCTCTGCGCACGGAGTGGGGTCATGAACCCAGTCACAACGCCCTCCCACATCCCACATACAGACGCGCACACAACGTGCATGCCCACCCTCCCCGTTTACAACCACCGGTCGTGTTCACAGCCACGATGCGTCATGAAGGCCAACTTCAGCCGAGTGCAGGGTAGTAATTCCCTTGGCCTGGTAATAGCATGTGCCTCACTGACCCTGTCATGTTTGTTAATCAGTACCCATTTCATCGTCAGCCGCATCAGCCAGGGGTGTCTCTGTGTGTCTGTGTGTGAGTGCGTGTATTAGGGAGTGGGGAGCGATAGTGTAGCGGTTAGCGCGCTGCGCGATGACCCTGGCGACACGGGTTCGATTCCCGCTCACGGCCAACACCAGTGACGATAATCTGAACTGGTCCTGGGCCTCCTCTAGGTCGACTCAGCATAAAATGAGTACCTAGTGCGATGTATAAACATCGCCACTGGGGAGACAAAGGCGGTCAGGCGTGGTGCTGGCCACCCACCCCCTCGTGTACCATTCCGGCCTTCATAGGTGCTCGCTAACAGCACTTGTCCTTACAGTCTGTTAAGGCTATGCGGGGGATCTTTGTCTTTGTATTAGGAAGCCTGGGGACCGATAGTGATAGTGGTAGCGGTTAGTGTGCTGCGCTACGAACCCGGCGACTGGAGTTTGATTCCCGCTTGCGGCCAACACCGATGTCGATTATCTGAACCGGTCCTGGGCCTCCCCTAGGTCGACTCATCCTCAAAGAAGTACCTGATGCCACGTGTAAACATTGCCACTGTGGAGACAAAGGCGGCCGGGGGTGGTGTTGCCCACACACCCTCTCGTGTGCCGTGCCGGTCTTCATAGGTGTTCGCTATATGGGGGATCTCTGTCTTTTTGTGTGTATTATGAACCTATTTATTAAACTAAACTATTTTTATTCTTTGGGTCTTTAGGTCAAGTCACATAGATGGGTTCAAAGAAAATAACAAAAAACTACGACGTTTCGATCACAACACAAGCGGTCGTCATTTTGTTATTTTCTTTGAACCTATCTACGTGACTATACCGAAAGACCCAACGAATATGAATTCCTGCAATCTCGAAAGCTTTAAGTCAATATTTAAATAATGTTTATGTTACCAGGTAAAGCGCACTAAGTTGTATAGCTCTTTTTGACAAGCAACTTGACCACAAATGATAGCACAACGAAGTGGCTTATCAAGTGGAAATTTATAGCAGCCCAATAAGCTAATAGCACGTTGATTATGAATGTGGAGGGAAACCCGGTGAACCTGGAGCAAAATCCACGCAACCACGGGGAAACACGCAAACTCCAGATATACAACAGGCGTTAGGGTCGAGATCAATCTCACGACCTCCTCCATACCAGGCAAGGGAGATAACATCTCGCCACCGTGGCACCTTGTGGGTGCTACTCGCTAACAGCACTTTCCCCAACAGTCTGTTAAGGCTATATGGGGGATCTTTGTCTTTGCAGAAGGGACCTCTTTCCGGTTCGCAAATTAATACAACAATTCGGAGCATCCCAAAAAGAGTGATGGCTTGGGATCAATCTGAACATGTGACGGGACAGAGACGTCACTTCAGTAGCTAAGGATAATAATGGAGCAGCAGCCAAGGAATGGAATGCGTCAGAGGTGGAAGCTGCCTAGGAGATGGAGCGATAAAATCAGCTTCCGTTGCAAGTGCTAGGTGAATTATTACATTGTGGGGAGTGGTGACACAGCGGTTTGTGTACTGCACTACGAACCTGGCAATCTGAATTCGATTCCCGCTCACGATCAATAACAGTGGGGAATATTCAAACCAGTCTTGGGACTCCTCTGGGTCGACTCAGCCTTAATTGAATACCCTCATGCGCCATTCCGGCCTCCATAGATCCTACTCGCTAACAGCACTTGCCCCGAGAGTCTGTTCAAGGCAATACGGGATTTCTTTGTAATGTTTTTCATTACATCGAAGGGTTTGTGGTTAGTGAGGCTTTCATCCATATGTAGACACACAAAATGGCCTCTACGCTGTTGCACCAGCAACGGAGAGCGCCGGGAGCCTCCATTGGAGGACTGGCGGTCACGTGACCGGGAGCGGGGAGCTCCAGTCGGGATACAGGAGGGGGCGTGGCCGACAGCGGCGCGAGGCGGCCGACAGGGGATAAAGGGGGGTCGCCGGGGGACTCAGGGCTCGTTTGGGGATCCACTGAAGAGGTCTTCGCTCTTCGCTGCTGCTCTCCGTCGTCGTGTCGGTTTTGTCAGGGAAACGTGGGCCCGTAGCAAGCGAACTCACACACACATAGTGAACAGTCTAGGACAGTAAAGCCACACTTAACAATAGAACCCAGTAATCAGTGAGTTGTTTATTAAACACGTTGCCTCCACACATATAGTGTGTGCGCCTCAGTAAGTACACACGCTACACATAAATGGATTTACCATGACGAGTGATGATGATGTCTCTGATTTGTATTTCTTTCTCCCATTAAAATGTCAACGCTCGTGTAAAAATGAAATAACAGTAATGATGCTGTTGTTTTTTGACAGATTATGTAAATCATCGGTTGAAACATGAAGACAACTGCCGCGGCAAAGACAACAGTCGTGTTGAACCTGTGATAATATCTCTCAAGTGCGAAAGACACATTCGATGGCAAAAAAAAGCATCAAGACGCCAACACAATTCTTCACTCAATTCCGACATCGACCGACGAGCGCTTAGCACTGACGCTTTCATCCTTCCTAGCGCGCACTGAGAGAAGCCTCTTTAACTTCCTCCGTCATCCTTCCGCCCTTGATGACTTCAGCTTTTGGCTGGACACCTACTGCGGAGAGCTGAGCCACTCCCTAGCACATCGA
This sequence comes from Entosphenus tridentatus, assembly GCA_014621495.2. Taxonomy (NCBI): domain Eukaryota; kingdom Metazoa; phylum Chordata; class Hyperoartia; order Petromyzontiformes; family Petromyzontidae; genus Entosphenus; species Entosphenus tridentatus. The sequence goes on along the minus strand of CM025673.2, from coordinate 854,840 downwards.
GTTCTTCCAGCCTCAGGAAAACTAACTCTGTCCCACGGGGGGACACAGTTTGTCAAAGGATTATCTTCCGATTTAAAGCTTTCGTGACTGCAGGGATTCATCTTCTTGGTTCTTTCGGTGAAGTCACGTAGAATGGAAATAATAAAATAATAAAAATAAAACATCATAAAATTATTCTCACGACGTTTCGGCCACAACGCAAGTAGCCGTCCTCAGGTGGAGAACAGGTCTGTCGAGGAAACAGAGTCTGAATGATAAGCCCCAGGCTTGGAGCGACTATTTAAGCTGGGATGGAGAGGCGAAGAGCGCCTTAACAAAATAATTTGCATATCAAGAGGAATTTAGCATATTTATGTCAAGGCGCTCTTGGCCTCTCCATCCCAGCTTAAATAGTCGCTCCAAGCCTGGGGCTTGTCATTCAGATTCTGTCTCCTCGACAGACCTGTTCTCCACCTGAGGACGGCTACTTGCGTTGTGGCCGAAACGTAGTGAGAATTATTTTATTATGTTTTATTTTTATGATTTTATTATTTCCATTCTACGAGACTTTACCGAAAGAACCAAGAAGATGAATCCTTGCAGTCACGAAAGCTTTAAATCGAAATTTAACAGCCACTATGGGGTGGGATTCCACAAAACTTTAAGATCTTACAACAAGCTCCGGGATAAGAAGGCTCAGCTAATCGAGTCTCTCACCTTTCTGAAGAGATGCCGCGACTCTAAGGTAATACCAATCGCATTTACACTAACATCTGCTGCTGTAACTTCTTCTAATGCTAAACGAATTCTGTCTAGAACTAGCTTAGCTCTTATCTCAGAGAAAATCAGACTTACACGCACCGATCTAGATCAGTTAGACAAGACACTCTACAATTCACACTTATCTTTCACTGAAACAATGTCCACATCGGATTGGGAACATGTAGACAAAATGACTGCCTCTTCAGCTGCCGCTATGTCGACCAAATGTAAGGACAACTTGATTTCCAAATTCAACCGCCTCTCAAACAAGAGACCGGACCCACACACTGAAAAGCTAGACGTTAACAAAGTCGTAATTAATCGTTTAAGGTGACTTTCAGACCGCGTTCCACTCACTGGCATTGTATTCTCCGCAGGGAATGGATTCTTTGCTCCGCTGCAAGTCTCCTCCCACTACTCTCCCATTGACATATTTCGTTGCTTCCTCTTAGTATCTTTCACATGACGGTCAATGGTACAGTGTATAGCGGATTGTATAATAATAAATAGTATAAAATTGTAATGCTTAATACAATGTACAAAGTAATATATAGTATCGTAATTGTATAGTGAATATACAGCAGTGTGATATACATTAGGATGGGTAGAATAATACATAGTGTAATATTACAATGTATAAGGTATAGGGTGGTGTATAGCAGTACAGTATGTAATTTAATGTTGGGTTTGTCTATGGCAGTATATAGTACGGTGTAGACTCGTGTGATGTAAGAGAATAAAGTTTAGCTGGAAGCATATTATATATTTTTGCGACTTAGAATTGTAATGTATTACTTACTGTTAGTAACTCAGCTTATTGTAGAGTATATTCAGTATACTGATGATACTATGTAGTTTATACTTTAGTTGTTTACGTGGTGTTTTAGTTACTGCAGCTACATACTATTAACACTCCTTCCCTTTATTAATGATACCCCTATCCCCTCCCTTTGATGCTGCTAATCCTGCATAATGCACGGGCATAATGACTTTAAACCCCTCGCCAAACCTCCTACGCATTTCACAAGTAGTACTAATCGCATATCTGCATTTCCCATAAATATGCTAAATTCCTCTTGACCGAGAAGATGGATTCTGGCTCAGCAATCATTGGAAGTACGTAATAAACAATTTCGGATCTTAACTGATTGTGTTCACGTTTACGGTGACTTTCAGACTGCGTTCCTTTCACTGGCATTGACTATATATAATGTATTCTCCGCAGGGAATGGATTCTTTGCTCCGCTGCAAGTCTCCTCCAACTACTCTCTAATTGACATATTTCATTGCTTCCTCTTAGTATCTTTCACACGACGGTCAATGGTACAGTGTATACTAATAAATAGTATAAAATTGAAATGCTTAATACAATGTACTAAGTAATATATAGTATCGTAATTGTATAGTGAATATACAGCAGTGTGATATACATTAGGATGGGTAGAATAATACATAGTGTAATATTACAATGTATAAGGTATAGGGTGGTGTATAGCAATACAGTATATCATTTAATGTTGGGTTTGTCTATAGCAGTATATAGTACGGTGTAGACTCGTGTGATGTAAGAGAATAAAGCTTAGATGGAAGCATATTATATTTTTTGCGACATAGAATTGTAATGTATTACTTACTGTTAGTAACTCAGCTTATTGTAGAGTATATTTAGTATGATACTATGTAGTTTTTTACTTTAGTTGTTTACGTGGTGGTTTAGTTACTGCAGCTACATACTATTAACACTCCTTCCCTTTATTAATGCTACCCCTATCCCCTTCCTTTGATGCTGCTAATCCTGCATAATGCACGGGCATAATGACTTTAAGCCCTCACCAAACCTCCTACGCATTTCACAAGTAGTACTAATCGCATATCTGCATTTCCCATAAATATGCTAAATTCCTCTTGATATGCAAATTATTTTGTCAAGGCGCTCTTCGCCTCTCCATCCCAGCTTAGTCGCTCCAAGCCTGGGGCTTGTCATTCAGACTCTGTCTCCTCGACAGATCTGTTCTCCACCTGAGGACGGCTACTTGCGTTGTGGCCGAAACGTCGTGAGAATTATTTTATTGTTTTATTTTTATTATTTTATTATTTCCATTCTACGTGACTTTACCGAAAGAACCAAGAAGAGGATTATCTTCGTTTGTCAAAACTTCTGTGTTGTATGTGCAGTACTGTTATGTTGTCATCTGCTCATCCGTAGACTGTTTAGCTGCCGCCGTTACCACCCGTAAACATCGCGTGGGACAGTGAGCAACGATGTCCGGACTGTATCTGCTGGAATGCTCACATCCCTGGTGGGGCGACCGGGCGTGAATAGGCACGTACGGTTGGTCAGCTACCGTGGTGCGACGATCAGCGGTTGAAACGACGGTGCAAGTTTGTTCACTCGCTCCACTCCTCCCTGCCTCTGTCCACCCAAGCAGTGTCAATGAGTTCCATCACACAGTCGAACGACTGGTCACGCGCGTGGTGGGGGGTAAAGTGTGGGTGCTCCCACACCGCTTCCAGAGGGCCCTTCCCCTGAATGGGCCCTCTAGAGAGGGGATCCCTGTAGTGGGGACCCCTTCACCCAGCAGTGGCATGAACCAAGTAAGCGCAGTGGCTGTGCCTTTGCTATTTAAAGTCGCATGACGGCAGAATTACCACACGCTATAGAGGGAAAGACGAACACAGCGTCTCGTGCACACATGTCCATGGTCATAATTGATAGCAATGGAATCATTCTGAATGCCTTACCCGGCCGCGGCGGGGCACCAACGAGTCTAGATTGAACGCCAGCTGGAATGGAACGCGTCAAGAGTGGAGCGTCTACCACAGAGATGGAGCCACGAAAGGGGCACGTGCGCGGATACTGGACTCGTCGTCATATCGCAGGATCGCGAGAGGCCGCAATGACACGGGGGAGGCTTTCATCCAGCAGTGGATTGACTGTGGCCAATAAAGATAATAACGATGGTGATGATGCTAATGATGATGAGGAAGGACGTCAAGGTGGGTGAGAGGACCAGGCTGAGGCAGGCCAAGCTACTTCAGATCGGTGGTGGGTTGCAACGGGAAGCTGCAGCAGGCAAGGCACTGGAAGAGGTGAGCTGAGATGAGACCACCATGGGGTGGGTTTTGAGATCTCACTCAAACACTGAAGCAAGCACCACGAGACGCTCGCCAAAGCGTTGCCCTGACAATGTCTCCCACAATGCACCGCGCGTCGCTTGACTTTGAAGCGCGCGGCAGATAATGAAGCAGTGGCGGTACGAACCCGCACTCTGACGGCACTCATAAAGGTCGCGTGATCGCAACTTTAAAATGGATATATTTTTGTTATTTTCATTCACAGAATATGCTTGTGTTGGGTGCCTCAACCTACATCGTGTTTTTTATTCCCGGACATGCAAAGTCACTTTCCTAACTTACGCTTTTATCATGTAATTTAAGGAAATTTTTCGTAAATGGCATGTAAATGTGATTTCGTTGTATGTTTATTTTTGTTAACACTATTATTCGTAAACAATACTAAATAATTATATATATGTGGGTGTAAGTTGGGTGAGGTGGCTCTCAAATGGGCTCACCTTCCTCTTTACTACTGCACAACCGAGCCGTACTAGAGCCGTGCCAAGCCACCTCGGCATGGCTCAGGATTGGCCCGGTGATTTTTCCCACTGCAGAAGCCGAGCCCATGCCGCTGACATCACAAACATCACTGGCCATGACCCTGGCCCTGCTTGGCCTCAAGCCAGATTGAAGTGCCATTGCGAGTCCAGCTATTTCACGTTCCGGTTCTGCCTTAGTCTCACAAATCGCTGGTGGGAGAAAAAAAAACTCGTGAAGTTAGGGGCCCCCGTCAGTGCCTCAATTCGGATGTGGCAGATGGAAAAGGGATAAAGGTTTTTTAAGTTAGCCCAGAGCCAGTTGTGGAAATTCCATAAAACCAATAGTAGGATTATAGAGGAGCTTTAGTAGCAGCGCCATTGATGCTCTGGGTTCGAAACTAAAACTAAACGTTTATTTTTCCAGGTCAGGCCCACTGAGCTATGTGTCTCTATTTCAGAAGCGACCTGGCCACAAAAATCATAGCTCAACGAAGTGGAATACCACGTGGAAATTTATAGCAGCAAAATACTATAAATGGACGTTGAATCTAAATTTGTAGAACATGCAAACTCCAAATATATAGAGGCGTTAAGGTCGAAATCGAACCCACGTCCTCCTGTATACCAAGCAAGGTAGGCAATATCTCGCAACCGTGGTTTGATTCCGGTGTCAGCCGTCCGTGATTAAACCGGGCTGTAACGTGTAGCGGGTTGATGTTCTCAGACCGGGCACCAAATATTGCACGAAAATATTTTAATTTCAGCTTTGTTACATAATTTACTTCTAAAAGAAACTTGACCTTCATTGAAAGGCCCAGGGGAACACAGCGTTCAGAAGCACCGTCTCGTATTGGGTGAGATGGGCCCCTATATGGGCGCCCCCTATTGTGGCGGCCACTATTGGATGACTACTCGAATGTATGTATGTTGAACTTCTATCGCATCGTACATAGCTAACCGTGATAATCGTGCTATTGGGGCGGCCCCTATTGGGGTGACCCTATTGGGGTGGCCCCTACTAAGGCGACCCCTATTGGGGCGACTCTATTGGGGCAACCCTATTGGAGTGAGCATATTGGGGCGGCCTCTATTGGAGCGACCATATTCGGGTGACCCCTTTGGAGCGACCCTATTTGGATGGCGCCTAATGTGGCGGCCCCGATTGGGATGGCCCCTATTGAGACGACCCTATCGGAATGACTCTGTTGTATCGTGACTGGACGTGAGGCCCTGGCTGAAAGTGAGGCCCTGGCTGGACACGAGGCCCTCGCAGGATGCGGGAGTTCCAAGAGGAGGTCTCATCCTGCTAACGACGCTCATGACGACAGCACCACTGTCACGAGACTGCACGTTCAACGTCGATGCGGAAACTTTGAAGTAGATTTATCATTTCTTTTTTCGCTACAGTGAAGCTAACGTTGTGTTGCTTCGTTCAATGTTAAACTTAGCCAATGTGCCGAGCCACGGATCTGCGTTTTGCATCGGCCTTGGAAGGAGTTGCAAATGCACGTTATCATCTTTATTAACATTATTTAGATTATAGTAAGGGGAGGGATTTTGTTACGTATAATTGGAAGGTGATCTCTGTATTTGTGTGCAAAATTAACAAAATTATATAAAGTCACGTTCCAACATTTAATCGTGTTCGAGAAGTTACACCTTGTATCGTTACTTATGTACCTGGGGGAGCCACACTGAGATCGACCCACTTCTGGAGGGTGCTGCTGCATTGGGTTGTTTGGCTAGAACGGGTGGCATTGTGTGTCGGGAGTAAACCGGAGCTCCTTCGTGGCTGTTTATCTCATGGTCAGATCACCTCTTTTCCTTTTTATTATCATTATTGTACACGTCGCCCTGTTTTCATGCGCAAATTCTCGACTAAAAAAGGTATATTTTTGAAATGCCTTCATCTCTCTTCAGTTATTTTCATACATCTTCCTCAATTCTTCTTTCTTCCCTTGGTTGATGATAAACTATTTTCAACCGTTTCATGCACGGCGCCCTGAGAACGATTGTCTAATGGGCGCTTTATACATGAAAATGTATTATTATTCTTAAATTCCAGCAGCTGCACTTCAGTTGGCAGTCAACGTTCGAAGCTGACTGCGACCCTCGAAGGAACAGAGCCGCCCCCCGGGGGCCCCCCCCCCCCCCCTCGTGATCCGTGGTTCAAACAAATCACTGGAGACCAGGGGCGGTTTCTTCATTAGGGCGATTGGGCGACGCACCACCAAAGTGTGAAAGGGACTTTTTCAATCACATTCACAATCTCATTCAACCACAGAGTTACGCTAGCCGTTACTGTGACTCTGGATATAGTCAAATCAGCGTCATGGCACGTTCTGTGGAGTACCGCCTCTTTTTGGGCGATTTCACTCTGGCTGAGAATCGCCCAGAGTGTTCCCATAGACTTACATTCAAAGATGTTTTTTTTTCGAACGGCAGACGCTGCAATGCATTCTCTATGGCTTCCGGGAGGGCTCGCACTGACGTGCTTACGTCATCATAAGTAAGCACGTTTCAGTCAACAATATTATTTGTCGCCACCTAGTGGAATCTTTAATAAAAGAAACTGAGTGGACTGAAAATACATTTACTGGTTAAAAACCCTTGTCAAACTCCATTTGAGCTTGAATTTTGGTAAAATGTTAATTAACGTAATAAAACACACACAAATCATCGCTGTCGGACGGAAGCCTTGTATGTCCAAAACTGTTACTTTTCAGGAAACGAAAGAAAACCTGTTTTTTCCCCAAAATAATTTCCAAGCTCTTTTAATGCTTTTCATTGGTTAAATATTTGTAAAACACATTGACAGATGTAAAGGGTGACCAATAGCATTAATTTTTGAAAAAATATGGAGATATAAAATATGGATTCTGCCTGATACATTGTTGCTGTCGGGATGGAAATCTTGTATCTCAATATTTATATTATAATAAATAATTTATTTAATAACTAAAATGAATGTATTTATTTTGTCAGGTCTGCGACACAATCTTGGTCCACACCAAAGAAAGGTTCTCCTTTACCGACCATCTTGTAAGTGCCACGCTGCTACAAGGAGAGATGTTTCAAAAGCATGGCCATACATTCCCTGTTGAGGCTCTGAACATCACTGTCAGGGCATACCCTATGTTAAATAAGGCGAAGCTGAAGACTGAACTGTCTCTCATTTATGAGAGTCCAGAATTCAAGGGCTGCTGTGGTGCACTGGCGCTGTACCAGGTTTTGCTGAAGTACAACCTCCAGGATACTTTTTCAGAGACTGTTGCTCTGTTGAACATCCTCATAACCACTCCCATGACAACTGCTGAAGCTGAGAGGTGTTTCTCAACCTTAAAAAGAATCAAGACATTCCTGAGAAATGTAATGGGACAGGAACGTCTGAATGCAATGGCTATGCTTTCCATGGAGAGGGAACTAGTCAGGAACATGCCTGCTTTCAATGAGAGAGTAATTGATCACTTTGCTACTTTGAAAGAGAGAAGAGCAAAATTTCAGTATAAGTAAGCAGTGTATTAAGCGAGTAATGTGATGTAAGCAGTGTAATAATAATGAGTATAGAAACAAACAAGGCGATGTATTGTAAGAGTCACTTTATTTTTCATTAATATTAAAGTAGTGAAGTTGCCTTTACATGCTTAAGCTGTTAATTTATCCATTCCATGGGTGGACCTTATCCTTATCAATCATCCAAACATTTGCCCCCCCCTGAGAAATTTTTCAGGAGCCGCCACTGCTGGAGACGCCGTGAACGGCAGCGAGAGCAGTTGAAGAGAACGCTGTAATCGCAAGAGGTCACGTTTGGCGCAACGCTCCTTCGCTGACTGTGCGTGCTGAATGAGTTATCGTCCTTATATGACAACCTGTGTACCCAGAGAAAGCATTACTGAGTCCCATGAATATATTTCAGGAGGGTCCTGCCACTTATTTGCAGGACTGAGGGTGATGCTGCTGCTGCTGTGTGATCCCAATTGAGTATGAGAATAGGTTTTCCCCTTGTTTCTGGAAACAAAACAGGTGTTAAGATGTTAAAACACCAAACTGAAACCTTTTACAATTGAGTAATTTCCGGGTTATTTTTTACCATTGGGGTGTATTGGCCGATACTGGATACATTACATGATGTGTGTGTGTTTAGCTATCGGAGGAAGCCAGAGAACCCAGAGGAAACCAATGCAGAACAGGGAGAGAACATTATAAAACGCCACACAGAAATTGGCCTGAATGAGGAATCGAACCCAGGCGCTACTCGCTGTGAGCAAAAAAGCGCCACAACTACGCCTCCCTGCCGCCATAAAGTTAAGGTGAGCAGATGGTGTATTTAGTACGAGCATATCGAGTGTACGTGATGCTGTACTAGCTACTGCTATTCGAAGTTCAACAGCCACCAACGTTTGAGCAGCTGGGTACAATCCTTGGACCTAGGTGTCTCTATAAAAAGTTGAATGCGCACTTTAACATTTCTGTTCCAGAAAAAATGCAATCTAGGGTACGTGGGCAGCAGCACATGTCAAGAAAACAGCTGACGAGAGATAAGAGACAACAATAACTCGATTAGAGTGGATACCACGAGAGAGAAGGGAAGTGAGGAAGCAGCAGCAGTGAGACAACATCTTGGAATTTGGAGGCGCAGACTGAACAGGAATAAAATTAGCCCGTAAAAACAAAGTTTTTCACTATAAATCCTTTATATGCGTGGCATCTAGTCCTCTCGTCCTCTAGCTTGAGATGGCTGCCACCTATGGGTCAGATGATTGCATACCAGCATTAAGCAATTGGTAATTAAATATAATTTTTTTGTCCTAAAAAGTGTAAAATTTGAAAATCTTTTTTCACGACATTAATTGTCACACACAACGAGTCTGTGTGGAAAATGTCAGCTCGATTGGATCACGGAAAGTGGTTTAAAAAACGACCGAAAGATTTGCACGGTCGTAAGCAAGCAAGCAAGCGCGCAAGTGAACTTAATATAAAGGATTTAAAAATGGGGGAGACCTTTGCCTAGTAGTTGGAAAGTTAGAGGCAGGTAACAACAACCACAACAACAACCACAACGGACTCGCACGGAGATCCACGGAACAGGAGATAGAGTTTTAGTGAAATAAGAAAAAATGTGACAAATATAGACGTAGTCAGATGACGCGAGATATAGACAAGAAATATAGGTGCAGTGGGATAGAGACACATATACAGTGAGGGAAAAAAGTATTTGATCCCCTGCTGATTTTGTACGTTTGCCCACTGACAAATAAATTATCAGTCTATAATTTTAATGGTAGGTTTATTTGAAGAGTGAGAGACAGAATAACAACAACAAAATCCAGAAAAACGATTGTCAAAAATGTTATAAATTGATTTGCATTTTAATGAGGGAAATAAGTACTTGACCCCTCTGCAAAACATGACTTAGTACTTGGTGGCAAACCCCTTGTTGGCAATCACAGAGGTCAGACGTTTCTTGTAGTTGGCCACCAGGTTTGCACAAATCTCAGGAGGGATTTTGTCCCACTCCTCTTTGCAGATCTTCTCCAAGTCATTAAGGTTTCGAGGCTAACGTGTGGCAACTCGAACCTTCAGCTCCCTCCACAGATTTTCTATGGGATTAAGATCTGGAGACTGGCTAGGCCACTCCAGGACCTTAATGTGCTTCTTCTTGAGCCACTCCTTTGTTGCCTTGGCCGTGTGTTTTGGGTCATTGTCATGCTGGAATACCCATCCACGACCCATTTTCAATGCCCTGGCTGAGGGAAGGAGGTTCTCACCCAAGATTTTACGGTACATAGCCCCGTCCATCGTCCCTTTGATGCAGTGAAGTTGTCCTGTCCCCTTAGCAGAAAAACACCCCCAAAGCATGATGTTTCTACCTCCATGTTTGACGGTGGGGATGGTGTTCTTGGGCTCATAGGCAGCATTCCTCCTCCTCCAAACACGGCGAGTTGAGTTGATGCCAAAGAGCTCCATTTTGGTCTCATCTGACCACAACACTTTCACCCAGTTGTCCTCTGAATCATTCAGATGTTCATTGGCAAACTTCAGACGGGCATGTATATGTGCTTTCTTGAGCAGGGGGACCTTGCGGGCGCTGCAGGATTCCAGTTCTTCACGGCGTAGTGTGTTGCCAACTGTTTCCTTGGTGACTATGGTCCCAGCTGCCTTGAGATCATTGACAAGATCCTCCCGTGTAGTTCTGGGCTGATTCCTCACCGTTCTAATGATCATTGCAACTCCACGAGGTGAGATCTTGCATGGAGCCCAGGCCGAGGGAGATTGACAGTTCTTTTGTGTTTCTAACATTTGCGAATAATCGCACCAATTGTTGTCACCTTCTCACCAAGCTGCTTGGCGATGGTCTTGTAGACCATTACAGCCTTGTGTAGGTCTACAATCTTGTCCCTGACATCCTTGGAGAGCTCTTTGGTATTGGCCATGGTGGAGAGGTTGAAATCTGATTGATTGATTGCTTCTGTGAACCGGTGTTTTTTATACAGGTAACAAGTTGAGATTAGGAGCACTCCCTTTAAGTGTGCTCCTAATCTCAGCTCGTTACCTGTAGAAAAGGCACCTGGGAGCCAGAAATATTTCTGATTGAGAGGGGGTCAAATACTTATTTCCCTCATTAAAATGCAAATCAATTTATAACATTTTTGACATGCGTTTTTCTGGATTTTGTTGTTGTTATTCTGTCTCTCACTGTTCAAATAAACCTACCATTAAAATTATAGACTGATAATTCTGCTAAGGGGACAGGACAACTTCACCGCATCAAAGGGACGATGGACGGGGCTATGTACCGTAACATCTTGGGTGAGAACCTCCTTCCCTCAGCCAGGGCATTGAAAATGGGTCGTGGATGGGTATTCCAGCATGACAATGACCCAAAACACACGGCCAAGGCAACAAAGGAGTGGCTCAAGAAGAAGCACATTAAGGTCCTGGAGTGGCCTAGCCAGTCTCCAGATCTTAATCCCATAGAAAATCTGTGGAGGGAGCTGAAGGTTCGAGTTGCCAAACGTTAGCCTCGAAACCTTAATGACTTGGAGAAGATCTGCAAAGAGGAGTGGGACAAAATCCCTCCTGAGATGTGTGCAAACCTGGTGGCCAACTACAAGAAACGTCTGACCTCTGTGATTGCCAACAAGGGGTTTGCCACCAAGTACTAAGTCATGTTTTGCAGAGGGGTCAAGTACTTATTTCCCTCATTAAAATGCAAATCAATTTATAACATTTTTGACATTCGTTTTTCTGGATTTTGTTGTTGTTATTCTGTCTCTCACTCTTCAAATAAACCTACCATTAAAATTATAGACTGATCATGTATTTGTCAGTGGGCAAACGTACAAAATCAGCAGGGGATCAAATACTTTTTTCCCTCACTGTATATGGAGAGATGTAGTGATATGAAAAACGAGATACAGTCAAGATAAGGAGATACCGGTGATATGACAGATGAGAGATTGGAAAACAAGATAGACGCGAGAGAGCGTAATTGAGCATTTGGATTGCGAGCTGAAACTTGTGATGCCCTCTACTGTTGTCGTCAATCTGGGTACCCCTTGAGCAACTTGGAGCCCGACGCGGGTGGACTGAGGGGAGCAGATTATTTATAGGAGAACCACTGATTCTTGCAAAGTACTGTAGTGCATATTTTATTGATCCACGGGATATGAGTATGATGATGACGATGTGCTGGGTTGATGTACGAGCAGGATTTGAAATTTAAAAAAAACTCTCCCATTGTGGGGCAAAGTGCATTCATCCCACAGAGTGGACCAGATATAAAATCAGGTTCCGCTGTTGTGTGTGTATGGCGCCTCGGAGCGAGATGTTAACTCCCTCGCCCAGATTTCAGGAGAGTGTGGGTTTGATCCCGACTCTAAAACCTGTATATTTGAAGTTTTCATGTCTCTCTCTCTCTCTCTCCGTGGTCGCGTGGATTTTTCTCCGGGTCCTCCGGTTTTTCCCCTCCACATTTAGAGTCGACATTACGCATTGAGAGTATTTGGCTGCTATAAATATCCACGTGATGATAAGCCACTTCGTTGAGCTTTCATTTGTGTGGCCAGGTCGCTTCTGAAAAAGAGAGCTATTGAGCACAGCGGGCCTTACCTGGTAAAATATAAAAAAATTAGTGTGTGCATGTTACAGTACATTCCATTGAGCCATGAAATCCATGGTGATATATAAATAACAAGCCGCTCCAGGGCTATTGTGATATTGTGTTACATCGAGTCCTCCCTCTCCGATCTTATCAAACCTGTTTTTAAAAAATATAGGCTGAAGGTTGCGAGCCCCAATCCCGGGTTAAGTGTCGATTCAGTCAATCACCATCATCACCACCACCATCATCGTCATTTGCCTCGTGTTGTTCGGCGGGGTGTCCGACGTTTCGCTCCACGTGCTGGGAAGCTTCTTCCATAACTGTCTCCGTTCAGCTTCTGAACTGGCTCGATTCCGCGCCCTAGATGCTCGCTTGAGTTGGAGAAGCTCCCAGGCACGCGGAGCAAAGGGTTGGTCATCGCACCGTAGCAACAACGCGCGGTTTCAACCGAGAGAACGCACCTGGGGGAGCTGCAAACAGCCCAACCGCGAGGACAGTCGGCAGGGGCGCAGCTCCCTGCTACAACGTGGGAGGGGGGGGGGCTATGCAAGATCCGACTGTGCCCCCCCCTCCCCTCTTTTATACCGACTCACTTTTTACTGAAATAGCTAACGGATGTTTTAATCCCGTTGTCTCGGCCTCGCTGTTCGCTGCATTGCACCACTATCGTATTTTTACTGTCTCGGCCTCGCTGTGCGCTACGTTGCACCACTATCCGAATAGTTAACCTCGCATTCAATAAACCTTCAGAGCCAGGTTGAACATCTGACGCCAACGTATTTAATGAATAGAACGTTCTAGCCCCTGAGGCCCCGCATGGTATGCCGGAACTCCTCTCTTGTCATTTCACCGAAACTGTTCATGCCCAAGCGCGAGGTGTACTTGCCCATAGAGTGCTCCAGGTTGTGCACCGCGATCTTTTTGAGGTTCTTCTCCAAAATAATCCTCCTCCAACCCTCCTCCTTCTGGTCGTAGGCCTTGCCGTGGAATTTCTTCCAGGTCGAGGAATGGAGAGGTCACAGCTTTAGCGACCACCGCCACGACCCCCAGCAGAGCAACGAGCAGCAGCTTTATCTTTGTCTTCTTCCCGTCAGTCAGGAATGACTTGGAGAAATGTGAAGGACCAAAATCCAGTAAAGACGGTGGACGTACAAGCGAAGTCGTGGTCAGCATGGTGGTTTCTTCGTAAGTCTGCATGGTACAACCTTGACTTTTCTCTTCGAGTTTCTCTTTCAGCGTGAAGTGGTTGGATCATGGCTTGAATAGCGACATGCGTCCATTCATGAGCACACTTGTTCTAAATGTGCTAATGTGGTCTGGTTTGTGTGTTCCATTTAAAAAAACATCACCTACGATTACCCATCCTAGGTAAAGTCTCTGGGCATAGGGAGCGTCGTGAGGTCCATTGGGTTGATCGCGTCCCTTGTGGACTCTCAGCATGCCCCTGCCAAGCAGAAGTAAAATCTGTGCCCCGTGATCCAATGGCGGGATGAACTCTGTTATGGGCTTCAGGTGTGGGTGGTGACGTGCGACTTCGGGCAAGGGAATCTCACTCCTGGCGTCCGGTATCTCAGTGCACTCTATCACCATAGGAAGGGCTAGCTTCATAGTGATATCCATGGTTTCCACCATGAGGCCACTCGCTCTTCTTCCCACTGTCTCCATCAATCCTGAGCATGTTCTGAGCGTGAATGGAAAGGAATTCCCACATATGCTTAGCTAATTAAAGAACTCTGACCTTGCCAAAGACTTATTGCTCCGATCGTCCATTATGGCATACATCCTTACTGCCCTTTCAGGTTGTCATTTGGGATACACTCGGACAAGGCATATCTTTGAGCAAGATTTTCCTTTGAAGCCTTCTCCACAGATGTCTGTGCATTTTGTTGTGACTGACGAAGTGGATGCGGCGGTCTCACCTTGCTCCCCGCCGTGCTCTGCTTCGGGATAGGAAGCCTTAGTGCTACTGGGTTTGGAGTAAAATGTGTGCAGAGCAGTTGCGTGTTTGTCGCTGCCACATGCCTCGCACTTGATATCTGCCTTGCAATTCCTTGCAAGATTGTTTATAGAAGCACAGCATTTGAAGCACACTCCAAATTATTTCAGCATGTTCTTCCGCTCTTCCAATGACTTCCTCCTAAACTCACGGCATTTCTGGAGGGAGTGAGGTTTATCATGCAATGGGCATTCCTTTTCTGGATTGTCTATCTTTCACTTTGTGGTGGTTGCCTGCACGGAGTTTGCGAATATCGTAGGAGAGACCTCAGTCTTGTGTACAGAGATTGGCACTCTCACTGTTCCTCGTCTCGCCGTTGCTCTTTTTTGGAGATCTGGACTGGTGATCCCCGTGGTGCCAAACATGAAACTCGGGTCATTTCTGGTCCTAGCCAGGTTGCAGATAAACCTTGCGAAAAATGAGAATGGGGGGAATGCAACCTGATACCCTGACTTGTATCTTGACCCCTTTATTCTCCATTTCTCCTGCACGTCGAATGGCAATTTCTCTACAATGATGTTCACTTCATGGTAGGTATTCAGGAAAATTAGACCTGGTAATTCTAGATTTGAAGAAGGACGCTTGTGTTGTGCCCGAAACGTCGTGATTTAATTTAGTTGTTTTCATTTATTTTATTTTATTTTTTACCTACGTGATTTTACCGAAAAAAAACAAAGAGTATGAGACCTGGTAAGTAGGGGTCAGTCTGGGCTGATTTAAGTTCCATCAAAGATCTCCAAGCTCTTATAACCTTTAATTGTCTCGACTAGAGATTTTTGGAAAGTTCTGCAACTTTTTGAAGAGAGACTCCTCAATGGTTAATGGGCTACCATTAGCACTCCTCGAGCCTCTCCCACACCGCATACAGGCTTGAGGCAGGGTCGTCCATGTTTGCTCACCGGATCCTCTTAGCAATACTCTGCATTCTTTTCCTAATCATTTCACCAACACGTCGAGTTTTTCACTTGCAGATATGTCTGCATTTCTGATTGCATTCCTGAAGGTAAATCTCCAGGCTCGATAGTTATCAGAGTGGTCATCAAACTTTACGAGTCCTGTGTTGATTAGTTCACGGTGAGCCAGGTATCTAGCAAAGTCCCCTATGCCTACTGATCCAGGGTGTGTCCGTACTGGCACTTATGAAGTGCCATTATTGGCTGTATTGCCTTGCATGCCATCATTCACGATGGCGTTGAATTGTGGGCCCAAAAGGTTTCGATCACATTGGTCTGATCCCTTTATGTGACTGTCTGGAATGTGGGTCTGACTTGATGCATCCTTGTCTGACTCCAAGTGTGCGACGCTGAGTCGGTGATTAACTGCCAGAACAGGGTATGCATTTCCACCATTCCCGGAGACAGCATTCATGTTCACTCGGCATGGAGGCGGTGATGCCTCGACATCCACCTTTTGCTCAGTATCGGTTGGTGGAGGAGCATTGGTGCATTGTTATGACCAGTCCAAAATATGTTTTTCTGGTAAGTGGAATCACGGTCCTTAACAAGCATCTGAGTGCCAAACTCACTCCAATTCCCTTCCTTATCCAGATTGGTGTTGCTTCGAGCACCTCTGCCTGGGCCTTTGCAGCAGCTGCTTATTTTTTTGAGCTGTAGGGTACTTAACTTAGCATCCAGCTCAATTTTCTTCCGTGTGGCAGTAGCCACTAATATACTCTCTTGCTCTTCCAGCTCTACTTTCTTCCGTGCGGCAGCAATTGCAAGCTTGCTTCGTTTTGCTCTGCTTTCTTCCATGTGGCAGCAATTGCTATGCTTCCTTCTTCTTGTGTGCGGGCCTTTTCAATTAGCATGGCTTCCTCTTCAGCCATGTAGGATATACGGGGGTTTGCTGCTTCTGCTGCTGCATGTGCCTGAGCTGCTGCCATACTGGTAGATGATATCTGTGAGTGTGTTGAGACTTTAGATCTTGTGGTGGACTTGGATGAGACAGAGTGCTGAGATCGTGTCTCTATTAAGCCCTCCACATGGTCCATTGCGTCTTGTATCACTGCCTTCACATTATCATTGAGCAGTTCTAGGAAGTGCTCTTGAATGTGCACTCCCTCTATGCCCTCGTCTGCCTTCACCTTCTTCAGGAGGGAGATGTATTTATTTGCCAGCAGCTTGTAGCTTGAACTGCTCACCTTCACTCGATGTATGCCCCCCCCCCTTCCAATACGTTATCATGTGCACCAACAGGGACTTGCGCACAAACACGTCCACGTCGACGCCTACGAGCATCTCGTGCTCTCTTTTAGCCCCGCCCCCCCCTCCCGATACGTTCCATTCATTGGCTACAACATTCTGATAAGCTCCTCCCCCTCTCCTCCCCCTTACCTTGTATTTAAGAGCTTGCATCTTGGAATCCCTGCCTCACTTGATGCAGCAAATCTGGCTGTGACGGTCCCACCTGATGACGGAGACTTGTGTTGCCTCCGAAACGTCGTGATTTTATTATTATTATTTTATTTGTATTCATTTTAATTTTATTTTTTACCTACGTGACTTTACCGAAAGAACTAAGTGTATGAATCCTTGCAGTCACGAAAGCTTCAAATCTAGAATTATGGCCCGCTAAATTGAGGCCACTGTGTCTGAGGTGTTTTGAGCTTCAGATATATCTGCTTCAACCTGGTCCGATGCCCTTTGTATCCTGGCATCAAAGTCTTGCTTATCAGTATCATAGCTTTCCAATCCCCGTTGTGTTAGCCTGACCTCTCTTTGGGGCCTTGAACTCCCTTGGTCCTCTTGAGGCAGGATGGGAGGTCCTGTATTGCTTAAATCACTTGCTTCAGCATCTCTCCCTACTGAACTGTGGCTTTCCATGCTGTGATGCTTGGAACACAAGTTGAATGTAGATTCGCTGCAGAGCTGGCTGCTTGAGAGCTCCAAGCCTGAGGAGCTGGCTGGTTGACAGCTCCAAGAAGAGTGTCTTTTTACTGTGCTTGCAGCACAGGTTTAATGTAAACTTTCTGTAGAGCTGACTGCTCGAGAGCTCCAAGCGTGAGGAGCTGGCTGGTTTAGAGCTCCAAGAATAATGTATTTTTACTGTCTTGGCATCGCTGTGCGCTATGTTGCACCACTATCCGAGTAGGTAACCTCGCATTCAATAAACCTTCAGAGCCAGGGTGAACATCCGACTCCAACATAATTAATGAATTGAATGAGGTAAAACTGATGGGGAAACACAGCACAAAATACAGCATTTGTTAATACTTGCAATATCAATACAATAAATGAACACGGCAGCATCATAACATTATATTAGATAACATGAAACTCAACAATAGGTCCTGGATGGACCAGGCACCTATATTAGCACTGAATAGACATACAACAAGAGAATAAGCTACTGTGTTAAATAAGGTCACTTTGTGTAATCACCATACTGCAGCCTAAATGTACAGCGCTGCACATAACACTGAACTGTGGATGCGATACTTCTTCATCTTTGCTCTCAAGAACGCATTAAAGTTACATGGGCACAAGTCTGGCTCGAATTATCCAACTACAAATAACTTTCACAATAATGCAAGTGGCATGCTTCGTTGTTAACCAGGCCTCATATGTATCATAACAATTTAACAGCGTTATAAAGGCATTTACAGCATTATAACGTCAATCCTTACATTATAACAGCATTCCCAGTATTATACAAAAAACATAAACGAACTTACAGACAATGCTTCTTAAAGTGCCTCCATTTTGTACTCTGTGTAATGACTGACACCCTGCCTCATGGCTTAGAAAATCTTAAATCGTAACTTCCTGGTTACGTGACCAAACTCAACACCATATCAGGAAGTTCCTGTCTAATCAACACCCCCATATCTGCCATGAGGCAGAACACCCGTATACAATAATACATTAGGCGATGACTTTCTATTATATTATTTTAGTGCAACAGTGTATTGGGTTTATAGGAAGACAGTATCAAGGTGACAGTAATAATAATAAAAATATGTAAAGCTAACAATCCTCAGAATAAAGTTATCGCGCGTTTTGCTTTCATGCGTATGTCAGTTAGCAAACAAGCCTGCTGGTGTTCAGGAACAACCAACCAGCAGTAGCGCTGCTATATTCTATGCTGTGTGTATTTTTCGGAAGTATTATTTAATTTGCAACATTGTTTTTTGTTGGCATGTATGCTTCGGGTGCCACTGTATCCTTCATACGTCTGTCCCTCCGAATGAAAAATGCCAGCGTTTTATTTTCCCTCCCCAATCAACGACAAGACCCTTACAAGAACGCACGATCTGTATTCACATACTGGAGTGTCGAAACCAGCCCATTAGTGGTGCTCGTGAAATGTTATGACATGTGCATCCACTCAGGCGTGCACACACACACTCACTCGCATGTACTCCTACAATACATTGAATTTTCTTCCTGATTGCACAATTTTCTCGAGGCACTTGCTATTACAAAAAAAACGTTCCACTCGAGTGATGTCATGTACTCGGCATCCACAGACGTTATCTCCTCGCTCAAAGCCCAACCACGAAGCTTGGCGACACTGCAATTGCAAGGTTTGGGAGTTCACATCCCTGGTTCCGGGTTGACTCGGCCCATCACCTCTCTGGGGTTGATAAAGCGAATACCACTTTGGTGAAAAAAAGTGCAAAGCGTTTGTCCCACGGATAGACTTGTCCTTGGCAGAGGAGTGTGTCATTACCAGCTTTGACTCAGGACTGTAAACGGGAGATGAACAATGCCTCAATGGTTTTTGGAGCAGGTAAGTTACATCGGTCATTCTTCACCGATGACTCTAGCTGAGGCTATGATCCGATGACTTAAGTAATCGGATTATTCTACCGATCAACGGATCGATTATTGGACTAATCTGAGCACAGGGACATTGCTAGGAGAATTTGTTTATGTTTTTACCACCTGCTCCCACGTGTGCCGCTGGACGGGAGGTTATGGGTGGAGCATGGGTACGTCATCAGCATCACTATCAAGTTTCAATTTTCATTTAGTAGGTATAGCCCTGTGAGCCATGCGGCTCTTAAGTCGGGTGCAACCGCAACAAACTAAATATGAACACAGAACATCCCAAAGCGACGACGCGCAACAGAAACATCCTGGAATAAACCAGCAAATAGTCCACACACAAAAAACTTCACAATGTAGTGCAAGCCAACAACAACAACCATAATACAATTTAGATTATGTTTTCGAATCACCAAAATAAAGCTATAAAAACAATGTAACAACAGTAATCATGATAATTGGTTTTTTACCCTTCTATCTGGCAACAAAACTGACACCTTTTTACAAGGAGTCATGTTTGCATAGACCGCAATACCTGCAGTCATAATACAAACAAAATACATAACTCTGATAATGTGCACTGTCCTTGAAGTTGATTGGTCCACACCCGAGACAGCTTTCCTTAGAGCCTAGTCTCACATGGGTTGGACCAGATGACGCCAAAAGGCGCACAACTCAAAGACAATGCACCATCAGAGTATGAGAGCTCGGGGTAAGCATTTACACCATGGGAACCTCATTTGCCAGTAAAAATATGATAATTGTT
>CM025673.2:795544-830638 GCA_014621495.2 Entosphenus tridentatus | reverse complement strand
GAGAAATGTGACGTCACATCCAAATGCGCAACTTTAAATAAATATAGACAACACGTTCTACTTAATAAATAGACGTTTTAATAAATGTTTTCTCCTACAACATCAGAGTGCAGCGCCATATTAAATACGCACTACAATGATAACAGTTTAAAGCGATTTGAAGCATGGTTTTTTTTTTTGCACGGTTGGCTATGTACAGTGCTAAAGAATCTTGATTTGAAGCTTTCGTGGCTGCAGGAATCCATACGCTCTGGTGCTTTCGGTAAAGTCACGTAGATGGAAAATGCATAGATCACTAACGTTTCGTGATCTATTAGGAGAACTCTTACGTCAGAAGTTCTCCTGCTGTGTTGGTTTCACCTGATGACGGTTACTTGTGTTGCGATCGAAATGTCGTGATCTATTAATTTTTTATCTACGTGACTTTACCGAAAAAACCAGAGAGTATGGTGCTAAAGAAGTTCAACGTACGGTACGTACATACATGGTGACCGGAAGCACGAGACGTGTTAATGGCAGTGGCGTCATTGACTGGGAACTCGCTGGAGTCGAGTGCCACCATGTGTACACTCACAACCCTCATTGAACAACCTACACCCAAATGCAAGAAACAACCCACATTCACCCAACCCGACATGCACCAAACCCGACACTCACCCAACCCCACATGCACCGAATAACCAACAAGCAGCGAACCACACACGCACCAAACAACCCACACTCACTGAATAACCCACACTCACGAACCCCACACGCACCGAACCCCACTAGCACCGAACCCCACACGCACCGAACGCCACACTCACCGAACCCCACACTCACGGAACCCCACATGCACCAAACAATCCACACACATCAAATCCTACACTCACTGATCTCTACACACACCGATCCCCACACTCTCTGAACAACTACACTCACCGAACCCCACACTGATCAAACCCCACACTTACCGACCGCACATGCACCGAACAACCCACACTCACCGAACCCCATACTCAACGAACCCCAAATGCACCAAACCCCACACGCTCCAAACAACAAACACTCATCGAACCCCACACTCAGCGAACCCACACACACCAAACCCTACACTCACCAATGCTCAGACGCACCAAACCCTACACTCTTGGATCCCCACATGCACTGAACCCCCCATGCACCAAACAACCCACACGACCGAACCAGACACGCACCGAACAACCCACACTCACGGAACCAGACACGCACCGAACAACTGACATGCACCGAACCCTACACTCACCAGACTACACAGTTACCGCACCCCACACTCACCGAACAACCCACACTCACCGATCCCCACACGCACTGAACCCCACACTAAGGCCTTTGTGTTTCGAGAGACAATTCTTTTGCGCCTTACGAGGTCAGCTGTAGGTTTTGCAGCGCCTAGAATGACTTAGTAGGCCAATCCTTGAGTGGCAATCCTTGCCACAGCAATTGCAAATGAATGCGGTGGCAGCTCCAGAAGAATGATTGAGTGAGCTCTGGGAGGGAGGTTTTGGCAGAGTTGGTGCGTAGGTAGCGCTTTTGTTTGAGGCGGTGTCTCTTTTTTGGGCGTAGTCTGACCTTGCTGGATACCAGCGAGTGATCGGTGTCACAGACTGCACTGTGGTAGCTGCGTGTGATGAGTACTGAGTTGAGGAGGGCTCGTCGGGTGATGACTAGGTCCAGTTGGTGCCAATTAAGAGACCTTGGATGTCTCCATTATACTGTATGGTATGGTTTAGTGAGAAAGAATGAGTTTGTGATACAGAGATTATGGTATGAACAAAGCTCCAGTAGTGTTTGGCCAATGGCAATCATCTTTCCAATACCGTGATAGCCAAGGCATGTGGGCCACACGTCGTGGTCAGCCCCAACCCTTGCATTGAAGTCTCCCAACAGAAACATGTGCTCAGAGTTGGGAATTTTGCTAATAATATTGTGAAGCTCTTCATAGAACTGGTCATGAATCTCCGGAGGTGAGTCGAGTGTTGGGGCGTAGACATTCAGGATGTTTACATGGCCAGAAGCAGTGAGCAGTCTCATGAGCAGAATCCGCTCAGAGCCTGAAGTGGTTCTATCATGATAATTGTTTTTACCCTTCCATCTGGCAACACAACTGACACCTTTTTTACAAGGAGTCATGTTTGCATAGACCACAATACCTGCATAACTCTGATAATGTGCACTGTCCTTGAAGTTGATTGGTCCACACCCGAGACAGCTTTCCTTAGAGCCTAGTCTCACATGGGTTGGACCAGATGACGCCAAAAGGCGCACAACTCAAAGACAATGCACCATCAGAGTATGAGAGCTCGGGGTAAGCATTTACACCATTGTAACCTCATTTGCCAGTAAAAAATATGATAATTGGTTTTTTACCCTTCCATCTGCAGATATTGTGGTCTATGCAAACATGACTCCTTGTAAAAAAGGTGTCAGTTTTGTTGCCAGATGGAAGGGTAAAAAACCAATTATCATATTTTTTACTGACAAATGAGGTTCCAATGGTGGTTCTATCATGTCAAGAAGTGTGTTTTTGACGGCGAACCCAACATCGTGTTGCCTTGGTTCGTTCTGCTGTTTTCCTTGTCAGTAGAAAGTGTAGTCACTCTCTCGTAGTGAGCCACTGCCAGCAAGCCGGGTCTCCTGCAGTGCTGCAATATCCACATGAAGTCTCGCCAGCTCCCTGTCGATAACTGCAGTCTTGCGGATGTCCTCAATCTGCAATAGATCTTCGGAGAGTCCAGAACATATTGTACGTACATTCCAGCTTGCAAAATGAAGGGCTAGAACCTTCTTTCGTTTTGTTTTGCTTTTGTCTGGTGCAGGTGTTGCAGCCCACTTGTCTGGTGATGAACCATAAGCTCCAAGCACCCATTGGAGCAGGTGATCCGTGGCGGGAAAGCACCTTATTGGCCGGAGGCTGCCAAGCTCGAGGTGGGCGGTAGCTATCCATTTGGGTGCAATGACCCCTCCCACCGACGACGGCAACCCGTGGCGCCCATTTTTTATGCCAATCTAAAATATTCTTTTTTTTTATATAAAAGTCTCTGCGCGCTCGCGCTTGCGGGGGATTTGGCTCTCGGACGGTGGCCTTCACGTAGAAAAAAATTTGCCGGGCGGCACGCCCTACGCCCCGCGGTGGGAATAGGCTATGCCGTTTTCCCATCCGTAAACGTTAAAGTACTTTAATTAACAAATGTGTGCCGTTTCTATTATTAATTATTTACTTATTGCGCGCCTTCGACCGTACCAAATGACGCCAATTGCGTGGGGGGGGGGGCGGACCCTACCAAGTACTGTGCGTTTGCTCCAGCTCACGGGGACATTTTATTTCACGCGTTTAACATGGAATAAATTTCCACATCACGCTACCGATTTCTCTTCACAGTGTGATGATGTCCCCTTCCCCCCCCCACCACCCCAATGCGTGTAGTTACTGCTATAAAGTTCTTAGATATTAACTTAATATTCTTAAAGCGCTTACATACTATTATTCTGCCTCGGGCGGGGGGATGGTGGGGGGGGTAGCGGCCCAGCCAGCAGTCTGGCAATGTCTCACCTCCTCCGGCTTGGCAATCTAGGCGAGGCCGCGGGCTCTGCACGGGACGAGGCGTCACCACGCCAATGTAAAGTACAATTTGATTGCATCTTTCGCTAAGAACTGAGGTTTATTGTTTACCATTATTAAACAAATAAGTTTACAAATATTACAATGATAATGTTTGTGTGCAGAAACTACATGTGTGTCTTTCGATTTAAAGCTTCCATGACTGCAAGGATTCATCTTCTTGGTTCTTTCGGTAAAGTCACGTAGAAGGGAAGTAATAAAATAATAAAAATAAAACATAATAAAATAATTCTCACGACGTTTCGGCCACAACGCAAGCAGCCATCCTCAGGTGAAGACCAGGTCTGTCGGGGAGGTAGCGTCTGAATTCAGACGCTGTCTCCCCGACAGACCTGGTTGCGTTGTGGCCGAAACGTCTTGAGAATTATTTTATTATGTTTTATTTTTATTATTTTATTACTTCCCTTCTACGTGACTTTACCGAAAGAACCAAGAAGATACATGGATGTCCCTAAAGTCGATGTCTGTGTGTGTGAGTCCATATGTCTTTGTGTGCGTGTAAGACGATGGATTTATATGTGTGTGGCTCCATGTCTGTGTGTGAGTCCATGTGTGTGTCTGTCTTTTTCAAACGGACAACGCCCCATGTGTGTGTGTACGTACAAGTGTTTGTGTGTGTGTGTCAGTCCATTTGTGTGCTTTTCAGTCGCTGTGTGTGTGTTAGTCCACATGTGTGTGTAAGTCCATACGTGTGTGTTTCACTCGATGTGTGTGTGTCTAAGTGAATGCGTGTGTGTGTGAGTCGATTTGTGTGTATGGCTCCATCTGAGTGTGTAAGTCAATGTGCGTTTGTCTATGTGTGTCAGTCGATGTGTGTGTGTTAATCTACATGTGTGTATCTAAAGTAGATGTCTGTGTGTCACAGTACATATGACTATGTGTGTGTAGGGAAATGTGTGTGTCAGTCTATGTATGTGTGTGTAAGTCCATGTGTGTGTGTCTTAGTCGATATGTGTGTAAGTACATGTGTGTTTACGTCAATGTGTGTGTGAGTCCACGTATGTCTGTGTGTGAGTCGATGTGTGTGTGTGAGTCGTTGTATGTGTGTCAGTCTATGTATGTGTGTGTATCTAAAGTGCATGTCTATGCGTGTGTCAGTCCATATGTGTGTGTGTAAGTCCATGTGTTTGTGTGTGTCAGTCGATATGTCTGTGTGTGTCAGTCCATGGGCGTCTGTGTTAGTCGCTTTGTTGGCATGGCTCCATGTCAATCAGTGTAAGTCCATTTCTTTGCGTGTATGTAGGTCCATGTGTGTGTGTGAGTGAATGTATGTGCTTTATTGACCTGCTCAAGGCCTATGATACCATCAGTAGGCCTGGCCTCTGGGTTGCTCTTCGTGCTTTCGGAGTCCCTCAAACTTTGCTCACGATCCTTAAGGACCTTCATGATGGTGAGCGGCCCCGCGTCAAACTACGTGGTCGTCAGTCAGAGCCATTCCCTCTACACCTTGCGGTGTGACAGGGATGTCCTCTGGCTCCACATTATTTAACATATCTTTTGCCCACGTAGTTCGTGAAGCCTTCAATGGCTGTACCCAATGAATTACCATATGGTGCAGATACAATGGCAGGCTGATCGATGCCCGGGTGCGGTCAACGGATGCCTCCCTATTGCTCAACCATGTTATGTATGCCGATGCTTTGGTCATTGCTGCTCACTGCTGCTGAACCTGGAGCTTGCCACTAAGAGGTGGGGCCTTACCACCAGCCAGTTGTGGAGAGATTGCCGAGATTCTCATACCTGGCCAGTGTGCTCATGACCGGCTCCGGTTTAACAGCAGAGGTCTCACTTAAAATCAGTCGAGCGCCATTATCTTTTCATCGGCTGTGTTACGCTGTGTGGAAGCTACCTGGTCTGTCGCTCCGCACGAAGCTTCAGGTCTTCTCGGCCACGGTAATTCCCTCCCTTCTATACGCTTGCGAAACGTGCATCCCCCTAATGGAACATCTTCGCCGGTTAGAAACGTTTAGGCTGGCCTGCTAACGATTCATCCTAGGTTTAACCATATATGTGTGTGTGTGCGTCTAAGTCGATGTGTTTCTATATGTGTGAGTCAATGTCTGTGTGTAAGTCCATGTGTGTGTCTGCCTTTTTCGCCCGAGTAACGCCGGGTACTTACCGCTAGTGAGCTTATAACCCGTGACTGCTGCCATCCGTGTTTCTTTGCCACGATTAAGTGGCCGAGGAGGGTCCTCTCCCCATTTTTGCACCTCTTGTTGGCGCAAAGCCCGGGCAGGTTTTTCTGGAAATCCTGGGTTGCCCATGCGTCAGGATCCCCCCCTCGGCCTTGCTGGTGATGTCCAAAGGAGTGCGTAGCACGACGTTTGGTACCAGTTTGGCTGCAGGGGCTGCCGGGAATGTGCCGCAGAGCGTCACAAAACCGCCTGAGGGGCCCCACTCCTGATTTTCTGTCGGGGTTTATTCCCTTAGCCATTGACTCTCCCGAGACACTCACAAGGCAGTGAGAAAACTGCGTAACCCTGGGAGGGGCCCTTACCAGGTACTGACAGCAGGGCCAGCTGTGCCTGGGACTCGCGTATAATAACCCACACGCACCGAACCCGACACTCACCAAACAACCCACGCACCGAACCCCACACTCATGAAACCAGACAAACACCGAACAACTGACACTCACCGAACCCCACTCTCACCAAACAACCCAAATGCACCGAATTTCACGTGCAAAGAAATCCACAATTAACCAACCCCACCCTCACCGAACCCCACATGCACTGAACCCCACATGCACCGAACAACCGACAGTCACCGAACTCCACACTTACCGAAGCCTACATGCACTGAAGAACCCACACACACCAAACCCTGCACTCACCGATCCCCACACGCACCAAACAACCCACGCACCGAACTTCACACTCACGGAACAACCCACGTGCACCGCGCAACCCACACTCACGGAACCAGACACTCACCGAACCCCACTCACCGGACCACACAGTTACCGAACTCCACATGCACCGACAAACCCACACATACTCAACCCTACACTCACCAATCCCCACACAGATTGAACCCCACACGCACCGAACAACCCACAAGCACCAAAACTCTACACTCACCGAATAACCCGCACGCGCTGAACCCCACACGCACCGAACAACTGACATGCACCGAACCCCACACAACAACCTAAATGTGCCAAATTCCACACGCACCGAAATTCGCAATCAATTAACTCCGCACTCACCAAACCCCACACGCACCGAACAACCCACACTCACAAACCCCACACTTACTTAACCTCACATGCATCGAACAACCCACAACTCATATAATACTGTGATTAGCCAAGAGTTGTGAGAAGCTTAGAGGTGTGCGAATACACTTGATGAGTTTGGGAAAGTGAGGAGCAGCGGACGAGCAGCTTACCACAGGAACCCTCCTGTGGGAAGGGGGGGCACCAAGGGTGGTTGCGCAAGCTGCTCCTCACAAGACCAGCAGCGCAGCGACTAACGACTAACCACGAGCGTGCCGACTCAGCAACCACTCCAGCGGTAGACAGAGCTTGACGGTGCAGCCGAGAGCGCCCTGTGTTCGACACACACACCCGCAGACCCACCGCCCCCTGCTGGGGACCTAATGTATTTTTGGTACAAGGAAAAACGCTGTGCGACGACTCATCGCCTTCTGGACCCAACGACGATAGTTGGCAGGGTTAGTGGGTGGACGGCTCAAATCATACTGCCCGCTATTATTGTTGGACCTCGTGGTGACTGCCGTCCAACACACACACACAGCGCGCATATTGGTGCGAATAAGATTGTTCCAAGGGGCTGTTTTTTTTCGAAAATGGTTGCCATTCCAAGGTGGTGTGTTAACTATTAGCTGGTCGTGAAAAGCATTGTTCTGTCCCTAGAGTTGCATGTGTGCAGTCGTTTATAAGTGTTTTTGGTCATTCGTTTTCTTTTTATCACATAATCTTACCAATGAATTAATTTATGTCACACTAAACATTTGTAAGCATCTATGTCACGAATCTACACACTCGCATGTACACTATTGTTTCTGGACATTTCTTGAATTGCACAAACTTACGAATTCATTGATGTCACAAAATATTTATAAGCATCTATTAGCCAAACCGACACACTGGCATGAACAATATTGTTTGAGATATTTATTTAATCACAATCTTACCAATGAATTGGGCACATGTTTCTTTAACACGGTTGTGTATGAATTTTATCATTTGTAAGGACTTCCCTATCTTCGTGTGCTGTCGCGCTATTATGGAGTTACTCTATTGCTCAGTTTAACAACGTAACCAATGAGGTTTAATTGGACGGATTGATGAGTATTATATCTGCATGAGTACCGTTTTGGCAATTCCGATCATAAGTGTGTTCGCATATTAGAGTATTTTTACACGCTTTCATTTAACTCACTTTGTTGTCGTAGCCTCAAATCTTGTAACTCAATTTTAACCCACTTCAATGTCGTATCGACTGCAAACCTGGTATACTTATGTAATACTGATGACAATACTATATTTTTTTTTTAAGCATTCTTTTTTATATGTTATGTTTCGGCTTCTGTCTAATTGTCCACAGTCAACGGACGTTGGCTGCAATTGGCCACGGTCCCTTATATTATGGCAAGCTTCGGGGCCACTTCATTACTAGTACATTTCATAAAAGCGTGTTTTTAATAAACACTTTAAATGTTAATTAGATTTTCAAGTTGCTTAACACAGAAAAGTCTGAGTGGTTCCTTCCTAAGTTAATGCGTAATTATAAGACCGGACATAATTACACTAAAGTCATAACTACTAAATGTTTAAGCGAGAATCCTAATCAGTAAAAAGGTAAAACAAAAATCATTGTATTATCACAATTGGTAAAAACGTTTCTTCGGAGTGGGCAGGTACGAACTTGGTTGGATAGTGCATTCGTGCACGAGACAGACAAATAATCCCTGGTGGGAAGTGTGGAACCGGTTGTTCCTACCTGTAAAACATACCACTAACGCACCGTTTCAATAATGGCCATGCAATGCAGAATAGAGGATATGAAGCTCGATACTCTTTGGGTCTTTCGGTAAAAAGAACCAAAGAGTATGAATTCTTGCAGTCACGATAACGTCAAATTTAGATTATGAAGCTCAAAATAATCCCTGTCAACAGGAAATATCCATGTCTATAACAGAACCTCGTAAAAATGTAAATTCCTTACATGCAACGAGAAAATTGAAGTGCAATGGAGAAGGCTTTTATTCGTAGTCAGCCACAATTATTCTTTCAGAACATTCGATCAAAAAACGGTACAAAATGCTGCTCTATTTCTCAGTAGCACGGGCGGTCATTTTGGTGTAAGTGAGCCCCTTGTAGACGCCACTCAGGGGAACGTCAAAGAGAGCGCCATTCATGCAGGTGATGCGCAGCAGGGCCGTGTACGGGAGGTCGATGTTTGCACGCCCGATTTTGGCGACAACGATGACAGTCTTGCGCGGAGGAACCGAGACAGGGAACGTGAGAGTTTCCGTTCGCTCCTCAGAGTTCTCCAATGCGTGCGTGGTCTCAGAGCTCAAGGTGAAGCTGAACCCAGCCTCCCCCTCCACGACCTCAGGTATGCCTGCCGAGACGGTCAGGCTGAAGGTGAACTCGATCTTGTTGGTCGTAGACCACGACGACTTTTTGGTTATCGTCTTGGAGCTCTCGAAGGTGTGAGACTGCATGACGCTGGTGTCGTTTATGTACTCCATTTCTTTAATCTCCTCCATCTGCACGTTAGGCAGAATCTGGTGCATAGTTGGGTACTTCATGTTCTGGATCACCGACGACTTTACAGCATTGATGAAAAGGAAGCCCATGGAGTCGATGTCAGCCCCCGCTCGGCCCTGAACGCCCAAGCAGATGCCGGAGCCCACGTCGATCT
Source organism: Entosphenus tridentatus (assembly GCA_014621495.2). Classification (NCBI taxonomy): domain Eukaryota; kingdom Metazoa; phylum Chordata; class Hyperoartia; order Petromyzontiformes; family Petromyzontidae; genus Entosphenus; species Entosphenus tridentatus. Next base: position 821,101 of record CM025673.2, on the reverse strand, counting down.
TGTACTCGGTCTTAAGCCCCCAGTCCGTCATCTTGGCAAAGAACTCGCGGTTGCGGCTCGTTCTGAACTTGATGGCACCCAGACGCGTGCCGGCCCCATTGCCCCACAGGGAGAGCTGCGACATGAACTCGCCCGACTGGAATTCAAACTGCTGAGCAGAAGAGTCCACGGTGCCGAATTTCTGCCTTCGCCCGTCAGTCAGCCACACCTCCACACCCCTCACTTGCCAGCCTCCAACGCTCACGGAGAGTTTCTGCAGCGTGGCCGCATTGCTCCTCCCATCAAACGAGAAGGCATTTCCACCTTGCCCTCCAATGATGTGCAGCGTAAGTGGGTACGACATTATGTCAACCTGGATGGAGACAGAAGGGAAAGCAGGTTTCCAGGCAAGTATTCCTGCCTTACCATCATTTACAAAAAACAGAAGCAGGACTACAGTTCACTAGCAACTGTAGTTCAGTGTACTATTCGTGTCTTAAAATTTGGACATTGAAATACTTAGGAAGGACTGAAAAATAGTGGGCACCAAATAATTCGCAATAGCCATTTTACATGTTGCTAAATCATGTTTTAAATCTTTGGCAAGTATGCAAACATAACGAGAGTCAAAATTACTACCGTTTCTAGATTAAAATTTGTGGAATCAATATTAAAGCAAAAAGTGCGCAACACAATGAACTCGCCGCTGATAAATTAACAATTAGTCCTTCAAGCACAAGCGTGCGTGCTCATGGAACTGTGGGCATTGTTGGTGGCAGAGTATCAAAACTAAATTCCCATACATTTTTATCCCAACAAACAGCAGATTAGAGTAAGGCCCATTCCACAACCCTCTATCCACTCAGCCACAGTAGACCATCATGCAGTGGGGCAATGCACGTGTCACGTTTCAGTAGCACAAATACCTTTTCTTTCCACGAACAATGAAAAGCTCGGATAGACGATCCAGGGACTTGGCTGAAGGCGACCTAAACGGGTCATATGAACAGAAGCAGTGGGGTTAAGGTAGTGTGGGTAAACCAGATTAACCCTATAATCAAAGGCAACAATGTTTGCATATGCAGATCGCCCAGGCAAGAACCATCCTGGCCGAAAAATAAACAGCGGAGGTTTTTTAGAGCGCAGGCATAATGCAGTGGTCATTAGGTGTTGCATCATATCAGGGTGGATACATTTATGACAGCACGGTTTGAATAGGGGTCAAGTTAGACCCTTCTTTAGATAAAAAAAAAGTGGCAGGACAAATAAAATTTATTTGAGAATTCCCATTAACGGTGTTTCAAACTTAAAAGGGTTTTCAGCTTCTGCCATACAACCCTCAGATTTCAGGTCAATAAAACGGAAGTAGTGCGGCCCAATGCTACGAATCAATTTTTAAAACAGAGATTCAGCCAGAATTTTGGCAGGTGAGACTTTGAAAAAGGTACAGCACAGACATGGTTTAAAAAAAAATTACGGAGAGATCAACCCAGCTAATACATTGTTCAAACAACAAGCCCATTGTTGATGTTAAGGGAAAATTTAGGTAAACAAGCTAATGCATGCTTTTAGTATCAGCATAAAACTTCTTGACCAAAATTATTCAAATTTTGTGTCTTCAATGAGTGGTTTGGTTTGCATAAAAATGTCGAAATGAAGGTTACATGGATTATGTTAAAACGCAATAAGGAGCAAAATGTACGGGACCTGGACAGGTTTTCTAAGGAACTATTGAATCGTCATGCGCGGCGAGTGCGTGTAGAAAGCGTCAGCTCTTTCGGCTTAGTACCTCCGAAGACATTAATCCTCAAAGTAAAAGAAAACTGACAACGCAGAAAGTTAAATAAAAGTATGAAAAGAATTAACCCGTAAAAACTAAGTTTTTCACTATAAATCCTTTATATGCGTGGCATCTAGTCCTCTCGTCCTCTGGCTTGAGATGCCTGCCACCTATGGGTCAGATGATTGCATGGCAGCATTAAGCAATTGGTAATTAAATATAATATTTTTGTCCTAAAAAGTGTAAAATTTTGGAGAAAAATTTTTCACGAACATTCATTGTCACGCACAACGAGTCTGTATGGAAAATGTCAGCTCGATTGGATCACGGGAAGTGGGTTAAAAAACGACCGAAAGATTTGCACGGTCGTAAGCAAGCAAGCGCGCAAGTGAACTTAATATAAAGGATTTAAAAAGACAACCAACATGGTCTGGAAAGGGGCACAACAGCAAATCCTACAGCAAGCCCAGCAATGTAGCCCGCCCCACTCACCACTAACAAAAGCAGTCAGCCCCGTGAAGAGCAGATGCTGTGCGCCGTCTGCTCCCTCCTTTATATCGAGGGAGCGCACGTCACGTGGAACAATCACACGGGTTTGCCTTTCCATCCCTGGCCAATCATGGGGGTCGGAGGAAGAAGGCAATCATCGAGAATCAATCAGTATGATGAGTCACTAATTAGATGGGTGGCGCTTCCTGCACTCGTTCCTATTTTGCGTGAGACTCCGTTAACGTGCCCAGCCACGCGCGCTAGGGCTTCATAGACGCAATCACGACCCCCAAGTGAGTATGTTGAGAGTCCATTGAGGGAGCTCACATCACGTGACAGAATTACGCGCGCGTGCCTCCGCCCATCTTCCCCTCCAGGCCAATCATAGGGAGCCAATCACAGCGAAGATTCGCTCATTGCACGCGCGCCCATTGTGTGAGGCGCCGTTCATGAGCCAAGCTACTGGCACGCGCCTCGTTAATGCAATCACGGTCCCGATACCAGGCCGTGAGTCAATTGAGTTGTGTGCTCAAGTGATTTAAACGGTTGTTTTTATCTTTAACATGGTCCACGTGAAAAAGTTCAAATTAGCCTCGCTACCATCACCATCTGTAATTCATGTTGTTAATAAGTGCCTTTTCGATTGAACTGAACGTGCCTCTGGATATTTTGTTTTTACTCATTTGTTAAATTGTGGAATGCTTTGTCTGCTGGCCGGGTCTCCCTTTAACACGTTCCTTCAGAGTGGGCAGGTCAGAACTTGGTTAGACAGCGCATTCGTGCGATCCGTGTCACGCGGCAAAAGCTGCGTGGGGCGGCGCGTCACGTGGTGCTGAGCCCGCCCGAAGCGCTCTATGAAATACAAATCGAGGGCGTGGCAATGCACGACAGACAAACAAATAATCCCTGGTGGGCAGTGTGGAACTGTTGTTCCCGCCTGTATACACCCCTATCCAACGAAGCTAAGGATCACACACACCGTCACACACACACACGATACGCCCCTAGACAACGAAGCCGAGCATCACATCACACACACATCAATCACAAATAACCACACACACAGAATACACCCCGAGACAACGAAGCCAAGCCAATAATAAATAATAATACACGCACACCTATTGATCATTATACAAATTAACACACACATAATAATACTCCCATACACACACACATAGATCAAATATATAAATTTTCACGTAATATTTAATCACATACGATTGATCACATTACACTTACACTCAATTAACATGCAATACACATACGTCTAATTAATATATTAATATCGTCAAATTTTCATACTTATGTTGTGAGTTCAACTGAGTCGCAGATGTACTCTTGGAGGCAATACACAGGGTAACTGCCCCTTAACAGAATAACAACCTATGGTGGTGACCACCAGGCTAACTACACTGATTACAATGTCACTGCTATTACGGACCGGACCACAGCTTGGGTCCAGATCCACGTGTTGGAGACTCGGTAGAACGTAGACAAAGGTTTCTTCAGGATGAACAACAACGCCGGTCCCTCTGGGGGACCCGGCTTATATTCTCTGCGGCGTGGCTGGCTCTGCCCTTGGCTACGACTACCTTCCAAAATCCTTGAGCAAGATCTGGACCCCGACCACGTGACCACCCCTAGCCCCCACTTGGGACCCCTCTGTAGACTTAACCAGTCACGTGTATTCACAGATCAACCAGAGTGCCATGGCCTTTAGTAACCCCTTTCCTGCAGCCGGCACCCTCACACTCTATCCTGTAGGGATGGCACTGCACGCCGAGTGTGGTGCCATCCATCGCTATAATGAAGTGCTCACCGTGCCTCTCTATGGCCGTCACTACTCAGTGACATTCCGCGATGTCACTACACTTATGTAATGACATAAGGACGCCTGCTGGCTGGGAAAGGGAAGCACAGGTATGGGCACGGTTAAGGTAACATCCAATCGGAGAGGGAGAGGTATCTGGGGAAAAGGTATATAGGTGGGGTTGGCCGAGATGCTCCGGTAACCTGCTCGAAGGTTCCGTGAAAGGGCATGGCCACGCCTGGGGAGATATAAGGGGGAGCGGACCCGGGGCTCGGGGTTCGTGTGTGGATTCTTGGATCCGGGCTGCGTCGCTGCTCGCCGTCATCTCTCTCCATCGTCCGGCCACATGGAAGATCTCCTGTGGGGTTTCCATCGCCATCGTCACGCCGCCAATCAGCGGCGTCGCCAAGTGAGGGCGTTGGTGATCGGCTGTGTGTAGCCAGTAGAGACGTTAATATATAACTGTTGTACTCAGAGTGAGAAGAATCAGGTTGGCCTGTGTTGTGCCCAGTGTGAGAAATAAAAGAAGTACCCTCTACACGACGTGTTGCGGAAGTTGCTCATTACACTTACATACATTTACATACTTTCATAAATTTCCATAATGTCCATATTTTAAATGTTTCACAACCCACGTGCACCGAAGCCCAACATCACCAATCCCCACACGCACCAAACAACCGACACATACCTTAAAACCCACACGCACCGAACACCACAGGCACCAAACCCCACAGTTACTGAATCCCACACACACCGAACCCCACACTCACCGCACTCCACACTCACTGCACTCCACAAGCACGGAACAACCCACACTCAACCAACAACCCATACGCACCGAATCCCAAAAGCACCGAACTCCACACTCACCAAACCCCACACGCATTGAACCCCACACACACCGAACCCCACATAAACTGAACAACCCACCCACACGATCCCCACATTCAATGTACCCCGCAAGAATAAAAAAAAACCCACACGCACAGAACCCCCCACTCAATGAACAACCCAAAGGCACAGAACCTCACACTCACCGAACCCCGCAAGGATCAAATAAACCACACACAAACAACCCACACTCATCAAACAATCCATACGCACTGAACCCCACACGCACTAAATAACCCACGTTCATCAAACAATCCAAAAGGCACTGAAGATACCACACGCACTGAACCCCACACGCACCGAACCCCACACTCACCACACAACCCACACTAACCGAACAACCCATACACAACGAACAACCCACACACATTGAACCCCACATGCACCAAACCAACTACTCACCAAACAATCCACACGCACTGAGCAACCCACACGCACCGAACCCCAAACGACCCGAAACCTACACTCAGCGAACAACCCACATGCACCAAAACCCACACGCACCGAAAAACCCACATGTGTAGGGGTGTTACGGGAGGGAAACGGACGGGTACACAGGGGTGTCCACATCCACAACCGAAAACGGTTACCACCCTGGGGGGCTGTGGGGGGATGCTGTGATCCTACACAGCCCCACCCCTCGGTGGCAAGTTGGTATAAAAGACGGGGAGACAGAGAGCTCGAGGGAAGTGTTGGGGAGCTAAGGAGCGAAGAGCCAGTGAAGACCGACGACCAGCTAGATAGGCCCTGGAACTCCTCTGACCCGCTGTCCTTCTCAGGGCCGGGCAGAGCAAGCCAGTGGCTCGGCTCCAGAGCCTCAGAGCTGATGTTCTTCTAAGAGCCGGGTCTGTCTGGCTGGGTGTCGTGACCTGTTTCTTGACCAGGGCCAGGTCAGGTAGCCTCCCCTAGCGCCCTTAGCGGAGGACCTGGGAGCAAAACAGTTAGGCAGATAGCCTAGGGGTGTATCCCAGTCCAGTACGGGTGAAGGGGCCGTTACCCCTTCCATTGTTACCCTGTGAGTTATAATAAATAGTGTGCCTCGACTACACCGTCTCTGTCGGTTGTGAACCCACTATACATGCATTGATCCCCACGCACCGAAAAACCAACATGCACCAGACCTCACACTCACCGGACAACCTAAATTGACTGGACCCCACACTCATCAAACCCACTAGCAACGAACCCCACACTCACCGAATAACCCAGATGCGCCGAACCCCACATGCACCAAAACTGATACTCACCAAGCAAACCACATGCACTGAACATCACATGCACCAAACAACCTACAACGCACTAAACCCCAAACGCACCGAACAACCCACACTCACCGAACCAAAACCGAAATGAACAACTGACACGCACCGAACCACACACACACCGAACAACCTAAATGCACCGAATTCTACATGCATCGAAATCCACAATCAACGTGTAATGCGAGCGTAAGCGAGGTTTCGCCGCTCAGCTCTGGGCCAATCAGACGGCCAGGAGTATTGGGGGCGGGGCCCAGTAATGTGGGTGTATGGGAAGGTCCGCCGCCAACCTCTGGTCGAATCGGATGCCGGAAGATCAAGGGCGGAGCCTAAGGGTGGAGCCGGAGGGGCGCGAAGAGAAGGGCGTAATCTGGAAGGTTCAGAAAGGGTGTGGTGGAAGGTGGAGACAGGATGACGTGTGAGGGGAATATAAGGGGGATCCAGAAGAGACTCGTGGTCAGTTGGCGTAGTCACGGAGTGGGACCACGTTGGGTCATGGGACACCTCCTGCGCCATCAGCCACATGGCTGGAGACGACTCCAAGCACACCGTCAGCCAACGGTGTGCGGGAGCGGAAGGCAGTGTGACTGACGGGAAGGGCGTGCGGTGCGCGCAAGAGGAATAGCCGATCCACTGTAGGGATCGGCGGAGTGTGAGCGGCATAACAAGAATAAAAGAGAGACGGAGACCAAGCTGTGTGTCGTCAACATCTTTTATTATATTGGTGTCAGAAGCGGTTCGTGATGTCTAAGCATCTCAAAAAGAAAAATCAACCCACACCTTCTTCTGATGACGACGACGATCTTACTCAAGAAGTGGCTGTCCCGGGCATGGAAGGCACGGACGGGACGGCGATGGGCGACTTTGCTGGGGTGCAAGACGTCATCACCGGAGCCGGGCCGTCTTCGTCTTCGGGCACCGAGAAAGGCTGGCGGCGCGTGGCGGAGCAAATTGACTCGCTGCGGGCTGTTTTGCTGAACTTGGTGACCCTGGTCGTACCGGCGACGGCCCCGGGACAGCCACGCGGTGGGCCGCTGGATGGGGAGACTTCGGGAGGGCCCGATCCTTCCGCCATTGCAGCCTCTGCGAGGCTTCCCGCCATCGCTGACACGTGGCAAGGCGCCGCCATCTTGGGCGCGGCCGCGATTGAACAGCAGGAGGCCGCCATTTTGTCGCCGCCGCGTGGTGCAGCTACGTCTGGTGGAGGCGGCAGTGGGGGTCACAGCCACTGCCTGCCGTCTATAAAATAATTCTGCACTGGCAGGGACTGGAGCGCGTTTGCTTGGCGCTTCGAATCGGCCGTCCGCTCCACCAGGTGGACGGAGGAGGAGGAGGCGTTAGAGGCCCTGCCGACGCTCCTTGATGATGCATCCTTAAAATTCTTCCGCTCCATTCCGGCTTTCGACGAGATGGCGGAGGCGTACGAACCTCCATCCGACGCTCACTGCAGGTTCGTCCAACGCCAACGTGCGCCGGAGGAATCGCCCGTGGCCTACCGTGGCGCTTTGATTGCCGCGTACCCTGACACTAAGCCCGATTTGCTGGAGCTGTTGATACTCGGGAAGATGTTGGAGCTGTCCAAAGACCTTGCCATCCCGATGCCCGTGTGTGGCCACGAGCTGCGAACCTCCCGGTTGGCGGCCAAGTGCCTCGACGCACAGTTTAACTTGCGCCGCTGGGCGCAGATGGCCGCCTGAATGGGCGATCCTGCCATTGATGGGAAACCCATAGGATGGGCACCGTCGCGGGTCGTCCTCACTCCGGACGACGCGGGGCCTGGTGACCTCACTGCTGCGGCAGGCCAGTGGGTTCCACGGAGGGGCATGATGGCCCGCTAAAGGCCCTTGTCGGCGCCTCGCCGGGACGTCGGGGGAGCCAGCCAGCGGGCCGACATGGCATGCTATCAATGCGGCCGACTCGGCCACTTCGTGCACGAATGTCGGGGTCGACCTCGTCCACCTCCTCGTCCGGAGTCCTCGCCGGAGGACACCTCATCGAAGTCGGGCGGTGACCCTTGTCAGGCAACTCGGTATGCATCGGACACCCGGCAAGGCCTGTCACTTCATTCATCGTCGCCTGCGTGTGATTCAAGGGCCTGTACTACTGGGGGGTCCGTCGTTGAGTCACCTCGTACGGTAACACAACTATCATCTCGGATGTAATTTTCCATCTTCTGTCCATTCCTGCATCGCGGGTACGTCCGGCGTTCGATGCATGTGTAGCGAGTTCTCAGTGAGACAGACGACATACTCGGAGGCACACTTATTTATTTAACAAAAGGGCAGAACACAATACTTGAAGGGGTAACGGCCCCTTTACCTGTCTAACAGGGAGACACCCCTAACGCTAGCCCGGCTAGTCTGCTCCCAGGTCCTCCACTAAAGAGCTATGGGAGGCTAGCTGATCCGGCTCTGGCCAAGCTCGGATCTCGGCACCCTTAGCCAACCAGACCGGCTCTTACAAGAGCATCGGCTCTGGGCTCTCAGGGCCGTGCCGCTGGCTTGCCCTGGTCGGTCCTTAGAAGGACAGCGAGCCAGGGGAGTCCCAGGGCCTATCCTGCTGGTCTTCACTCTTCACTGGTTAAGCTGTGATACTCGACCTCGAGCCTACCGGCTCCCCGTCTTATATAGTAATTCCCCCCTGAGGGTTGGGGCTCTGGGGGATCACAGCGCCACCCCAGCCCCCCAGGGCTAACCGTTACAGACGTGGATGTAGACACCCTTACGTGTACGGGCGCAAACACCCCTTGTGTGTTTGTTCGCCCTTCCGTAACACCCCTACACATGTATTGCGGCTAACGGGGGTAGTATGGGCATTGTGGGCCAGGTTGAAGCACACATTTCCAATGGGAACGTATCAACTTCGGGGATGGTATTGATTTCCAGGTCCCTCACTGTGCCTTGCTTACTGGGTACCGATTTCCTCACTAAGATGCCAATACAAATTCTGGTGGATCAGGGTTGCATTGAGTTGCTGGCAGGACATAAGGTTTTCTTTTTGCCATCACCATCCCGGACCTTCCGGTGCAGGCGCTGGCCGACGTCTCTGTTGATAGTCCTCCGGGATCGCAAATGCTCGTTCCCCTGCGCGATCGTAAGCCCGTGCCTGGTGTTGACGGGGCGGCGGGCGTGCTGCTGTCACCGTCCAACACTGCTACCGGCGGCCTAGCGCTGGTTGCAGCTCAGACAATTGTTCGGCCGGGTAAAACCTCCATTTTTACAAGTTCTGAACGGGGGTGCAGAAAATGTCTTGGTGGCGGCCGGCACGGTTTTGGCCCATGCTACTACCGCTTTCACGGCCCATGCTGAGGCTGGTCGTCAAGGTCTTATGGCGGGGGTTACAGCTTGAGGATCGTCGGACAATCGATGGATCGCCGAGTTGTGTCAGGAGAACACATCCCTGACTACACATCAGAAGTCCGCGCTCCGCGCGCTGTTGTCCAATTATTTGGATGTGTTTATCAAAAATGATTTCGACCTGGGGCGCACCTCGCTGCTTTCCCATCACATTGATACCAGGGTTGCTAACCCCATACGTATGAATCCGCACCGGTTAAGCCCCTCGGAGAGAGATCATGTTCGCGGTGCTGTGGATGACATGCTGCCCGTTGACATCATCTCTCCGTCCAATAGCCCATGGGGTGCTCCGGTTGTTCTTGTGAAAAAGAAGGATGGTAGTCTTCGCTTTTGTGTTGATTTACGTAGGCTGAAAAAGGTATCCGTGGCGGACGCGTACCCCCTGCCATGTATGGATGATTCCCTCGATGCCTTGTCTGGGGTGAGATTTTTTTCGACCCTCGATCTTTCCTCTGGGTTCTGGCAGCTCCCCCTTGACGAGTCGTCGAGGGAAAAGACGGCTTTCTGTATGCCTCAGGGGCTCTTTCAGTTAAATGTCTCCCCATAGGATTGAACGCCGCTCCCGCTACGTTCCAACGGTTGATGGAACTGGTGTTGACCGGGCTCCAATGGGACACGTGTCTGATATATTTAGACAACGTCATTGTGTTCAGCCGCACGTTCGAGGAACACCTTCAGCAATTGGAGGCTGTTTTTGCTAGGATGCGTTCCGCAAATTTGAAACTTCAGCCCAAAAAGTGCCACCTCTTGCAACATTCCGTGCGCTATTTGGGTCACATTGTCAGCCCGGACGGAGTGGCCACGGACCCGGACAAAACGGCATGCGTTCGGGATTGGCCGACTCCTACCTCGGTCGGGGACGTACGTCGATTCATTGGGTTTGCATCCTATTACCGCCAATTTGTGCCGAATTTTGCTTCGATTGCTAGGCCGCTGCACCTCTTCACGGTGAAAAATCAGAGGTTCAAATGGGGCCCGGAGGAGGAGAAGGCGTTTTGCGGCCTACGCGATCGATTGGCGTCAGCACCGACGCTGGATTACCCTGATTTTTCTTTGCCCTTTATTTTGGATACGGACGCCAGTGATACGGGCATTGGTGCTGTCCTATCTCAGTGTAAGGGCAGCGTCAAACGCATTGTAGCGTACGGGAACCGCGTTCTCTCTTCGGCGGAGTCCCGCTATTGCGTCACCCGTCGAGAATTATTGGCTATCGTTCATTTTGTTCGGCAATATCAGCCTTACCTATACGGCAGGAAGTTAATTGTGCGCACGGACCATGCGGCCTTGCAATACTCTTTGAAAGTCGACCAGCCCTCGGGCCAGCAGTCGCGATGGTTGGAAACTTTACAGGAGTTCTCGTTTGACATTCAGTACCGTAAGGGTTCTCGCCACGGTAACGTGGACGCGCTCTCTCGACTGCCATATGGTTCCGCCTGCGCGTGTGCCTCGGGCACGAATCGGTGCACGCGGCCTCCTCAGCCACTTCGGCCTGTCATGTCCGCGGTGGATAAGTCCCCGGACTTGACCTGTCCTGAGCCGGCTGATAGGGTTTTAAACTTGCCGCGTTCCATTTGGGTCCGTGAACAATTGTTGGATGATTCGCTGTGCAGCTGTGCGGGGTCAGGCGAGCAAGTCTAAGGGGTGCCCGTCGTCGGATGGGGTGCCTGGAGCAGCTCTCTGGGACGGATTGCTTGTGTTGGCACCTGGTCGTTCCGTTGCCGTTGCAGTATGAATTCGTTCGGGTCCTGCACGCTGAAAAGTTGATACATCTTGGTGTGCAGAAGACCTTGTTGACGTTGCAACGTGATTATTTTTGGCGCAGAATGATGACTGACGTCGTCGAACACATTCAAACATGCTCCGAATGCGCTCGTCGGAAACCGCCTAAACAGCCTTATGTTCCTCCATTGCAATCGATTAAAGTGACGCGGGTTAACGAGTTGGTGGCATTGGATATTCTTAGGCCCTTTCCTCCGTCTGCTCGGGGGAACAAGTTCTTGTTGGTAGGAGTGGAATATTTTTCACGGTGGGCGATGGCTTGGCCTTTGCCCGACCAGTCGGCGTCGTCCTTCACGGATGCATTTTTATACGGATACATTTTTATACGGATACGTGATGGACAAGGGCGCGCCAGAACGATTGCTCACAGACCAGGGCCGCAATTTTTCTTCCAACCTGTTGCGGGATGCGTTGGGCACTAATGTTGTATATGTCGGATTATGAAATTTTGATAAAATTAATTTTAAAAAAGAATATAAAAAATGCGTAATTCGCAGAAATTATGCAAATGTATGTAATTATCTGCATAAATTATGATAATCACGGATATAATCGTGTTAATGTATGCGAATGCTTGCAATTATGTTAATGTGTGTAGTTATGATAATTTGGCTTTGCCTCGTTATCCAGAGTTGTATCAATCAGGATAGGTTAGGTCTCCAAATTCATATCTCAATGCAGGATACAGTTCTTATAAATAAGACAGTTTTGCATGGACTTGGAAAGAAACACTCAAACGCTTTTGTTAAGCAATTTTAATTCTAAACAAAAATATGACACTTTAATATGCAAAGGCGAAAGCATACGTCAATAGATTCATGAGCAAGATTATGCAATTAACGAAAATGAATGACTAAAACACTTCTTATCCATGTAACTCGACGGCAGCAACTGTTTTGCACAATCAGTTGATATTGAACGCACCACCTTGAAATGGCAACCCTTTTCGAAACACAAAGATAACTTTTTGAAATAGTCTTCTTCGTGTGCGTGTTGCGTGTGCGTGTTGCGTGTGCGTTGTATTGTTCCCTTGATAATTAATATTTTAAGCAGATGCAGGGTGGTGTGTCGGAGCTTGTGGGGTGGGGGAGGGGGATACAACCAGCGGCCAGAGAGGTTTCCTCTCGCTTGGGCGTGGCCGCAGCGAGCCGGTCCTGCTCCCTCGCTCGGGCGTGTCTCTGCTTGTGCGCTCTCTCTCCACTGCTAGATGAGTGGCGTCGGCACGACGCTCGCCGTCGAGGCGCGCGATGATTCCGTCGTCGGATAGTGTGCAGTTCCTCCGCTGCTAGATGAATGGCGTCAGCACGACGCTCGCCGTCGTGGTGCTGCTCGTGCGCTCTCTCTCTCTCCACTGCTAGATGAGTGGCGTCAGCACGACGCTCGCCGTCGTAGTGCGCGATGATTCCGTCGTCAGATAGCGCACAGCTCCGCCACCGCTGGACGTCTTCTCTGTTCTCAGCGGGTGCTGATCGATATGTGTGTGTATTAAAAACACGGCGCATTCGATGGCGCTCTCCTCTTCCTCACGGGTGGCCGATCCGGCTTCTCCATTGCTGGATGATTGTTGAGTCGGCATGATGCTCGCCTTCGGCGGTGCCCAATAGCGCTCGCAGTTCATCCGCAGGTCGCCAGTGCTGACACTCTTTCTCGGTTGCTGGTCACGCTTTCTCCCTTGCTCTGTGCTCTCTCCTTGATCGCTGCCAGCTTCACACGGACACCCGACCTTACTTCAGGGCTGCGTTGGCTCAGGCTCTGGACGATGCGGCTGTGTGCGCTCACCGGCTTGGAGCGCTCTGGCGATGAACGATGCTCTCGTTCGTTGCTGGGTTGACGTTGGGTTGACGTTGGGTGTCTTCGCTATTGCTCGAGAATGATAACTGAAATCTCCGTCAGTTTCACTCGCACCTCGACGACTCGCTATTCAGCGAGCCCCGTCATACTTGCTGATTTTCTTGAGTCTTCTGTGTTGGTGGTGATGGTGTTGAGATGCTGAGATGATAGTGGCGCTCCTCCGTTGGTGGTGATGAGTGAGATTATGTTCTCTCTCCTTGCTTTCACCTTTGGCATGCAGCTGACAGCTTCGTACGGGCACTCGCTGATGCCTCTCTCGCCCTCACTTCAGGGCTTCGCTGGTTCAGGTCCTCTCACGAGAATGATAGCTGGAATTTCGCAAGCTTCACTCACACTTAACCACACCTCGCCACTTTGTTCTGCGAGAAGCGACGCCGGCCATCGGTATCGGTGTTTGCTCCCTCATGACGGCACCGCCAGCCGGGGCACGGCTGAAACCCAGCCTCGACCCAGGCTGAACGCAGACTTCTGCGACTCTAATGACCCCTCCTCCTCCCATCTCTCCTCGAGGCACGATGCGCCCCAGCTCCCTTGCGAGCCTCCCTCGCAACGCCGCGTCACAAGCCAAGAGCAAGACTGAGCGCGACTCGAACCAGACTACTTTGCGTGATGTGCGTTTGTGTTTAAAAACCCTAAAACATGAACCCCTCCCCTCTGCGCATCTCTTGCGAGAGAAACAACAACAGAAAAACAGACGTCCCCCGGAATGTCAGGTCATAAACCCTTTTCGCGACCCTCTAACTCCCTTGCTCCCCCTGTATGGGTCATCCCGAGGCCAGACCCCGCCATATGTATTTCATGGCACGCGTGTTTTGTGCCAAACCGTTGGAAGACAAAGGTGGCAGGGAGGTCCTGACGTTTGTTGTCTATCTGTATACAGGGATTGCACTGTTTTACTCGATTTATATTTTAATGTCCTGAGGTTAAGTGTAACTAAGTTTCCACTTACGCTTTCTTGACTGCTGGAATTCGTATTCTTTAGTTTTTGGTAAGGTCATGTAGATAGAAACATACAATACAAAATAATATATATGCGGTGAGTACGAGTAAAATAAGGGAATTACGAATAAAAAGCCCCTATTGTAGGCTGCAGTCTTATACCGTTGGTTGATTCTTTTTGTTAAGTTTCTACTTTTTGTTAAGGAAAACGTTAAAGAAAACGCGAGTTGCAACAGTTGTTTTTCTCTGCTCTGCACATTATCTGTGCATCTCCAGACGTCTTGGGACTGTTAGGCCATCGACCTTTAGTCCATATGGATATCTCTAGATAGTCGCTGACCTCTCTGTGCTCCGAAGTCTTGCCGTTTAATGGTCTTCCACTTTTTTTTTAATGCCTGGTGTGGCCTGCAAGGGTTAGCGGGTTGTTTTCATTATTTAATAAAAAATAAAAAAAAATTGGCCTAATTATTCTTAATATAATTTTTTGGAAAAAGGGGCATAGATACAACAATAAGAAGGTCCGGACTTTGCCGTACCATCCACAAACGGATGGGATGGTTGAGCGGTTGAACCGGACCCTGCCGGCCCTGCTCTGCCATACGGTTAGCGAGAAGCAGGCTGATTGGGATTTGCATATTCCTGGAGTGCTCTGCTTACCGGATGGCGCCGCATGCGTTCACGGGGTATTCGCCCATCTTTTTAATGTACGGCTGCGAGAATGTGCCGCCTGTTCATGTGCAGTTCGACACGCGTGCGAAAGGTCCTGCGAAATCCCTTCCCGAGTATATTCGGGAAGGGATTACGGAAGCGCGGGATGCGGCCCGGTTGGCTACGGCCAAGACCCTGGCCCGGAACGAACGGTGTGCCCGGCGCTCCCATCGTGCGTCGCCTTGGCAGGTGGGGAACTTGTCCTGGCTCCACTGCCGACAGGTGCTGGTGGAGACTTCCCCGAAATTACACAAGCCCTGGCAAGGTCCGGTGGTATTGATTGATGTTCCTAGTCCCCAGTCTGCACGCGTCCGGGTGGGGTCGCGCCATTGGTATGTCCACACGTCCCGATTAAAGCCCTACGTAGCCCCTCGTGTCGATGCGTCATCTCCTAAAGTTGCCTTGCCGGTGTCTGATGCGTCCGACACACCACCACCCTTGCTTGTTCAACCTTCGAGCATGCCTGTCATGCCTCCCGTAGGCGTGCCGCCAGTGATTTTACCGGAGACAAAGGACTCTGCACCGGACGGGCCTCCACCAACAACGGAAGATCTTGATCCTGTTGCTCTTCAACCCCCGCCGAGGTTGCGGTTTGAAGGGGCTCCGGTTCCCGCCCTCTCTGATGCACAGGGTTTTGCGACGGACGGGCCTCCACCAGCGGCGGAAGATTCTGGTTCCGCCGCTCTTCCAACCCCATCCAGATTGCAGTCTGCGAGGGCGCCTGCTCTTCTACGGGACGGGACGGTGTTCCATACTAGATCCAAATCCCTTCTCTTTCGTTGATCGTTATTGTTATTATTGTATTGTTCCGTTCCGTCTATTCATGTTCGTTGCGGTTACTCTGTCGCTCGCATTATGTCTAGTCCTGATTCAGCCGGGACGGCTGGTCTTTTACACCAGGGGGAGGGGGTGATGTAATGCGAGCATAAGCGAGGTTTTGCCGCTCAGCTCTGGGCCAATCAGACAGCCCGGAGTATTGGGGGCGGGGCCCAGTAATGTGGGCATATGGGAAGGTCCGCCGCCAACCTCTGGTCCAATCGGATGCCGGAAGATCAAGGGCGGAGCCTAAGGGCGGAGCCGGAGGGGCGCAAAGTGAAGGGTGTAATCTGGAAGGTGTGAAAAGGGCGTGGTGGAAGGTGGAGACAGGATGACGTGTGAGGGGAATATAAGGCGGATCCGGAAGAGACTCATGGTCAGTTGGCGTAGTTACGGAGTGGGACCACGTTGGGTCGTGGGACACCTCCTGTGCCATCAGCCACGTGGCTGGAGACAACTCCAAGCACACCATTAGCCAACGGTGTGCGGGAGCGGAAGGGAGTGCGACTGACGGGAAGGGCGTGCGGTGCACGCAAGAGGAATAGCCGGTCCACTGTCGGGATCGGCGGAGTGTGAGCGGCATAACAAGAATAAAAGAGAGACGGAGACCAAGCTGTGTGTCATCAACATATTTTATTAAAAACGTATCCTGTACTCACCAAACCCTGCATGCACTGAACAACCCACACTCACCGAGCTCCACACTGATAGAACCCAACATGCACCGAACAACTCACAATAACCTAAACTGACAAGCACTGAACCCCACATGCAGCAAACTCCAAATGCACCGAACCCTACATGCACCAAACCCTACACGCATCAAACCAAACACTCACCGAACCCCACAACGCACTACACTCCACACGCACTGAACTCTCCACACTCATGTATCCCCACAAGAACCAAAAACCCACTCTCACCGAACAACCCACAATTACCAAAACCCACACTCACCAAATCCCACATACACTAGATAACACATATGTAGTGACTGTGATTGTCACTGTGTGCTGCCGGGCTTACGAAGCCACGGCGGATAATGTGTTGGCATTAAGTATAGCCCGCTTCCTGGGCATAGTACCAGCCCTAGCGGGGCTTGGGTGAGCACTGGTCAGCTCGGCAGCACCACATACAGTGTGCGGTGTGGGCTCTTGGTGAGGGAGCAAGAGGGAGTGTCAGCCTGCCAGGGTTACGTTGGGGCAAGATACGCTGGTTGACCTGCCGACACGTGACCGGATGATATTGGAGGGGGGCACTGGTGGACAGGGGCCGCTTGGCGGTCACGTGGTTTAAAAGAGCTCTCGGTGAGCCTTCGGGAAAGAGCTCGAGAAATCTAGAAAGTGGGTGGGGCGAGGGGCGGAGCCAGCCCCAGCCCAGGCCGTAATGACGGGGGCCCCATGAGGGGATCGGGATTCTTCGTGTTGCTGGTGATGAAGATCCACGTCAGGAAAAAGAAGCCTCTAGCCACGCAGTCCGGGACCCAGCTTGCGGGCTGGGAAAGCGAACCGTGTCTAGTTCTGCCGCAGCGAAGCTCTCTCTCTCTCTTCTTCGTCCATCATAGTTGATGATGACCATGGCACGTTTGTCATTTTGTTGGGTTTTGATGAGTGCACAGATGGCTGAACAGGCAAATCCGAGCCCGGAATTCTCTGTGGCACACTGGACAGGTCAGAGAGGATGTAGAGCTCTGACGTGCAGCCACAAGTCCTTCCTTGGTAGATTTGCGCTGCTGCCTCTTCAAGATAGCACAGGAGCTTCTCCTGCTCTCACAGAGGACTGCACTATCCTGTACTTTTCTTCTCCAGGCAGGTCAGTCATGAACTAACGGTTCCCAATTTCTTGGCATGGGGCTGGTAGACTGTCCAGGCTTCGCACCCATACAGAAGAGTTGGTAAGAAAACAACCTGGTAGACCTTCAGTTTTGTCTCCTGCTTGATGCCAGTCCTGTCCCATACCGAGTCACGTAGACGTCCAAAGGCTGCACTGTTCTTGACAATCCTGATGTTAACTTCATCATCTATGTACACAGCGCGAGACAGAGTACTACCAAGGTAAGTCAACTTGTCAACGGCTGAAAGCTTTTGCCCATTCACAAAGATGGTGGGCTCAGTGTAGGGTTTCCCAGGAGCAGGTTGGTATAGGACTTCAGTCTTCTTTGTGCTGATTTGTTAGGCCGAAGTTGTTACAAGCTGAGGAGAAGTGGTCCATCTTATCCTGTAGATCTTTATTTGAGCCAGCAGCTAGAGCACAGTCATCAGCAAACAAAACTTCTCGAACAGTGACTTCCTCCACTCTAGTTTTGGCTTGCATCTTCCGCAGATTAAATAGCCCACCGTCAAAATGGTAGATGAAGCTAATCTCAGTGTGGAATGACTCTTGCAGCATGGCAGAATACACCATGCTGAAGAGCGTTGGCACTAAAACGCAGCCTTGATTCACCCCGTTTGTGATTGGGAACGGATTAGAGAGTTCTTGCGAGTCTCTGAGGCTAGCCATCATGCCATCATGGAGTTTGCGCACGATGCCAATCAATTTATCTGGACACCCATATTTGGCCATGATCTTCCATAGACCCTCCCGGCTGACTGTCGAATGCTTTTGTTAGATTAATGAAAGCCATATATAAATCAGCATTTTTTTCTTCTCCTGTAACTGCCGGGCAGTAAATACCATGTCAGTTGTTCCGCAGTCTTTTCTGAAACCACACTGACTCTCAGGTAGCAGACCCTGGTCTAGGTGGACAATTAGGCGGTTCAGAAGGATTCTTGGAAAGATTTTGCCAGTGATTGATAGTATGGAGATGCCTCTATGGTTGTCGCAGGCCTGCCGATTGCCTTTCCTCTTATAGAGATGGATTATAGAGGCATCCTTGAACTCCTGGGGAACGGCTTCTAATTTCCACAGAGGCTGGAAGAGGTCGGTCAGTTTCTCGGCTAAGCGAAGCCCTCCAGCCTTGTAGATTTCTGCTGGAATGGCAAAGGACCCTGGAGCTTTGCCTGATAAGAGGAGGCTTATGGCTTTGTTAGTTTCCTCAATGGATGGTAGAACAGCAAGGGACTGGTTTATTTCAACTTGATGCAGTCTCGCAATTGCCTACTCCTTTACGCATGATGGGACTGCACTGAAGTGTTTAGCCCACCTTGCAAGTATTTATCCTTCTCTGTGAGGAGTTTTGTTCCATCTGCATTCATGAGAGATTACGTTCCTGGGTGTTGCGGACCATAGACCTGCTTGAGTGCATAATAGAGATACTTGGTGTTGTTACTGTCAGCATAGGACTGAGTCTCCTCAGCTTTTGTGCACAGCCAGGTGTCTTGCATGACTCTGAGTCTCCGCTGGACAACCCTGCGAATGTTGAGGTAGGCAGTTTTCTTTAAGCTTGAGCTGCTATCATTCAGATAGGCTTTATGCAGGCGATGTTTTTCGTCAAGGAGTGCTTGGATTTCTGCATCGTTGATGTGTACGTATGGGAACACCAAGTGATTCAAGGGCTGTAGCATGCAGCACGGTCTTGAGAGCAGTCCAGTCTGCCTCAGCATCTGTATGCTCGAAGCTTAGAGACTCCAAGTGATGGTCTAGAGCCTCAACAAAGGCCAGTCTGGTGTGTTCCTGTTGTAGGCGAGTGATGTTAAGATGCTTGACACGTTATTTTCCTTGTAGGCGTCTGGGAGGCTTAATCCGGATGTTAAGTTTGGAGATGATGAGACGATGGTCAGTCCAACATTCAGCACCACACATTGCCTTGGTCACCCTGACATCGTGCCCATCGCTCCTCCTCATGATGACGTAGTCAATCAGGTGCCGGTGGTGTGAACGAGGATGCATCCATGAAGTTTACTTGCGCTTTGGTAGTTGGAATATCGTGTTGGTGATGAACAGGTCAAATTCAGAGCATGTTTTCAGCAGCAGAAGGCCATTGCTGTTACATTTTCCAATGCCATGTGCACCTATGACTCCATTCCATGATTGATGATCACTTCCAACTGTGGCATTGAATTCACCAAGTATCAGGAGTTGGTCAGAGCTGACTGTGGCAGCAATAATGACTTCCAAGTCATTATAAAACTTGGTTTTGATCTCGTCAGAGTTGGTCATGGTAGGGGCATAGGCACTGATGATGGTGGCCTCCTTTTTACCCAATAGGTGGAGCTTTAGGGTCATTAAACGGTCGTTTATACCCTTGGGTAGGCTTGCCAGTTGGTTGACCAGGTGTTTTTTTTACTGCAAAACCATCACCAGCATCACATCTCTCCTCCTGGCTTTGTCCGCTCCAGAAGAATGTGTAATCTGCACCCACTTCAGTCACCTGTCCAGTATTGGCCAGTCGGGTCTCACTAAGGGCAGCAACATCCACATTATATCTGGCTAGTTCTCATCGTCTCAGTCCAGCAGTGGACGGGTCACTGGCTACAACTGCGGCCTACCGGGGCATATCCAATCTGGCTGCCGGGTTCCTCGACAGCAGCCCCCGGGACGTCCGCCTTCCTACGACTCCCTGCTTAAGGCGAGTCGTGGCGCACCTCACACTCGGCCCCGGGGTTCACTTCACCCATCAGGGGGGTCCGATTTGCGTCGGGGTCGCGTGCAATTTTGGAGGGAGTCGGTGCATGTTCACGAAACGTGGCCCCTCTGACCGGATCGGTGGTTGGAGCTGGCTCATCAAGTGATTGCGGCGACCGCGAGGTCGTCGGCTGTGCTTGGGTTCATTGAGGGTGTTGAAATTCGCATGCTTGTTGACACCGGCGCGTCTTCAAACATTATTTCCGACCTGATTTACAATATTTTACCTCCCCGGTGTCAGGTTTTGGAGCTGGTGGATGCGCCGTGTTTCGCCGTAAATGGCGGATTGTTGGGGATAATTGGTCGGATTTATGTTGCGTTGTGCATTGCTGATGTCACATTGTCGGGCCATGTTTTGGTTTCTACAGCCCTGGCTATTCCGTGCTTGCTGGGGACTGATTTTCTCGGTTTGTATCGACCAGGGCTGTTTGGAATTGCCGTCGGGACGGAGTATGGCATTTCTCCGGTCTCCAACCAGCATGTATTCTGCTAAGACCACGGTGCAAGCACTTGCGTGCTGAATGGTGCAAATTTTGGTGCCGCTTCGATTGCGTAAACTGCTCGATGCGCGCGCTTTGGGGGACGGTATTGTGTTGGGTCCCTCGAATAAGCTTAGTCGGGGGGATGTCACTCGAAGTGGCTCAGACGCTGTTCTCCCGGAACCAGGCACCATTTATCCAAGTCCTTAATGCCGGGTCGGACACTATGGTCATTCAGGAGGGTTCCGTGATTGCACATGCGTCTCCGGCGTGTGCGGAGGCGGATGTCGTGGGAAATGTCGGGATCGGCGTTCGAGCTCACAGACCTCGGGATGTGGATGAGCGCTGGATGGATTCATCCACGGGACAAATGGGGAAGCTAAGAGCGCTCCTGCGGGAGTTGTCGGATATTTTAAGTAAAAGTAAATTTGATATCGGTCGCACGTCCGTTTTGAGCCACCATATCGACACGGGAAATGCCGCCCCCATCTGGCAGAATCCTTACCGCCTGAGTCCAGCTGAAAAGGAACATCTTCAGGCGGCGGTTGATGAAATGTTGGCCGCAGATATCATCTTTCCGTCCACCAGTCCATGGGGTGCTCCGCCGTCCTTGTTAAGAAGCACGATGGCAGTTTGTGGTTTTGTGTCGATTTCCGCAAGCTTAACAAGGTTGCTGTTGCAGAAGCATACCCCTTGCCTCGTATGGACGATTAATTGGATTCTCTGGTGGGTAGCATGGTTCTTTTCCACCCTTGACCTTTTGTCGGGCTTTTGGCAGTTGCTGCTTGACGAGGCCTCAAGGCCCAGGATGGCTTTTCAAACACCACAGGGGTTGTTCGAGTTTAACCGGCTTCCGATGGGGCTCCATTCCACGCCAGCCACCTCTCAGCATTTGATGGAATTGGTTTTGTTGGGCCTCCAGTGGGATTCGTGTCTAATCTACATGGATGACGTCATTGTTTTCGGTCGCACGTTCGATGAGCATTTTAGTCGCCTGCCGGCTGTTTTCATTAAGATGCATGTGTCCGACCTGAAATTCAAGCTGCAAAAATGTCACCTGCTCTAAAAATCTGTTCGATACTTGGGCCATATAGTCAGTGAATCGGCAATCACGACGGACCCGGAGAAAACTGCTTGCATTCGGACGTGGCCTACCCCCACCTCAGCCAGCGAGGTGTGCAGTTGTATCGGCTTTGCCTCTTATTATCGCCGATTTGTCGCGGGGTTCACATCTATAGCTAAACCTCTCCATGCCTTGACAGATAAGGGGCAAAAATTTCATTGGGGGGTGGAGGAAGCTCTATTCCACTCGATTCGTGATAGGCTGGTTAACACCCCTCTCCTGTATTATCCGGACTTTTCATTGCCGTTCGTTTTGGACACAGATGCCAGTAATACCAGCATTGGTGCGGTGTTATTCCAAGTCATAAATGGCATGGAGCACGTGGTCGCGTATGGCAGTAGGGTACTGTCTCTGGCCGAGCAGCGGTACTGCGTACTTGTACGGGCGACACTTTGAGGTGTGCTCCAATCATTCGGCGCTCCAGTATGCGCTGCGTGTGGATCAGCCCTCAAGTCAATTGTCACGCTGGCTCAAAATCCTGCAAGATTTTTCATTCAATGTCACGTATCATAAGGGTTCTCGCCATATGAACGCTGGTGCCCTATCGCGATTGCCAGCGGGCGGGGAGTGTGCTTGTTTTTCGGGTTCGGGTCGTTGTCGACCGGCCGGCTCGACCTCCCCCTCCCCTCTCGTTGTGTCCTCCATGCACACGATGGCAGAGACGGACGATGTCTCTGCTGCACGGGATGCAATTTTGGGGTTGGACTACGAGGTGTGGGGATGCCGGCAGGCGGAGGACGTGTACTTCCTTAAGTTGTCAGGGAGACCGCCGATGGCATGGCTCCGCGGGGTGTTGCCTCGTTCGTCCTGCGGCGCGGCCTGTTCATGTACTGGGATGGAGGATTGCGCCATTATGCTATTGTTGTCCCTACCGCCTTGCGTGGCGAGGTTGTTTTGGCTGTGCATAAACGGTTGTTGTACCTCGCAGTGCAAAAGACGCTGGCTGCTCTTAAATTGGATTTTTATTGGCCGGCCATGGCCTCCGACGTCGAGGATCTGCTTAAGGGCTGCGTGCAATGTGCCCGGCGGAAGCCGCCAGCGAGATGCTCTTGCCCTCCACTTCAATCCATGCAGGTGTCGAGTGTAAATGAAATTGTTGCCCTCGATATTCTCGGACCGTTTCCTGTTTCCGCACGTGGAAATAGGTACTTGCTTGTTGGCGTTGAGTATTTCTCACGCTGGGCTATAGCCTGGCCGCTCCCGAATCAATCGGCGGTGACTATTACCGAGGCATTCCTCAATGGCTATGTTTTGGAAAAGGGTGCCCCCGAGCGCCTCTTGACGGTTCAAGGCAAAAAAAATTCGTCCAAGCTGCCGCGTGAGGTGTGCAATTTTCTGGGGACAAAAAAGGTAAGCACGTCGCCGTACCACCTGCAAACGAATGGCATGGTCGAACGCCTACACCGGACTCTGACCTCCATGTTGAGTCACTTGGTCAGCGAATCACAGGTCGATTTGGATTTGCATATTCCTGTGGTTCTCGCCGCTTATAGGATGACCCCTCATGAGTTCACCGGCTACTCTCCCTTCTTTTTGATGTATGGAAGGGAGTATGATCCTCCCATCGATGTGCACTTACAAGCCGTGCCCACCCCGAAGGTGTCCAAAATTTGTGATTCAATTTGGTTCACGCTCGACAAACTTTATGAGGCGCGGGAAGCTGCCAATGTTAGCACTCGGAAAGCAATTGGCCAATGAGAGACTCAAAGGCGCCCGTGTTTCCCTGTGCGATTGGTCGCCGGGGGACAGGGCCTGGTTGCATTGTCTCCTGCAACCATGGAGGGGGCCGGTTGATGTGGTTTGAGTCGTGCGGCCAAAGTGTCCAGATTCGGTTTGGTATTTGGAGCTGGTTTGTACATCCCTCTCATCTTAAGCCGTTTATATCACTGTGCGAGTTTGTTTCATGTCCATATCACAGGGGGCGAGTGTCGGGTATGCCCGACGAGCTGGGGCGTGCGTCTGCCGACGCGGGTCCTCACGAGAGTGTTTCTGCTCCACCCACAGGCGCCACGTGATTGATGCCTCGCACGCGGCCACTCGCGTCGGCCTCGCGTGCTCTGGACGTGAATGACCCGACGACCCAGCCTACTGCTCTTCGTGAGGAGCCGGCTTCGTTGGGTCGATTTCTTGTTCCCCCCGGCCCTTCCACGGCGGTTGAGCCCAACCTGCCTGGAGGACCGGCATCACGGATTCGTTCAAAGACTCGGTTTGCGTGATCCCCGCGCATTGCACACTCCCACACTGTCATGGGTTGTCGCGCTCGCATGAATCATGACAAGTATTTGGCTGATCCTGCTCGCCATCGCGCTCATGGGCGTTGTTACACGTTGTGGGTGGGAGATGTTGATTTTCTTCTCTCTCCGTGTATTTATTATACAGTTGGGTTTGGATAATTTATTGCGTTGTTCTGTTATTGTTGGAGCACACTTTTTGTTGTTCTGTATAATTGTACGTCGGTTGCTTACTTACGGGGGAGTTGGCAGCCAGAACGTCTGGAAGCTACGAATCCTACATACACTAGATAACACATATGTAGTGACTGTGATTGTCACTGTGCGGTGCCGGGCTTATGAAGCCACGGCGGATAATGTGTTGGCAATAAGTGTAGCCCGCTTACTGGGCATAGTACCAGTCCTAGCGGGGCTTGGGTGAGCGCTGGTCAGAACGAAGGCACCACGTACAGTGTGCGGTGCGGGCTCCCGGTGAGGGAGCGAGAGGGAGTGTCAGCCAGCCAGGGTTACATTGGAGTATGATACGCTGGTTGACCTGCCGACACGTGACCGGATAATATTGGAGGGGGGCCACCGGTAGACGGGGGCTGTTGGGCGGTCACGTGTTCTAAAATATCTCTCAGGGAATCTTCGGAAAGAGCTCAAGAGATCTAGTAGGCCGATGTAACGGGGGGCCCGTGAGGGGCTCGGGGTTCTTCGAGTTGCTGGTGATGAAGATCCACGTTGGGTAAAGAAGCCTCTAGCCACGCGGTCCGGGACCCAGCTTCTGGTCTGGGCCAGGATAGCGAACTGTGTCTAGTTCTGCCATATTGTGGCTAGATGAGCATTCAACACCCAAGTGTAGGTTGTGTTATGTTATGTTGATTTATTGAATAAATAGTGTTGCTCCCAAGACAACGTCTGCAACTCAGTTGGACTCACTACACATACACACCGAACAACCCACACGCACTAAACCCCACATGCACTGAACACCACACTCTCTGAAGCACACAAGCACCGAATCCCACACTCACCGAACCCCGTACTCAACCAAACAAACAACATTCACCGAAACCCACACACACCGAAAAACCCACACACACCAATCTACGCACTCAATGAAGCCCAAACTCACCGAAGCCCAGAATCACCAAAACCCAAATGCACTGAATTCCAGACACACGGAACCCCACACACACCGCATCCCACGCGAACTAACTCAACACTCACCAATCCCCACATGCACTGAACCCCACACGAATTAAAATTCAATTGCACCAAACCCCACAGCTACCGATGAACCCACAATCACCGAACTCCACACTTAGTGAACCCCGCACTCAACGAACCCGACACGCACTCAACTCCACACTCACCAAATGCCCACTCACCGAATTCCACATGCACGGAACCCCATACTCACCGAACTCCAAGCTCACCAAACCGCACACTCACTGAACATCCCACACCACCGAACCGCACATGCACTTAACAACCCACACTCACCGAAAAACCC
>CM025673.2:762734-795534 GCA_014621495.2 Entosphenus tridentatus | reverse complement strand
CACACACACTCAACCCTACAATCACCGAACCCTCCACGCACCGAACCACATACTCACCGAGCCCCGCACGCAACCAAAACCCACACGCACCGAACTCCAAACTGACCAAACGCCACACTCACAGAACCACACAAGCACCGAACAACCCACACACACCAAACACCCCACATGCAGTGAAGCCCACACTTACCGAACCGCACGCGTACCAGACAACTTACACACACTGAACAACCCAAACGCACCGAACCCCACATGCACATATCCCCACAAACACCGAACAAACCACACGCACCGATCCCCGCACTCACCGAAACCCGAAATCACCGAAATCTCAGCGCACTAAACCGCAAATGCACTAAACCCCACATGCACCAAAACCACACGTACTGAACAACTGACATTAACCGAACCCGACATGCACCCAACCACACACTCACCAAACCCCAAACGCACCCTACCCAAAAAACACCAAACAATCCACATGCACCAATCCCCGCACTCACTAAACCCCACACTCACCGAACCATGCACTCAACGAACCCCAGACGTACTGCACCCAACACTCATCGAATACCATACTCATGAAGCCCCACACTCACGAAACCCCAGAAGCACCGACCAACTCATGGAACCCCACATGCACCGAACCCAACACGCACCAAACCCCACACGTACTGAACAACCCATACTCACCGAACCATACACGCACCAAACTACACATATACCGAACAACTCATCATCTGGCCACATGGCCGACCAGCTCTGAACCAATTCCTCAACCACATCAATTCCATTCACCCAGCCATCAAATTCACCATGGAGGTGGAAAAGGATGGCAAGCTACCATTCTTGGATGTTTTAATCTAAAAGAGACCGGATGGCTCAATGGGACACTCTGTCTACAGGAAAGCAATACGGATGCCTACCTAAAACCTGACTCCCACCACCATCCATCCAGGAGAATTCCCTCATCAAAACACTACACCATAGAGCTCGATGTATTTCTGACCATCATCACCTAGCCAGTGAACTGGAACACGTACACCAAACTCTCAAGACGAATGAATATTCAGACTACACAATCCGTAAAGCTATCACCCCAACCATTGGGAAAAAAATATCTGATGACCTAATCAAAACCATCACCTTGCCATACATAGCAGGGGTCACCAAAAATACTTCCAAAATCATGAGCAAACACAATATCCAGATTCTATTTAACAGAGTACGTAAAATTCGTGATTTGGTCGCATCTGTGAAGGATGTGATCCCTGACATGCAATATCCCGGCGTCTACAAACTAAGCTGTGTCTGTGGCAGTAGCTCCATTGGGGAAACTAAGCGACATGTCTCGGACCGTGTTCGTGAACATAAGGCAGATCTGAAACATGGTTGGACCAATACCTCGGCCGTGGCTAATCATTGTTTTAATGCGGTTGGCTCACACGAAATTAATTTATCTAAGACGAATGTACTTTGGAAACCCACTGGCTATCAACAAAGAGTCGTTCATGAAGCCATTCATATATACAGACATAGACACAATTTAAACCGAGAAGATGGGTACAAACTCAGCATTCACTGGAAGGATGTTAGCAACCAGTTTGTCATAACTGGCTGTAATATTTCCATTTTAGACCTGGCAGACACTTTAATTGGTGGAAGCCCACCAGCAGGACCATTACTGTCCACTCCCTTTATTGGTGGAAGCCCACCACCAGCACCATCACTACCAACAACTACCATCACCTCTAGCAGCCCTTCAATTGGTCGAAGCCAACCACCAGGGCCATTACGGCCCACTCCGTGTATTGATGGAAGCCTACCACCAGCACCATCACGATCAACAACTACCATCACCTCTAGCAGCAACTTCCCTTACATTAACATTAGCTACCCTACCCATGCGGCTGACACTGGAGCTACGCCCATTTTTAACCCTTTATAAACAGTTTGCTTTTAGAGGCTAACCTCCTTTTCCTGATGACGACCGCTTGTGTTGCGATTGAATGTCTTAGTTTTTTTGTTATTTTCTTTAAACCTATCTACGTCACTTCATCGAAACACCCAAAGAATATGAATTGCTGCAGTCACGACAGCTTTAAGTCAAGATTGAACTCACACTCATCAAAACCCACGTGGATCAAACCCCACACGCACTGAACCCGACATGCACTGAACCCCACATGTATCGAATAACCCAATCTCACCTAGCAATCCACATGCACCGAAGGCCACACTCACCGAACTGCAAACACATTAAAACCCATTTGCACCAAATCCCACACGTTCCGATCGAACCCCAAACGGATCGAACAACCCACATTCACCGAACACCACACTATCTGAAGCGCACATGCACCGAACTACACTCACAGAACGCCATAATTAGCCAAACAAACAACAATCACCGAAATCCACACGCACCAAAAAACCCACACGCTACGAACCCGACACGCACCGAACCACATGCGCACCGCATAAACCAGATTCACCGAACCCCACACTCACCAAACCCCAGACACACACTGGCTGGACCCCACAATCAACGAACTCCATACACCCCGAATCACACACTCAACTAACAACCCACTCCCACCTAACCCCGCACGCACCAAATCCCACACGCACCGAAACCCACGTGCACCGAATTTCACATGCACCGAACAAACCACAAGCACCGAACCCCACGCTGACCATTCCCTGTACGCATCAAACAACCCATACGCACCCAACAACCCACACGGACCGAACAACCCATTCTCACCATACCCAAACTCACCAAACCCTACACTGAATCCCATACGCACCAACCCCCACACTCACGGAACTCCTTAAGTGCTGAATACTACAAGCACCGCATCCCGATCTCAACGTCTACGACCGATCTCCACGTCTGCTACCGCTCTGCAACTCTACTACCGCTCTCCACCTCTGCTACCACTTTCCACGTCTATTACCGCTCTCCACGTCTTTTACCAAATCTCCATGTCTACTTTCGCTCTCCACACCTATTACCACTCTCAGACTCCACTACTGCTCTCCATGTCTACTTGCGCTCACCGTCTACTACCATACTCCACGCCTGCTATCGCTCTCCACCTCTACTACAGGTTTGCATTTCTAATTATGCTCTGCACGTCCCCACCGCTGTCCACCTTGACTACCGCCCCGAATGTCCACTACCGCTCTCCACCTTTACCACCATTCTTCACCTCTACTACCGCATGTCCACGTCTAGCAGCGCTCTCCACGTCTAATACGGCTCTTCACCTCTACTACTACTCTCCACCTCTACTACCGCATCTCTCAGTCTACAACAACATTCCATGTCTACTAAAACTCCAACACTACTACCAATCTCCATCTCGACTACCACTCTCCACCTCGAAAAACGCTCTCAACGTCTACTGCCATTCTCCACCTCTACTAACCGCTCCCCACATCTACAACTGTTCTCCACCTTTAACACTGCTCTCGACCTCCACTACTGCTCTCCATGTCCACTACTGCATATCCACCATCAATACCACATCTCCCGTCTAATACCACATTCCATTTTTTCGATTTAAAGCTTTCGTGACTGCAGGGATTCATCTTCTTGGTTCTTTCGGTAAAGTCACGTAGAATGTAAAAAATAAAATAATACAAATAAAACATAATAAAATAATTATCACGACGTTTCGGCCACAACGCAAGCAGCCGTCCTCAGGTGGAGAACAGGTCTGTCGAGAAGACAGAGTCTGAATGACACGCCCCAGGCTTGGAGCGACTATTTAAGCTGGGATGGAGGGGCGAAGAGCGCTTTCACAAAATAATTTGCATATCAAGAGGAATTTAGCATATTTATGCGAAATGCGTAGGAGGTTTGGCAAGGGGTTTAAAGTCATTATGCCTGTGCATTATGCAGGATTAGCAGCATCAAAGGGAGGGGATAGGGGTAACATTAATAAAGGGAAGGAGTGTTAATAGTATGTAGCTGCAGTAACTAAACCACCACGTAAACAACTAAAGTATAAACTACATAGTATCATCAGTATATTAAATATACTCTCCAATAAGCTGAGTTACTAACAGTAAGTAATGCATTACAATTCTACGTCGCAAAAAATATTATATGCTTCCAGCTAAACTTTATTCTCTTACATCACACGAGTCTACACCGTACTATACACTGCCATAGACAAACCCAACATTAAATTATATACTGTATTGCTATACACCATACATTGTTATATTACACTATGTATTATTCTACCCACCCTAATGTATATCACACTGCTGTATATTCACTATACAATTACGATACTATATATTACTTTGTACATTGTATTAAGCATTACAATTTTATACTATTTATTATTATACAATCCGCTATACACTGTACCATTGACCGTCGTGTGAAAGATACTAAGAGGAAGCAACGAAATATGTCAATTGGAGAGTAGTGGGAGGAGACTTGCAGCGGAGCAAATAATCCATTCCCTGCGGAGAATACAAGATATATAGTCAATGCCAGTGAGTGGAACGCGGTCTGAAAGTCACCGTAAACGTGAACACAATCAGTTAAGATCCGAAATGGTTTATTACGTCCTTCCAATGATTGCTGAGCCAGAATCCATCTTCTCGGTTGAAATTGTCTCTGTGTTTGTATATGTGGATCGCCTCATGAACGAATCTCTCATGGTAGCCAGATGGCTTGCAGAGAACCTGTGTCTTGGAGAAGTCAATATCATGTGAGCCCACTGAATTGTAACAGTGATCTGCCACGCTGAGGTGTTTGTCCTACCGTGTTTCAAGTCTGCTTTATGTTCACGGATGCGGTCCGAGACATGTCGTTTGGTTTCTCCAATGTAACTGCTACCACAGAGGCAACTTAGTTTGTAGACGCCAGGGTACTGTATGTCTGGAACCACATATTTTACAGACGGGACCAGATCACGGATTTTATGTACTGTGTTGAATCGGACCTGGATCTTGTGTTTTATCAAGATTTTGGAGATCTTTTTTGTGACCCCAGCAATGTAGGGTAAGGTGATGGTCTTAAATTCCTCTTGATATGCAAATTATTTTGTCAAGGCACTCTTTGCCCCTCCATCCCAGCTTAAATAGTCGCTCCAAGCCTGGGGCGTGTCATTCAGACTCTGCCTTCTCGACAGACCTGTTCTCCACCTGAGGACGGCTTCTTGCGTTGTGGCCGAAACGTCGTGAGAATTATTTAATTGTTTAATTTTTATTATTTTATTATTTCCATTCTACGTGACTTTACCACATTCCATGTCTACTTCCGCATCTCCACCTCTATTACCGCTCAATATGTCTACTACCTCGATCTGCTTCTACTACTGCTCTCCACGTCTACTACAGCTCTCCACCTCTAATACCGCTCTTCACCTTTAATACCGCTATCAACATCTACTACCTCTATAAACCTCTACCACCGCTCTCCAAGTCTAATACCACTCTCCACCGCTACCACTGCTCTCCACCTCTACTACCACTCTCGAGGTCTACTTCCACTTTCCATGTATACTACGCATCTCCATTTCTACGACTGCATCTCCACAACCAAAACCGCATCTCCTGGTCTATTATCACTTTCCACGTCTACTACCTTATCTCCACCCCTATTAACACTCTCCACATCTACTACCAATTTCCACATATACTACTGCTCTCAACGGCTACTACTGCATCTCCACCGCCAATACCGCATCTACCCGTCTACAACCACTTTCCATTTCTACTACCGCATCTCCACCATGGGTTGGCGGTCGTGAGCACGTCAATCCTGGTGCACCTGGAGGTGGAACAGTTGATGGCAAGTTAGGCGAAAGCAGCGAAGTCAGACTCCGGGAGTCGGTGGACCCCTCACATGTTTGGCCACGCGTGTGTGTGGTAGGAACATGGGGCGCAACGAACGGTTTCAACCTGGAGGGGTGCACGAACCACCGACGCTTCCCCCACTGGATATGCACACATTGTGGCCGCAAGACCTGCACCACTTCCACGGGCCCCCGCCACGGCTAGACCAGCTTAGACGAGGTCGCCAGTGGTATTTGGGGACAGTGCAACCATGCCTTGTCACCCGGTTTCCACTGGAGTACATGTGCCCGACCCAGCCTGAGCCTCTCATTCACCTTTTGGCGAAGTTCTGAATTCTGAACGGCCGCCTCCCGCGCCTCTGTCAATTTAGCGATGTTGAATTTGACATGGTCGGTCAATTTAGATTTAGCATGCGGCGCGGAGATTTGCAGCTGGGTCGCGACAGGCAGGTTAGCCTCGCGGCCATACATTAGGAAAAAGGGCGAAAATCCGGTCGCCGCATGCGAAGCCATTCTGTATGCCGCCAAAACCCCCGGAATATGAAGGTCCCAATCGGTCTGTGAGTCAGAGACCTGTTGGGACAGCATGGACGTGATAGTCCGATGCAGACGCTCCACCATCCCATCAGTTTGCGGATGATATGGGGAGGTACGAATCTTTTTCGTTCCCAGGAGCTCGCAAACTTCGTGGAGAAGTTTACCCGAAAAATGTTTACCCTGGTCGGTCAGCAGCCGTTCCGGAGCACCCTTGTTGAGGACGTAGCCCTGGACAAAGGTCTCCGCGATGGCTGCTGCCGACTGGTTGGCGAGGGGCCAGGCCATAGGCCAGCGCGTAAAATATTCTACCCCGGTCAATAGGTATCTATTTCCCCTGGGTGTAGTGGGGAATGGGCCCAGAATATCAAGTGCAACGAGCTCGTTAACCCTGGAAACTTTGATAGACTGCAATGGTGGGTTGGACCCCCGCGCTGGTGGTTTCCGTTGCACGCACTGAGTACACAACCCTAAAAGATCCTCGACGTCCCTTGCCATGCCCGGCCAAGAAAAATACAGCTGAAGCATGGCAAGGGTTTTGTGAGTCCCCAGGTGAAGGAGTCACTCGTGCGCAGCCCACACCACTCTACCCCTCAAAGCGGAAGGCACCACCAGCCGGTGGTGGCGGGATCTCCCGTCCCAATGCATCAAAAGACCTTGAACTAACCCCCACGAGTCGACATTTTCCCCCCCCCCGACCAACTCCCCCGATGCGATGGCGCAAAGCGAGGAGGGAGGTGTCCTCCATTTGGAGGCGCCCCCATTCCGCAACAGACAACCCCAGCAAGGAATCCCTCCCTTGTTGCTCAACAGGACCTGCAATCGAAGGTGCGTCAGCGGCAGCTGCAAGGACCGGATCAGATATCACATTCGGAGGTCTGCAACGCCCCGAACCCAGGAGGCATGCGCACTCGGAGGTGGTTGGTAACCGTGACAGAGCATCTGCATTCGTAGTGTCAAAATCAAAATCCTGGAGAATCTCCAACCATCTAGATAATTGTCCCGATGGCTGTTGAATTCGCAAGGCGTACTGCAGCGCCGCATGATCTGTGCGGACTGTGAAATGACGACCGTACAGATATGGGCGATACTGTTGTATGAAGTAAACGATTGCCAATTGTTCCCGACGGGTAACACATTACCTTTGTTCTGCCGGAGACAACACCCGACTGCCGTACGCTACCACACGTTCAACGCCCTCAACAACCTGTGAAAGCACGCCCCCAATGCCTGTGTTGCTTGCGTCCGTATCGAGCAAGAAGGGTTTTGTGAAGTCAGGATAACTCAATGGCGGAGCCCCCACAAGAGCATCCCGGAGGGAGCGAAAAGCAGCCTCTTCCTCCTGTCCCCAGTGAAACTTGACCCCCTTCGATGTTAAGGCATGTAAGGGCTTTGCAATTGTCGCGAAATCAGTGACAAAGCGTCGGTAGTATGACGCGAATCCAATGAAACTCCTGACCTCCCCCACCGAGGTGGGAGTCGGCCAGGAGCTAACACATTTCGTTTTGGCGGGATCTGTGGCAATACCTGAACGTCCAACAATGTGACCCAAATACCGTACCGATTCGCGGAACAAATGACACTTCTGGGGCTTGAATTTCAAATTAGCAGCCCGCATTTTGAGAAATACGGCACGCAACCTCTGGAGGTGTTCATCGAATGTTTTACTAAAGACGATGACATCGTCTAAGTAAATCAAGCATGAATCCCATTGCAACCCAGCCAGGACCAATTCCATTAATCGCTGAAAAGTTGCCGGCGCTGAATGTAATCCCATCGGCAAGCGGTTAAATTGGAAAAGGCCGTGCGGCATACGGAAAGCAGTTTTCGGTTTAGATTCCTCATCCAGAGGGAGCTGCCAGAACCCGGACAATAAATCCAATGTGGAGAAGAACCGCGCCCCCGCCAGGGCATAAAGCGATTCATCCATCCGAGGAAGCGGGTATGCGTCGGCTACAGAAATCTTGTTCAGACGACGAAAATCGACACAAAAGCGTAATGAGCCGTCGTGCTTTTTAACTAAGATGATCGGCGCACCCCAAGGACTTGTCGAAGGGGAAATAATATCCGCAGCTAGCATGTCGTCTACGGCTGATTTGACATGATCCTTTTCTGCGGGACTCAACCGAAAAGGATTTTGGCGGATTGGCGCGCTGTCACCCGTGTCAATATGGTGTCGCAGCAGTTTAGTACAACCAAGATCGTATTTTTGTTGACTAAAAACGTCGGAAAACTCGCGCAGGAGGATTCGAAGCCTCTCACGCTGTGAGTCGGACAGGTCCAATGATCCCGCACAAAGAGCATCGAGCCACCCTTCATCACGGTCCGCATATGGTTGCGACGGAGGAGCAGTGCTCACCTGACTAATGACAGGTTCCTCCCAGGGTACCGGCGTCGCGTGCGCAAGCACGGTCCCTTGAGGAACCACAGTCGTTCGCGATCCCACATTGAGGACCGCGATGAAGGGGTCCCCGTCCCCTTTCACAATTTTCTGGGCCGTTATCAAGTCAGGTCCGTTGACCCCAGCTCTAAATGGTCCCAACAGAACCCCCTGGTCCCCAATCGCCTTAGCAAATGGTCGACGCAGCCTAAGAGGCACGAGCATCTGAGCTCCCGGCGGTACGCGTACCGTCCTCGCAACCAGCGCCGGTACCGTCGCAAATGCCATCCGAACCGTAGCGGGGGAGGACAGGAACGTAACACGTCGGCCTGATGGGAGTTCAATGCAACCCTGGTCGACTAGGATACGAATCGGCATTTTGGCCAAGAAATCCGTCCCCAACAGGCACGGAACAGCCAGTGAGGAGGAGACCAATATCGGGCCGGATAATTTGATGTCCCCAATACAAATTTGCGCGCGGATCTGTCCGATAATGCCCAGTGAGCCCCCGTTAGCAGCGTAGCATGGAACATCAACGGGGAGCAAGGGACGGCTTTTAACGGGGAGAATGTTATGAATCAAATCGGACACAATAGTTGCCGATGCTCCCGTATCAACCAAGATCCGCACCTCAACCCCATCAATATGCCCCACAACGACCGACGACCCCGACGACGCGGCAACAATGCGATGGGCCAACTCAGACCACTGGCCCGATTGGAACGCACTCCCCACAGTGGCACGTTTTGGCGCGACGACAGGCAATTTACGACCCCCGTCCGTTGCAGTGCGTGAGTGTGTCACAGGTGTGTGCGTAGGCCAAACATGTGGGGTGCCACGACTCGCCGGAGTTTGCTGGTGAGGCTTGGGTAGAGGCGCGACGTCCTGCTGAGGCGTCGCCCCGCGCTGTCAAGGAGCCCGGAATCCTGAAGCCACATGGCCCCGGAGGCCACAGTTGTAGTAGCGCGTGAGCGATCCAGATGACTTGGGCTGATCCTGGCAGCTCGGTCCGTCCCGAGCTGGTCGTACTCCGGATCTCCACTCCGTCGGGCGATCCACGGCACAGATATCTTCCGATGGGAGGGTGGTTGCAGCCACGGTATGGCTGGCCGTCGCCTTGCTGGCCTTGCGACGCTGGGACAACAAGTTTGCGTGGATGTGTCGCACGGCCCACAGGGAACACATCTCCGTGTCGTCTTGCGCCAAGACGACAATGTCCAACTCGTCCGCCAACAGCAATATTTTCTCTGTCACCATGGCGTCCACCCCTTCCTCATCCATCCGCGGGAAAGCTGTCTTCGCCAGGGCCAGGAGAGCTGTACGGTACGCCAGGGGTGACTCCTTGGCGCCATGCTGGCG
Source organism: Entosphenus tridentatus (assembly GCA_014621495.2). Taxonomy (NCBI): domain Eukaryota; kingdom Metazoa; phylum Chordata; class Hyperoartia; order Petromyzontiformes; family Petromyzontidae; genus Entosphenus; species Entosphenus tridentatus. The sequence continues at coordinate 785,436 of CM025673.2, read as the reverse complement.
ATCGTAGAACAGCTGCCTGCAGTCCGAAGGTGGTCCATAGACTGCAGCCAAGAGTTGAAGCGCCATCTGCAGCATGGTGCGCTTCGCTCTCAGCGCCGAGGTGAGGGTAGCGAGGGCATCACTGTCGAGCATCGCCGGCACCGCGCGGAGTGCTTCGTCATCTGTCCATTGTGCCATCTCTTGGTGAGCGAGAAAGCGTCTTTGGAAGCCACCCCAGTCACCGTCTTCGCCCACGAACTCCTTGAGAGGTGGTAATCGCTGTTGTAACGCGGCGTCCGCAGTCGAGGATCTCTCTCTGTCGTTCCCGTCACTCCATACGGTTTTGGCGGGAAGGGCGTGTGACATCGGCGGTCGCTCTGTTGGTGACGCGCTGGCCGCTCCTGACGATGTGGCGGCTTCTGTTTGCCGAACGTCGGTCACCTGACGTAGCCCGGCCCCGCCCTCAGCATTCACTGTACCCATGGCGGCAAATTCGAATTCGGGCCCCGTGGAAATGGCGGGAACCCGCGTCGCATGTCGGCTGTCATCGCCCCGTGCAGCTCCTCCAATGCCCAGGTGAGTAATTTCTTCCAATGTGGCGGCTGCTGCGTAAAGTAGTTCCGCCAGTCGTGTATGAGCCAGCCGCAGTCCGTCAGCCGACGGTCCCCATCCGTCCTGACGTTGCGGTGTGGGTGGATTTGGCCCTGGCTGCTCGGAGTCGCCTTCAGCCATCTCGGGCTCAAAATCAGCCGTGGTTTCCTCCGCCCCCGGTTCCCTAGTACGAGCCGTTCGTCTCGTGTCCATCCTTTTAGAAGACCACTTCTGACGCCAGATGTAGTGTGGTTCAAGGAGACTTGGACGACGTAGTTGGAGGGACACTTATTTATTAAGTACCAAGTACAGAACAGGCCGGGATGTACTTGGAAGGGGTATCGGCCCCTTCACCCGTCTAACTGGGAGGTCAACTCTCTAGGTCACAGCTAGCCTACTCCTATGTCCTCCACTACTGGGCTAGGGGAGGCTAGCTATCCCAGCCCTGATTACGGCACCCTGAGTCCCCAGACCGGCTCTGACAAGAGCATCGGCTCTGGGCTCTCGGGGCCACGCCACTGGCTCGCCCTGGTCGGCCCTGAGAAGGACAGCGATCCAGGGGAGTCCCAGGGCCTATCTAGCAGATCTTCTTTCTTCACTGGTTAAAGCTGAACACACACTGCCCCGAGCCCTCCGGCTCACCGCCTTATATATCAACTCCCCCACTGAGGGGTGGGGCCGCGTGGGATCCCAGCTCCGTGTCAGCCCCCCAGGCTGAACGGTGCGGACGTCGCTGTAAGCACCTCCTCGCGTACAGACATAGCCACGCCCAGTGTGTTTGTTTCCCATCGGTAACAACTCTACAACACCCCCTCCATAACACCTCTACACATTTACAGTCAAATAAAAAATATTTTAAATACATTTCTTAGGAGTTTTGACAAACTGTATAGATGTTGAAATAATTTTGCGCTTTATGTAAACAACGTTGCTAATCGAAGGTACGGGGCAAGGACAACAAGCCAAACATTAAAGCAGTCATAAAGAAATGAGTTTACAATATAGAATACGTGAATTACATTAAGGATCGTAATTATGTTGGTTATTTTCAGTCTTCCCAGTAATCACGTAAACGTTGGGCCAATGCTGGTTGAGGTTGGCTCAATGTTGCGTATTTACCGGGTTTGTGCAAAAATTACAATATCTTGGTGCCACGTTTTATGAAATTGATAAATGTAAAAGGTGCCCCCGAAGGGAGATACAGCTTTAAAGTCTGGTGGAATACCTTGACAACCAGCCGACATCGAGTTCAATGAGTAACAATGTGTATATACAGTGAGGGAAAAAAGTATTTGATCCCCTGCTGATTTTGTACGTATGCCCACTGACAAATAAATGATCAGTATATAATATTAATGCTAGGTTTATTTGAACAGTGAGAGACAGAATAACAAAAAATCCAGAAAAACGCCTGTCAAAAATGTTATAAATTTATTTGCATTTTAATGAGGGAAATAAGTATTTGACCCCCTCTCAATCAGAAAGATTTCTGGCTCCCAGGTGTCTTTTATACAGGTAACGAGCTGAGATTAGGAGCACACTCTTAAAGGGAGTGCTCCTAATCTCAGCTTGTTACCTGTATAAAAGACACCTGTTCACAGAAGCAATCAATCAGATTCCAACCTCTCCACCATGGCCAAGACCAAAGAGCTCTCCAAGGATGTCAGGGACAAAATTGTAGACCTAAACAAGGCTGGAATGGGCTACAAGACCATCGCCAAGCAGCTTGGTGAGAAGGTGACAACAGTTAGTGCGATTATTTGCAAATGGAAGAAGCTAAAAAGAACTGTCAACCTCCCTCGTCCTGGGGCTCCATGCAAGATCTCACCTCGTGGAGTTGCAATGATCATGAGAACGTGAGGAATCAGCCCAGAACTACACGGGAGGATCTTGTCAATGATCTCAAGGCAGCTGGGACCATAGTCACCAAGAAAACAGTTGGTAACACACTACGCCGTGAAGGACTGAAATCCTGCAGCGCCCGCAAGGTCCCCCTGCTCAAGAAAGCACATATACATGCCCGTCTCAAGTTTGCCAATGAACATCTGAATGATTCAGAGGACAACTGGGTGAAAGTGTTTTGGTCAGATGAGACCAAAATGGAGCTCTTTGGCATCAACTCGACTCGCCGTGTTTGGAGGAGGAGGAATGCTGCCTATGACCCCAAGAACACCATCCCCACTGTCAAACATGGAGGTGGAAACATTATGCTTTGGGGGTGTTTTTCTGCTAAGGGGACAGGACAACTTCACCGCATCAAAGGGATGATGGACGGGGCCATGTACCGTTAAATCTTGGGTAAGAACCTCCTTCCCTCAGCCATGGCATTGAAAATGGGTCGTGGATGGGTATTCCAGCATGACAATGACCCAAAACACACGGCCAAGGCAACAAGGGAGTGGCTCAAGAAGAAGCACATTAAGGTCCTGGAGCTGGAGTGGCCTAGCCAGTCTCCAGACCTTAATTCCTTCGAAAATCTGTGGAGGGAGCTGAAGGTTCGAGTTGCCAAACGTCAGCCTCGAAACCTTAATGACTTGGAGAAGATCTGCAAAGAGGAGTGGGACAAAATCCCTCCTGAGATGTGTGCAAACCTGGTGGCCAACTACAAGAAACGTCTGACCTCTGTGATTGCCAACAAGGGCTTTGCCACCAAGTACTAAGTCATGTTTTGCAGAGGGGTCAAATACTTATTTCCCTCATTAAAATGCAAATCAATTTATAACATTTTTGACATGCGTTTTTCTGGATTTTGTTGTTGTTATTCTGTCTCTCACTGTTCAAATAAACCTAGCATTAAAATTATAGACTGATCATTTCTTTGTCAGTGGGCAAACGTACAAAATCAGCAGAGGATCAAATACATTTTTCCCTCACTGTATATATCCCCCTGCTTCAACAAGGTGACACATTACAACATGTGAATTTTCAAGATGAAGGTTTTCCTCCCAGCCAATATGATTCAAAACAGATATTATAACCACATTTTGATTGTGAGGATTGTTCGTAAACTGATCGGTGAGATGAAACTGTAGCATCTGGCGTGGTAAACAATTCCATTTGTTTGGTTATGTAACGGCCTTGAATGGTAACCGGCGCTACAAATCCCAGTGGATCGTACAGGCTGTTTACCATTGACAAGATGCCTCGTCGCGTGTAAGGTTTCTCTCCAATTGATACTCGGAACGTGAACGTATCCGCTTTCAGGTACCAACTCAGTCCAAGGCTGCGTTGGATTGGTGGTGTGTCGACGTTAAGGTCCAAGTCTTTCAAGTCTTTTGAACGATCGTCGGAAGGAAACGCTTTTATCACTTCTGCGCTGCTGGACGCTATCTTGTGAAGTCTCAGGTTAGCAGTTGCTAACATTCCTTGCGTCCTTTGGAGCAGATCGATGGCTTCTGAGGCCGTGGGCATTGATTTAAGTGCATCGTCAACGTATAAATCTCGCTCTACAAATCGCTTGGCCTCTTTCCCAAATTCCCCTTCTCCTGCCTGCGCAGTCCTCCTCAGTCCATAGGTGGCTACCGCTGGGGATGGGCTGTTGTCGAAGACATGCACCTTCATTCTGTATTCAACAATTCGATCATCGACGTTGTTATTGCGGTACCACAAAAACCTGAGGTAATTTCTGTCATCTTCTCGGACAATGAAACAAAGGAACATTTGTTGAATGTCGGCGGTTACGGCGATTGACTCCTTTCTGAAACGGATGAGTAACCCTAGGAGACTGTTGTTCAAGTCAGGTCCAGTGAGCATTACGTTGTTCAAGGAAATGCCGTTAAATTGAGCACTGGAATCGAACACCACTCTGATCTGATCCGGCATCTTTGGGTGATACACGCCAAAGATTGGTAAGTACCAGCATTCATGTCCTTCTTCTAGAGGAGGGGCTGCTTCAGCGTGACCACTGTCAAATATGTTTTTCATGAAGGACACAAAATGATTCTTCATCTCTGGTTTCTTGTCCAAGGTGCGGCGCAATGAGTTGAGCCGTGAGAGGGCTTGCTCTCTATTGTTGGGTAGCCGGCATCTGGGATTACGAAATGGCAGAGGGGCAACCCAACTGTTTGACTCATCTTGGAAAAACTCTCTGTCCATTATTTTCAAGAATTCTTTATCCTCTAGCGATGGAGCAGGTTTGTCGTCGTCCTTCGTTGTCACGAACACCGTATGTCCAACATCATCTTTCAGAATAGAGGTTTCTTCATCGACCTGCATGGTACAGCCTTGACTTCTATCGTCGAATTTCTCTTTCAGCATGAAGTGGTTGGGGCACGGTTTGAAGAACGACGTGCGTCCATTCGTGAGCACACTTGTTCTGAATGTGCTAATGTGGTCTGGTTTGTGTGTTCCATCGAGACAAACGTCACCTACGATGACCCATCCTAGGTCGAGTCTCTGGGCGAAGGGAGCGTCGTGAGGTTCATTGCGTTGGTCGCGAACCTTGTGGACTCTCAGCATGTCCATGCCGAGCAGAAGTAAAATCTGTGCCGCGTGATCCAATGGCGGGATGAACTCTGCTATGGGTTTCAGGTGTAGGTGGTGACGTGCAACTTCGGGCGTGGGAATCTCACTCCTGTCGTCCGGTATCTCGTTGCACTCTGTCACCGTAGGAAGGGCTAGCTTCATGGTGCTATCTATGGCTTCCACCATGAGGCCGCTCGCTCTTCTTCCCGCTGTCTCCATCAGTCCTGAGCATGTTCTGAGCGTGTATGGAAAGGAATTCCCACCTACACTTAGCTGATCAAAGAACTCTGACCTTGCCAAAGACCTGTTGCTCTGGTCGTCCATTATGGCGTACATCCTTACTGCCCTTTCAGGATGTCCTTTGGGATAGACTCGGATGAGGCATATCTTTGAGCAAGATCTTCCTTTAAAGCCTTCTCCACAGACTTCTGTGCATTTGGTTGTGATTGACGAAGTGAGTGCGGCGGTCTCGCTTTGCTCCCCGCCGTGCTCTGCTTCGGGATCGGAAGCCTTAGTGCCACTGGGTTTCGAGTAAAATGTGTACAGAGCAGTTGCGTGTTTGTCGCTGCCACATTCCTCGCACTTGATATCTGCCTTGCAATTCCTTGCAAGGTGGTTTGTAAAAACACAGCATTTGAAGCACACTCCAAATTATTTCAGCATGTTCTTCCGCTCTTCCAATGGCTTCCTCCTGAACTCACGGCATTTCTGGAGGGAGTGAGGTTTATCATGCAATGGACATTGCTTCTCTGGATCCTCTATCTTTTTCTTTGTGGTGGTTGCCTGGACGGAGTTTGCGAATGTCGCAGGAGAGACCTCAGTCTTGTGTACGGAAATTGGCACTCTCGCTGTTCCTCGTTTCGCCATCGTTCTTTCCATTTTTGGGAGATCTGGACTGTAAATCCCCGTGGTGCCAAACATGAAACTCGGGTCATTTCTAGTCTTAGCCAGGTTGCGGATAAACTTTGAGAAAAAAGAGAATGGGGGTAATGCAACCTGATGCTCTGACTTGTATCTTGAACCCGCTGTTCTCCATTTTTCCTGCACGTCAAATGGCAATTTCTCTACGATGGGGTTCACGCCATGGTAGGTATTCAAGAAAATGAGACCTGGTAAGTAGGGATCAGCCTGGGCTGATTCAAGCTCCATCAAAATATCTTCAAGCTCCCGTAACCTTTAATTGTCTCGACCAGAGATTTTTGGAAAGTTCTGCAACTTCTTGAACAGAGCCTTCTCAATGGTTTCTGAGCTACCATAGCACTCCTCGAGCCTCTCCCACACCGCATGCAGGCTTGAGGCGGGGTCGTCAATGTTTGCTGACCGGATCCTCTTTGCGTACTCTGCAGATTCATTTCCTAAACATTTCACCAACAGGTCGAGTTCTTCACTTGCAGAGATGTCTGCATTTCGGATTGCATTCCTGAAGGTAGATCTCCAGGCTCGATAGTTCTCAGAGTGGTCATCAAACTTAACGAGTCCTGTGTTGATTAGGTCGTGGTGAGCCAGGTACCTAGCAAAGTCCCCTAGTCCTGCTGATCCAGGGTGTGTCCATACTGGCGCTTGTGAGGTGGCATTATTGGCTGTATTGCCTTGCATGCCGTCATTCGCGATGGCGTTGCACTGTGAGCCCAAAGCGTTTCGATCACGTTGGTTGGATCCCCTTATGTGACTATCTGGAATGTGGGTCTGACTTGGTGCATCCACGTCTGACCCCACGTGCGCGACGCTGAGTTGGCGACTAACTCTCGGGGCAGGATATGCATTTCCACCATTCCCATAGACAGCATTCATGTTCATTCGGTGTGGAGATGGCGATGCCTGAACGTCCACCCTTTATTCAGTATCGTTTGGTGGAGGAGCATTGATGCATTGTTCAGACCAGTCCAAAATATTTTTTCTGGTGAGTTGATCACGGTCCTTGACAGGTATCTGAGTGCCAAACTCACTCCAATTCTCTTCCTTATCCAGGTTGGCTGCTGCCTCGAGCACCTCTGCCTGGGCCATTGCAGCAGCTGCTTCCCTTTTGAGTTGTAGGGTGCTTAACTTAGCATCCAGCTCAATTTTCTTCCGTGTGGCAGTAGCCTCTAATATTCTCTCTTGTTCTTCAAGCTCTGTTTTCTTCCGTGTGGCAGCAGCCTTTAATATACTCTCCTGCTCTTCAAGCTCTGTTTTCTTCCGTGCGGCAGCAGCCTCTAATATACTCTCTTGCTCTTCAAGCTCTGCTTTCTTCCGTGCGGCAGCAGCCGCTAATGTACTCTCTTGCTCTTCAAGCTCTGCTTTCCTCCGTGCGGCAGCAGCCGCTAATGTACTCTCTGCTATGCTTGCTTCTTCTTGTATGCGAGCCTTTTCAATTAGCATGGCTTCCTCTTCAGCCATGTAGGCAATAGGGCGCTTGCTGCTTCTGCTGCTGCACGTGCCTGAGCTGCTGCCATACTAGTAGATGATGTCTGTGAGTGCGCTGAGCCTTTAGATCTTGTGGTGGACCTGGATGAGACAGAGTGCTGAGATCGTGTCTCTCTTAAGCCCTCCACACGGTCCATTGCCTCTTGTAACACTGCCTGCACATTATCATCGAGCAGTTCAAGGAAGTGCTCTTGCATACGCACTCCCTCAATGCCCTCATCTGTTTTCACCTTCATCAGGAGGGAGATGTATTTATTTGCCAGGAGCTTGTAGCTTGAGCTGCTCACCTTCACTCGCTGGATGGCCCGCTGAATTGAGGCCACTGTGTCTGAGGCGTTTGAAGCTTCAGATAAATCTGCTTCAACCCGGTCCCATGCCCGTTGTATCCTGGCATCAAGGTCCTGTTTCTCAGCATCATAGCTTTCCAAGGCCCTTTATGTCAACCTGACCTCCCTCTTGGGCCTTGAACTCCCTTGGTCCTCTTGAGGCAGGATGGGAGGTCCTGGATTGCTTAAATAATCTTCTTCAGCATCTCTCCCTGCTGAACTGTGGCTGTCCATGCTGCGATGTTTGCAACACGATTTTAATGTAGACTCTTTGCCGAGCTGGTTGCTTGCAGCAGGCTGACTGCTTGAGAGCGCCTCTGCTTGCTGCAGGCTGACTGCTTGAGAGCGCCTTTGCTTGCTGCAGGCTGAGTGCTTGAGAGCTCCTTGAATGCTGCAGGTTGGGAGCTTCAAGATGAGTATCTTTTTACTATCTCGGCTTCGCTGTGCGCTGTGTTGCACCGCTAGTCGAGTAGATAACCTTGCATTCAATAAACCCTCGGAGCCAGGATGAACGTCCAACTCCAATCGTCATTTATTGATTGTAACAAGGTAAAACTGGTGAGAAAACACAGATACAGCATCTGTTATAATCCGGAAACACCCACACAATGAACACCACAGCATCAGAACATTGTCTTAGATAACAATAGATCCTGGAAGGACCAGGCCCCTACATTACCACTGAACAGCTAGACAAAGGCACAAGCCGGTGCGTTGCATGCAGGCACATCGTGTATTCATCCCACTGCACCCCAAATGTACAGCATTACACTTAACACTAAACTGTGGATGAGATACTTCGTCATCTTTACTCTCAGGATCGCAACATAGGCACAAGTCTGACTCGACCTACTCAATCACAAGTAACATCACACAATAAGGAAAGTCGCAGGCTTCGTTACTAACTAGGCCTCGTATTTACTACAACAACTTAACGGCACCATAAAGGCATTCCAACATTACAACAGCATTGCCAATATTATAGGAGTATAAACAACTTACAGATAATGCTTCTTGAGCTCCCACAATAGACAAGTGCGGCTGTGGTCTCACTGAGGTGCGATGCGTGCCGCCATCTTGAATTATGAGAAGATGGCCGACGCCCGCGTGGTACAGTGGAAATCTAACATCGTCACTTCCTGGTCACGTGACCAAAATTAGCATAAACAAAACAGGAACTTCCTGTGAACGTACGCTCCACATCTGCCGTGAGGCAAGACACCCGCTCTCGAGGAACGACTTTCCGTTGAATTCGGTTGAAGCGCTATTGTACTGAATCTGTTGTTGGTGGGACTCTTGTAATTGTGTTGTGGGTTTTTGCTGGATGTTCACCCGTCCACTGGTCGCGTGTTACGTTTCTTGTGCTTAGCCGGGACGGCTAATTCTTTATCACGGGGGGGAGAGGGGGGGGTGATGTAGTGGTTCAATGCACGCCAAGGGGGGTAATTGTAAACACGTGCGGTTTGGGAACAGTGGGATCGTTGGTGTTGCTGAGGGACAACGGGTGAGACGGAGACGGCCCCTTAGGCAATTATGGATGCAGGGCAGTGATTGGCCGGTTGTTGTTGTCAGGGACAAGGTGGCGCCCGTAAGTCTGGGAATGGGAACAGGTGGTGACAGGGGCTGGGGGCCGGGGTCGCGGGGCATTGGGGGGACGCCAGTTAATTAATTGGAAATTAATAGGGACGGGGATAAATACGGGAGCGTCAGAGTGAGACGGAGTTGTTGTGTGGGGAACTGGACGGAGACGGTCGGAGCAGAATAAGAAGATACGAGAATAAGTGTAGGGTAGCAGTGGAGTGGAATAAGTATAGAGTAGCAGTGGAGTAGAAGAAGAAGTATAGGGTAGCAGTAGAGACGGAGACGAGGAAGATATGAGAGGTAGAATAGGGTAGCGGTGGAGCAGGGGAAGAAGAGGAGACGAGAGGACGGATAGGCTAGCAGTGGAACGGGAACGAGAGAGACAGTCGGAGTGAGACAGAGAAGCCGAGAGAGAGCGACGGCTGGAGTGAGACGGAAAAGCAGAGAGAAGAGTCGGGAGAGACGGAGAGAAAGGGGGAGGAATGGAGCGAGCGAGGCCGGCGGAGCGCGGCGAGCGGATAACGCGCCGGGGAGTGGTGGCGAAATGTGCTGAGTTTGATCAAATAAAGTGACAACATTGGAAAAAGTTATCCGCGTAAAGTTCAGCACTGCATATGTATAAAATATTAGTATTCCACATCCACCCTCACATCATACATTGACGGGTATTCTGGGCAGTAGTATCAAGGACATCGACGGTATCAGGCACACGGGACTCATCACAGCGGGCGGGGTGGGGGGATTTTCTTTGGAGGTGGGAGGAGGGGGTTCCCGGGTCATTGTCGTTCTGGGTTCAGGTATTTAAGACTGGTCTAAGCTTCAGGCGTTTTAAGACTGGTCTCTGAGTTTAATAAATGAACCTCACGTATGTGTATACTCTTCTTGTCTCTGAGCACATAGCTCAGATGTTCCAGGGCCGAAATTGGGCCAAATGAATTTAGCTGTTGAATATGAGATGAGGGGAGTTCGTGATTCGTCCACGTACTCAGGGCCGTATTATACAATAGGTACAGTTGGCACAGTAGGCCCTAGGCACTGTGCTGCGGGCCTACGAAAACAAATTTTGACAAATAGGCAGTCATGTCAATGTAAATATTTTTTTATAAGGTGAGAGAAATACACTAATAATAACAATTTCTTAACAGATATACCAAACAGGAATATGTCAAAGACTAGAAAAAAAAGAAAAATGCATTTATACTAGAATTATATTAAGTAGACCTAAAGGCTAAAGTGCTAAATGTTTTTTTTTCTAATTTAGCCTAAATAGCAGCCAATTAGCCCAAGTTCCTGCCAATTCCGAAATTATATTTGGCAAACTGGGGAAATACGGCAATTTGTGTTTATATCCAGAAATTTAGACATTTTGTATTTTAGAAAAGAAAAACAAGTTAAATGGTTTTTTCATTCTTTTTTTTCGCTTAATTTGTTGGCTGATCGTTGCAATTTCTTTGCAGTGGTAACAAGTGGTTAACTCGTAAGTAAGGCATATTACACCTAAAATAAGTCAAACAATCTTTAAGCTTAACCAAAAGTAAAGCAATATGGAGCTCGCCATGGGTCATCCTGTCAGAACACAGAATGTTATCGATGAAAATGAACGCTATCCTTTTAAAGCTGAGTCATCCAATTTGATAATAGTAAAACATTGTTGAAGACATTTTCAATTACATTTTTTGGCTTACTTTTTATTTGTATAATTTCAATTTTAATCTGCTTATCTGCGGCACACAGCAGCACGCTGCCGTCGAATAAGGGCACAGACTAAACAAATGAACGTATCGGCAGCAGCAAAATCTGTCCAGCGTCTGAACGAAGTCCCGCGTGAAACAAGCGGAGTGATAGCGGCGGTACTAATAGACACACAACACTAACATGGGACAGCAGCAGCACCGACTGTAGAAACGCATACGAAAGGGCCTCTAAGAACCTTAATCCGGCAGTGCACGTACTCAATATGGTTTTTCTGGCCGCTGTATTGAAAGTCCTACAAAAAATATTTTTAATAGCTATGTTGCTATATACCGAGAGACTGACCTCATTGCATTTGGTGAAAATATTTGATCGAAGTTCAGTTTACTTACGTAAAATGTATTACTGTTTAAAAATGTACGGACCAGTATTATTTTCTGAAATACGTAAACATACTGTATGTGAATTGTCATAACTTTAACAGTGATGATTAATGACAATGCGGTGTTAGATTGGGATTTAGTGATGATGAGGATGATGATGAAAGGCCGTGATAATTACAATTACTGGACTGATTGTTAGGATGTTTAAAAGCGATCTATGGATGTTGCACTTCTTTCGCATCGTATGTAGCCAACCGCGCTCTTCTGAGGTGTGGGGGGATTTGTTATACAGTACTGTGCTAGGTGCTACTGCTAATTGTTCAATGGTAATGTATATTCTATGACATTAATCTCTTGTTGAAGATAAACATTAAATAATGAATATTGATTATTTGCAAACTTTCTGATTTTTAAAATATCTACATGACAGTATTACTGGATAATGTACAGAACTCTATGAACACTATATGTTTTATCCATGTAGTCGTGATTGTAGTAAACCGTATGCAAATTAAATACAACCCATTCTGTGTTCCAGATCAAACATTTTATGGATAAAAGCGGGTCGTCTAAAATTACCGTACAGTACAAGACGAGCCGGACTGTACTTCACGCAATAGATCGCGAGACGCGTGTTTTCTCCCCTTTGAATATACAGCAAGAGCATCGCCAACGTAAAGCTAAATGGCACGTTTGATACAGTGAAAGCAATGATTTCCACTTATAATACAAGTTGGTAAATCGCTGCTATGTACACCGTGATGTTACACCACTGCATAATGTCCAATGGCGGGGGTTGCTGCATCTAGCCGCTCCATTGGTTTCCCCATTGACGCAATGTGCGAGCAGCATCGGACTGAATTGACGATTTAAACACACAATTATATTATAACGCAGTGTTTAACAGACAGCGCGGTGCTTTGTAAATATGTGGCGAGAATGCTAAATTACTAAGTTCATTTTTCACGTGACCGCGCCTAACGGCGACTGTATCGAGCCGTTCAACGGCGTTGCCGCTCCGTCGAAAATAAGTCGGTGGTGATTGAAGTTGCAATGGAGCCGTAAGATTTGCACCAATTAATCGGTAATACTAATACTACTACCACGGGTACTGCAGTAAATTCCACTGACCACAGTGCAGTGACGTGTATTTTAGGGAACATCTTACCACCTTTGGACCGCAGTTCGTGCGTTTTCAAGTGAAAAGCCACGCGACGACTCCATTTTGTGTTTCTAATTGGTAAGAATCATTTTTGACCTTCAGGTAAATTTTTGTTCGTGTGAGGTTTACAAATACGATACCAATTGTTTTTTTCTTTCACGCATCTCTGGATTTCTATATATCTGTGTCTATGTTTTTACTACGTATATGGTCCATTGTTTGGTTTTCATGGCCACAATTTTTCAAACAACACAAATGTGTCAAAAGATAACACGTGCGTTTTCACATATTTATTGATGGCATTCAATAATGTGGAAGGGGGGACTCCACATTGTTCTGCCTCACGGCAGGGGGTTTGCCTCATGGCAGGGGGGGGGGCGTATGTACACAGGAATTTCCTGTTTTTGATGCTAATTTTGGTCACGTGACCAGGAAGTTGCGATTTAAGATTCAAGCTTCAACCACGCGGGCGTCGGCCATTACACACATAATTCAAGATGGCGGCACACATCAATGTTAGAATGACCGTTATAATTATGTAAATGCCTTTATAATGCTGTTAAATTGTTATGATAAATACGAGGCCTAGTTAACAATGAAGCCTGCAACTTTCCTTATTGTGAATGTTACTTGTAATTTAATAAGTCGAGTCAAACTTGTACCCAAGTAGCTATATTGCGATCCTGAGAGCAAGGATGACGAAATATCTCATCCACACTTTAGTGTTATGTGTAATACTGTACATTTGGGGTGCAGTATGATGAATACACGATGTGCCTTTATGTAACAGCAGCTTATGCTCTTGTATAGTTATTCAGTGGTAATGTAGGGGCCTGGTCCATCCAGGGTCTAATTGTCCACGCTGAACTCACGTTGCCTTAAATCACCACGGTCCCTTACGCTATGGCAAGTTGCGGGGCCACTTCTGGAGTCGTGGAGTTCTGCCATTACGAGTACGGTACATTTCATTTAAGCGTGTTATTTTTTAAAAGTTTTTAAAATATTTTATCAGAGGCAGACTTTACACCAGTAATACTTCATGACAGTGATGTTCTGATGAGTCCAATGGAGTATGAAATCAGTCAGTTGTAAGTACATGCAGCCTTCTACTTACGAACACCTGCACTTACAAACCAGCTCCCATTAAATATTGTTTTACATCGAGTTAAAACGCGAACTCGCACTTGCAAAGTGTTTTGTTCAGCGGAGCGATCCTCCACAAGATTGTGAATCAGAGACCTGAGTTAGATTCCCGCTCATGGACAACTGGTCCTGCGCCTCCCCTAGGTCGACTCATCCTCAAATGAGTACCTGGTGTGGTGTACAAACATCACCACTAGGGAGACAAAGACGGCCAGGAGTGGTGTTGGCCGCCTATCTCCTCGTGTGCCGTGCCAGCCTTCATAGGCGCTGCTTTGCTAACAGCACTTGCCCCAACAACCCTGTTAAGGCCATACGAAGGATTGATTGTTGTTGGGGTGTTAGTCTGGTGTTTTCTGGTGTGTGAGTGGGCGTCACTACCCCCGTATATGTGTGTATGCAATTGTCATGACTATTGCCCTCCTTATGACAAGCAAGCCAGCATCAGGATGCAACAAAAAAAACTGATTTTTTAAAATGTGCTATACAGTCTTTTTGACAGTGTTACATGCAAATGTACAATATTTCTAAACTTTTTTTCTTACTAGGCCAGGCCCACTGAGCTCTATATCTCTTTTTCATAAGTGACCTGGCCACAAATGGCAGCTCAACGAAGTGGCTTATGTGAAAATGTATAAAGTCACGCACGCTCTTTTGGAACCATGTGCTTAACCTTCAACAATGCGAGTTTAACCCCGATGATGCTTGGGAGATCTGTGTGGAGTGTAAAAGAACTCACAAACATCTTGTGAAAGACCCAACGTAGAAGATCCCTAGGTTTCATCTTCCACGAAGCTCATGGTCCACCCTTAATTGCATCCACTGTACAAACCATGGCAGTAGTTGTGGATCCCTGATGCACAAATGTGTAATAAAAGACTCCGTCAGGCACTGCTGGTCCCCGTTTCTCTTTTATTTAGGTTCTTTCTCCGCACCCCGCTGGCCTCCTCCGTTGACCAGCATCATCTCGCGCGCGCCCCGCACGCGCTCCCTCGTCAGCTCCTCCACTCTTCCTCACATCCCGCTGGTCCTGATAAGGGACCAGCGTCTCCTCTCGCATGCCGCGCACGCTCCTCCGTTAGCTCCTCCGTTAGCTCCTCCACTCCCACACTCCGCACACCACTTGCCGATGGCGTGCTGAGGTCCTTCGGCCATGTGGCCGATGGCGCGGATCTCTTCTCACCACCCAACGTGGTTCAGCCTCTTAACTTCCCCAACTCACCCCGATCTCTTCCGGGCTCCCACTTAAATCCATTCCCCCCACGTGACCCTGACTCCTCCCCTTCCAGATCGTCAAATCCGGCCTTCCCATACTCCCCTGCTGGCTCCGCCCCCATTCGCCTCGCCTCCCATTGGAGCCGAGGTGAACGGTGGCCCCTCCCACACGCCCCGCAGACCAGGCTCCGCCCCCCAATACCCCGGGCCGTGTGATTGGGCCAGAGCCCAGCAACAACCCGATTTACGCTCGCATTACAAATGTAAAATTACAAATTCTCCAGCGTGCGACTGTAGTTATCCAGAACAGACCATACAACATCAAATGACGTAATTCCCGATCCACAAATACGAAAGAAACATCACAGCCATATACTCTGCTGCTCCAAACACAATTATCTGGCTTGACAAACTGTGAAATTGTAGTTGTTGCTGTGCGTCTATATCACCCATGTAGAAGAAGAAAAAGAGATCAAGTATATAAGTAAAAAATTGATAAAGTATATCAGTTCCTGCCGATTTTTCAATACTAAATGCAAGCTTGGGCAAGGCAGCAAAACAACAAAAATAACAACAGTCCCAGAGCACAGCAAGACAACACCGCCCCTCAACAAATTTGCACGTTAAAATGTAATTATCAATACACGGGTAAGGATCAAGATACAAATCATATTAGCAAATGTAGTTGTATCCAGTAACTAATTTTCAGATTCATTCTATTTTTTCAGGGAAGATTTACGATATTGAGGGAGGAAACAAAGTTGTTCCAAAATGGTGCTGCAACAGCAAAAGCTTTATCACCTATTGCTATTCTTGTTTTTGGTATAATAAAAAGCAATTATATAAACGTCTTAGGTTTCTTGAATTTGACAATTGGGTTGATGAATTAGCTAAGTATATTGCAGATTTACCAGTAATAATTTTAGGGATTAACAGGCCCAATGTATATTTCGTATTGCATCAAGTAGAGGTTACAATCGTGGGTCCTGTATGGTACATATCTAGTGAGTCACTTTCTGAGACGCTAATAGTTTGAGGCAAAACACGTTTATTCTACACCTTTGGACACTGTTCACACACCGGATAACTAAACGGGTCGGAACAGCTGTCATGCTGTGTGACCAACAGACAGCCCTTATCCAGCCTCGGGACTTCCCTTTTATGCCCCCCGGCGTGGCCTGGATTCTGCCCTCGGCCACACCCCCTTCTGGACCCTACCAGAAGGTTCTGGGCCACCTTCCACGTGTCCCCTACCTGGCTCCGCCCTTGGCTACGCCCCCGTCTGGAACCCACCAGAAGGTTCTGGGCTATACCTCACGTGCCCCTCGGTCACCTTTGCCCCACATCCTTTACCCCGGCCTATCACGTGCTCCACCAGCCGGCCGGGGTGCCCCGTCCTCATATGCCCCCTTCTGCCAGCAGCCAGCGCCACGCACCTTAGTGACCTACTCTGTGGCATTGCATGCTCTGCTGGCAGAACGGCTGCCACACCCTGCTCTGCCGGCAGGTCGGCCATTATGCCCACATACCTTCTCTCTGTCAGTAACCAGCGCTACGCACCATAGTGACCCATTCTATGTCATTACATCACCCCCCCCCGCCCCTTAACAAACACAGCCTTCCCGGCTGACCTCCACTCCTTGCGCAGCGGGACAACCCACCATCAACCAACAACAATCCCGACAACAACAGCAACAACAACCGTGAGCCCCCCTCGCGAGTCAACAATAACAACAAAAAAACATTTCCTGAACGCACCGTAATAAACCCAACCCCCAGACTATATACAACACACGACGACCGCTGGCATGCCACGGCCCAAAAACACAGGAAGGACCCAGTTCAAACGGCAAACACAGCTCGGCTTGTGTCTGACCACTTTCTAGATGATGGCGGAATAAATAGGACGATTAGGAC
This sequence comes from Entosphenus tridentatus, assembly GCA_014621495.2. NCBI lineage: Eukaryota > Metazoa > Chordata > Hyperoartia > Petromyzontiformes > Petromyzontidae > Entosphenus > Entosphenus tridentatus. The sequence goes on along the minus strand of CM025673.2, from coordinate 768,583 downwards.
GGTTATTTAAGACGTACAGTTTTTGAATGGGTTCTCGTCGCCGGGCCCCCGGGTGGAACAAGGGCGGGTTCCCCGGGGACCACGGGGATGACTTGAGGATGGTTTATGGGTGCGGCCCCTCCCAGGGGGGAAGAAGAAGCAGGTGTCGGTCGTTCCTCCCTCCTTGGATGGCTTTCAGATGGCTCAATGGGTGGTTCCGTGGTTGTCAAGTGCTGGATTCCTGTGGACGAAGGAACAGAAATCCACTGAGGCACAACCTCCGTGGTCGCACACCTGGGCTCGTTGGGCACATTAGACACCCGGCCTTCGGGTAGTGGGAATGAAACAACCTGGCAAGGCGGAAAATAGGATTTCACCGAGATGGGTGCACATACCAATGCCTGCGACCAACCTGGATCCGAACACATTGCGGCCTCCTGACATCTATGACCTCAAACGGGCCCTGCCACAGTCTATACAATTTCGGGGATATGCCCAAGGGCGCCTGGGAGCAATGCAGCCGTGCTTTCTCCCCAGTTTTTCACGGGTTCCCGGACTCCCGAAGCCCTGCCAGTTTCTCGTTCGCCACTTGCCGCTTGGCCGAATTGCCACGGGACGCCTCACGCGCTTCTGTCAATCATTTAATGGTGAGGCGCATAAGTCCCGGCACAGCGACCCTCTTACTATCGGACGCAATATTTAACTGGGCTTCCATGGGGGGGGGGGGGGTCACACTCTCTCTTCCGTACATTAAAAATAACGGGGAGAGCCCGGTAGAGGCATGAGGGGCTATCCTATAGGCTGCGAGAACACCCAGAACGTGTAGGTCTCAACCGGACTGTGCCTCGACCTGTTGGCACAACATCAAGTTTCAAGTTTCATTTATTAGGTATAGCCCTGTGAGACATGCGGCTCTTGAGTCGGGTGCAACCGCAACAAACAATATATGAACAGAGAACATCTTAAAGCGACGACGCGCAACAGAAATATCCAGGATAAACCAGCAAATCTTCCAGAAAAGAAAAAAAACACCGTATTACAACACTGTGTGCAAAAATCCCAGTATGATACAAGTCAAACAATAACAACCATAAGACAATTTAGATTAAAGTTATCAGGCCAACTCCGCACTTCCGCAATAAACATGGCTTAACCATATGTTTTCGAAATCACCAAAATAAAGCTATAAAAACAATGTAACAACAATAATCATAGGAACTGCGATTCAAATTTAAGAATCAACGATATACATAACATGTACGACCAAACTTGCAGCCATAGCTGGCAGCACTCCCAGTGTATGATGTGTGAGTCAGTGGTAGTGTGAGTGAGTGTATGATGTGTGAGTCAGCGTATGATGAGTGAGTTAGTGGTAGTGTGAGTGAGTGTATGATGTGTGAGTGAGTCAGCGTATGATGAGTGAGTCAGTGTATGATGTGTGAGTGAGTCAGTGTAAGATGAGTGAGCCTCCTCCCCGCCATCACGGCCTCCTCCCCGCCATCACGGCCTCTTCCCCAGCCTCCTCCCCGCCATCACGGCCTCCTCCATGCCATTACGGCCTCTTCCACGCCATCACGGCCTCCACCATGCCATCACGGCCTCCACCCCGCCATCATGGCCTCCTCCCCGCTATCACGGCCTCATCCACGCCATCACAGCCTGCTCCCTGCCATCACGACCTTCAGCGAGACACCCCAATAGAGTGCAACGGTGGTCGGGCCAGCCTCGGCGGGGGCTTTCGGCGAGCACATTCCAAACACCCCATAAATATATTGTGGACATCTTCCGACATCCCGGGCCAAAAGAAGACGCGATTCAAGGTAAACAATGTCTTCTGCACCCCAAGGTGCATCAACCGCACATGGGCAGCTCTCGTAACTTTACCCTGCAGAGCAGTCGGCACAACGATCCAGTAACACTGGGGGAGATACCCCCTGGACCCTTCCTACTGCTCGTACCGACGCAGTGATGTATTTTTAGAAGGGAGGCGTCCTCCACCTGGTAGCGCCCCCACTCCTCATGTGTAAGACCGATGCTATTGTCGCACGCAACCGCCGCTATGGGTGGTGGAGCGTCCAATGGCGCAAGGCTCTCCTGCACCTACCGGCAACCGTCAAACACGCACACTGGCCCATCGGCGGCAATCGCGACAAAGCATCTGCATTACAGTGGCGCAACCCTTTCCTGTAGGTGACTGTGAAGGAGTAGCCCTGCAAAACCTCCAAACATCGTAAGAGCTGAGCTGTCCGGATGGCTGATCAACTCGCAGCGCATATTGCAGGGCCGCGTGATCCTTGCGTACCACAAACTGTCCAGAGGTACGGACGGTACTGCTGGCCAAAATTCACGATCGCCAACAACTCGCGGCACGTAACACAATAGTGCTGCTCTGCGGGGGACAACACCCGGCTCCTATAAGTGACTACGCTCTCCAACACGTTCTCCCCCTGTGACAAAACGGCGCCTATTCCGGTGTCGCTGACATCCGTGTCCAGCACAAATGGCAAGGAGAAATTGGGGTACCGAAGGGGAGGTGCATTAACGAGACCATCGCGCAATGCAACAAATGCGGCCTCCTCCCCCCACTGAAACCTCTGACCCTTTACTGTGAGAACAAACCCGGGCACAAAGCGGCGGTAGTATGACGCGAACCCAACAAAACTGCGGACTTCACCCACCGACATTGGGGTTGGCCATGTGCGCACACAGACAGTTTTGTCAGGGTCCATGGCAATTCCGGCCTCGCTAACAATGTGACCCAGGTAGCGAACCGGCTTTTACAATAGATGAATGCAGCTTAAACTTCAAATTTGCGGCCCGCATTTTAACAAACACCAAACGTAGCCGCTGGAGATGCTCCTGGAACGTGCATCCAAAGACAATTTCGTCATCCAAATAAATCAAACACGAATCCCATTTGAGTCCCGATAGCACTAACTCCATAAGTCACTGGAGCGTGACTGGAGCCGAGTTGAGTCCCATCAGAAGACAGTTAAATTGAAACAAACCTTGCGGAGTGCATAACGTTGTTTTTGGTTTGGAACTTTCATCCAAAGACAACTGCCAAAACCCTGACAACAAATCCAGGGTGGAGAAAAATTGCGCACCCAACAGACCATCCAATGAATCGCCCATTTGTGGGAGCGGGTGCGCATCCGCCACGGAGATCTTGTTCAATATTCGGAAATACACACAAAATCTCAAACTCACGTCCTTTTAACCAGAACAAACGGACTGGACTAAGACAACCCAATTTTGGCGGCAAGGACCTATAAATAAATTCCGAAATGATCGTGGCAGATGCTCCCGTATTGATGAGCACCTGCACATCAACACCCTGCACGGTCCCCACAACCGCGGACGATGCCGCCGCCGCCGCCACCACCACGACCCGATGCACCAACGTGGTCTACTGCCCCAGACGCCGCGGCCATCCATCACCCACCAAAACCCGACAATCATGTGCTGCCACACGACAAGGAGTGGCGACGTGCGAACCCGACACGGTCTGCAATGAAGATACCTGAAATTGCTGTGTAGGCTGTGTGTATGATGCGCCGCGACTCGCCTTCAGGCTCAGAGGAGCGGAGGTCGGCGGGGTGGAAGACGGCGCAGGTACAAAGAACTGTCCCTGCTCGGCACAACATCCCTTGGAAATGTGGCCCTGCAGACCACACTTGAAACAGGTGATGGGAGCCCTCCATGGTGGAGTGACGGTTCTCCCTTGCAGTTCCCGCTCCTGTCGCCTTCCTGCATCGACTTTCCCCCGCGGACTCCCAGCCAGTGATGCACAAATTTGAGGGGGTTCCTTATCCTCTGGCTCTTTCACTTTCCCCCACTGTCCTACACAAGCGGCCACCCCCACTCGCCATCGCAAATTATAATGTGCCTGTATGCATCGAGCCACCTTAATCGAAGTAAGGTCGTCCTCCTCCGTGGCAGGCAGAAAAACGTAAATTTTCCGAGCCAACGCCAACAACCTCTCCAACACCAGGAAGTCCAACCCTGTGTGCTCCATCTTGGGGTATGCGGCTTGGGCCAGCGACATCAACGCGCTCTGGAAGGTGAGAGGTGTCTCGATCTCCCCCCGTCTTCGCGTTGCAAATTTTTGTCGCACATTGGACGGCGGATCAAAGATAGCTGCCATCTGGGCGTACGCCTGTGACGTCGTCCTGTCCGTTGAAAGAATTGCATAAAATGCCGCGAAGCCATCATCGACCAAAGTTATAGGTAGCGCTCGCAGCGCTTCAACATCAGTCCATCCTGCAAGCTCACATGTAGCAGCAAACCGCCTTTTAAAGGCAGCCCAATCGCTCCCTGCGGCTGCAAACTCTCGTACAAATGAGGGTGGGCATCTCCGCGCGCCAAGTCGGCGGCGAGTCAAATTTGGCGAGAGCCATTTCCCGCCCAGCCGACAAAATGGCGGCCACTCGCGCTCGGCTAATGGCGGGGGCGGGGCTGCCCACTCTCCCTTCTCGAACCACCACGTCTTCCTTTAGCTCCTCCACGTTCATCTCCACCACCAGCGCTGCGGCCGCAGACAGCAGATCCGCGAGGTGCGTATTTCATATGTGGCATCCTCGTCCTAATGGCCGCAGCGTGGAGTCGCAGTTTTTCTCCCGCTGCTCCGCCGGGAGTGCCTCCTCGGGATGATTATCCGGGGTCCCGGGTCCCGGGGCTGTCTGGAGAATCACTTCCCCGCCGTCTTCCTCGTCCAAAGACACCACGGTGAGTGTCTTCCTCCGCGTCAACCTCGACATTCTAATTTTTACTTTCCCTAATTTTATAATTTATCATTAATACTTCTGGCACCAAATGTAGTGAGTCACTTTCTGAGACACTAATAGTTGGAGGCAACACACGTTTATTCTACACCTTTGGACACTGTTCACACACGGGATAACTATAAACGGATCGGAACAGCCGGCACGCCGTGTGACCCACGACGCCGAAGACGAAGACATAGCACCTTGGGTTCTATTCTACCGACATACAGCCCTTATCCAGCCTCGGAACTGTATAAAACCCCAAATTTTTTTACGTGGGTTGGAATGTATGTGTTGAATCAATAAGTAAACCCACGTTTTGAAGCACTCCGTTTGTTCAGTAATGTTTCTCATATCCGTAATAGGTGAAGGGAATGAAACTGAATTTTGGTTTGAATAATAGAGCATGATCTTCGTTTTTTGGGGATTTAGGAGTAGTTTTAGTGATGACAATCAATATTGAATTAAGTCAACCTCGTGTTGGAGATTATGTTTGACTATGTTTCAGCCGTAATGTTTCAGAACGCCAGCTGCCCAAAATTTGGAGAAGGCCCAAAGTGATCGCACTTCCAAAGACAGGGAAGGACCTGAATGTCCCATCTCGTTACTTTCCCATCTCCCATCTGAATATGCGTTTAAAACTATGGAAGTGATAAGTTCTCAAACGAGCTGTATTGGCTTCCAGGTTCTGAATGAATACATTATGAGGTCGGGCTCATACCTGCCACAAATAAACCATAATACTTTGCTGATCTCAAGGGGCATAAACAATTACATGAACTCCGGTTATCCTCACATCGGCTTTTGGCGAGCCATCGAACAAAGATGGTGACTGCGTCGCGCGCTTTCAGGTGCCCTTCTGCAGCTGTCTGCAACACTCTAATGATTTTATGAAGCCACTGTGCCCTTTTAAATCTCGATTGAAAACGAATTTATTTGGAACAATGTTTTTGTTGATTTTGTCGTCCTTCCCCCGTACCTCTGATTAGCGTGGTTGGCTACATACGGTGTAAAAAGTGCAACATCCGTGTGAAAGTCCGTGTGAGAGACCACCCCACTGTGTGTGTGCCCCACTCTGTGTGTGAGTGTGCCCCACTCTGTGTG
>CM025673.2:693140-708206 GCA_014621495.2 Entosphenus tridentatus | reverse complement strand
TTGTAGGGTCATGCCAAGTGTTTGCAGTAGGGGGCGATGTTGGTACATGGACGGACGGACGGACGGACGATATAATCTATTGTAGGCTGGTCCACTTCGTTCCTACCAGTATAACTCCACGACTCCAGGAAGTGGCCCCGAAGCTTGCCATAACGTAAGGGACCGTGGTGATTTACAGCCAACATCAGTTGAGCGTGGACAATTAGACCCAAGCCGAAACATCTATATATATTGTTAAAAAGTAAATTGCCAGGTACCACGCCGTAAGCCCCGCGGCCAGCAAGCGCTATTCCTTTTTCACATCCTTTAGATTAGTTTAATTAGCGATTTAGTGTGATTTTTGTGCGCTTCACTATTATTTATTTATGATGCGTGCACGACCATACCAACTCGCGAACCTTTGGTGGGGGGAACGGCCCATGCCAAGTCGCACGCCTTCGGTGGGAGTGAGGGGGACATTTTCTTTCGCGTTAAAATGCTCTAAAAATACACTAAACGCTGAGGTAAATTATTCACTGTGTCATGTCCCCACTCCGATGCGTGCAGTTACTAATATATACAGTCGCTAGATGCTAGCACTATAGGCAGTAGACCGTTTGTTTATTTATCACGTGCATCCGACCATACCAACTCACGCGCCTTTGGTGGGGGGGGGGGGGGGCCACATTTTCTTTCGCGAAAAAAATGCTATAAAAATCTTCACTGTCTGATGTCTCCCCCACCCTGATGCGTGCAGTTATTACTTCTATACAGTCGCGAGATGTACCAGGTACCACCACAGTCGGTATGCACTGCTGTAATCATAGCAGGTACCACCAAAGTCAGTATGCACTGCTGTAATCATAGGTACCACCATAGTCGGTATGCACTGCTGTAATGAAACCAGGTACCATCACAGTCGGTATTCACTGCTCTAATCATAGCAGGTACCATCACAGTCGGTATGCACTGCTGTAATCATAGCAGGTACCACCACAGTCAGTACGCACTGCTGTTAGATTTTTAAGAGTAGTTTTGAATTATTTTTAAGACCCGGGCAACGCCGGGTACTTCCCGCTAGTAACATAAAAAAAAATGTATTATTTTTTTAATGATAGAATATACTATTGTCATCAGTATGACATAAGTATACCAAGTATACAGTCGATACCACATTGGGAAGTGGGTAAAAAATTTAGTTTGCTCGTTAGTTGTTCTTAATTGTTGTTGGGCGGCACACTCTTATCTTTTGCAGATAGTGACAGCCAGGACGGCTGTATTTTACGAAGGGGGGGGGGTGATGTAGTGACATACTAGACATCACTAGAGGGCAGCCATAGTACCCAGTGACGGGGGGTGCTGTAGGGACATGGCCCTGGCAATGGTGAGAGAGCGCGCATGAGGACGTGGCCTTTGGATGAACCCGGGAGGACACGTGACCAGACGAGGTGGAAGGGGCTACCCCCCCAAGGGGGGCGAGAGGGACATGTGATGGGGAACCAGAGCCCTCGAGAAGAATCTGGAATGGGGCGTGGCCAGGAGTGGCTATAAGCCGGGGCGGAGAAGCTGACAGGGTCGCCATCATTGGAGTGCTGTCAAAGAGAGATGGGGCCCGCCCACCAAGTCTTGGATCTGTTTGTGCATGGTGGGCACCCATCCAGGCACTGTCCAAGTTCAGATCTGCTTGACTTTCGAGGTTCAACCAGATCGGGTGCGTTCCAATTGCGGGTGATTTGTTCACAGGTGTTATAGTGATGCTGTTCTTAAGAGTTAAATTCTTGTGGTGTCGAGATGTTAACTAGCTCGCCTTGTATACAGCAGATCATGGGATTGATGCTGACCCTCACACCTGTGTATTTGGAGTTTGCATGTTCTCTCCCTGGTAGCGTGGATTTTTCTCCAGGCCCTCCGGTTTTCCCTCCACCTTTAGAAATGTGCTTCGAGTATTTGGCTGCTATAAATTTCCACATGTTAAGACACTTCATCGGCCTCATTTGTGGCCAGGTCGCTTCTGAAAAACAGCTATATAGCTCGAGTGGGCCTTTCCTGGTAAAATAAAAGAGCAGTTAAATAGTTAAAATAGTTTTCACAGCAAAAAAGGTAAAAAACAAGTTTTTCAAAGCACACAGTTTTATTTGCATTATAAAGTAGAAAATAATAAAATTTTATGTACTGAATAAAAGTGAATGGCTTCCTTTCGATATGTTTAATTTTATTTATGCAAGCCACCTACTTCTATTCAGCACATGAAATCTGATACATTTTTGGGGTGAACATTTTAAACTAGTTTTTTACCTACTTTTTTATTATTATTGTCACTGTGAGACTGTCTTCCTCTAAACCCAAATCCACTCGTGAAGAGGATGGGCGCAAGGTGTTCAGTGGTTGATGCACCCCCGTACTGTTAACCATATTTTCGTATACGGGGTTGAAAACATCCGTTAGCTATTTCAGTAAAAGTGAGTTGGGAGAAAGGAGAGGGGCCCACAGTCGTACTCCACCCCCCAGTTGAAATAGGGAGCTGTGCCCGGGGCAGCAGAGCTGGTGTGTTGGGGGGAGGAGGAGAATCAACTTGGGGTGATGCCAAAGGGACATTTGGTGGTGCAGGGCACTGAGCCCCCAGCTGCTACCTTGCGCTGCCCTGCCGCTAAGACTCGCCGATTTGGTCTCGTCATCGAACAAAGACGGTCGTCGCATCATCGTGCGCTTTCGAATCTGCTTCTGCGGCCGTCTGGAACGCTCTTCCTTCCGATATTAGGAAGCCACTGGGAGCTATGCACTTTTAAATCATCTAGATTTAAAACTCATTTCTTTAAAACTGCCTTTTGTGTTTAATTTGTCTTTCCCCCCGCACCTCCGATTAGTGCGGTTGGCTACCTACGTTGCAAAAGAAGTCCAACATACATGCACACATGTGTAAAGACAGTGCGGAGCGATAGCGGGACAGTCTGGTTCCCCGGGACCATGGTTACTAATGGGCGTGCTAATGATGATTGATGGGACGAGCGTTGACAGGGTCACGTGAGGGGGAGCACGGGATCCAATGGCGAGAAAGTGTAATTAGGGCGGCGAGAAGAATTCGGGAATGAAGGCATGGCCGGACCGAGTGAGGATAACAACCACCGCGAGCCGGAGTTGTGGGGCTGTTTGGTGTGGGAAACCGTTGTCGTCGTCGCCTTGGATCGGGTCGTCTCCATCGTCTGCGAGTTGTCTTGAGACTAGAAGCTACGTTGTCTCTGAGTAGAGTTGTCTCACTACCCAAGTGTACAGAGTCACTCACGGTTACTTGCTGAGTTGTCAGTGGACTTTATTCATAATACATATACAGAAGACAAGACGGTGTCTCTGAGAGCTACATTACACATGCACATACATCCAGGCAGTCGCCTGTGATCACCCTGAGTTCTTAAGTGACCAGAGTCGATGGTATTAGCCCGAGGGTTAATGAACGTGACAACGGTTTTAACTGCAGTGTCACAATCTCACAGTATGGGAGGGACAGTCCCCGGAACTTCGATTAGCACGGTTGGCTACGTACGGTGCAAAAGAAGTTCAACATGCATGCATACATACCGTGCGTGCCCTGGTATGTAGATGATTAAACGGCCGCTCTCTCAGGGTTTATCCCACGTTCATCCGCGGCCGTTCTCTGCGCGTGAAGTTTGGGAATCGATTCTTCGGCCTCGTGGCACGGACAGCCCAGTCGAGAAGCACTCAAAAAACCGTGAGCAGGATAATGTGAATCAGCAAATGCAATCCGGTCGGATTGAAAAGAAAAAGTTCCTTGATAGCGAGGAGCTATTGTTCTACAATAACGGCTAAAAATAGAAATAACTCGCATGTCTGTATTTGTGTACATATGTATGTATGGGGAGGGGTAATGTAGCGTTTAGCACGCTGTACTACAAACCCGGCGACCCAAGTTCGATTCCCACTCATGGCCAACACCAGTGACAATTATTTGAACCGGTTCTGGGTCTCCCCTAGATCGACTCTGCCTCAAATGAGTACCTGGTGGATTGTCAAAACATTGCCACCTGGGAGACAAAAGCAGTCGGGCATGGCACTGGCCACCTACCGATCTTGTGTTCTATGCCGCCCTTCATAGGCGCTCACTAGTAGTACTCGCCCCGACAGTCTGTTCATGCTAGCCAGGATCTTTGCATTTTTGTATGCACATACGCATGAACATTAATATGTGTGTGTCTCCCACAGTGTGAATGCAGTCAATGGGTCAGAAAGCCCGAACCGCCGGCCGGGATGTCTGGGCAATTCGGTGACGGTGTACAACGGTGATGGGGTGCACACACCCATACTGGACGTGCTGTGCAGGAACACACAATCCAGCCAAATTTTGAAGTCCCAGGGAAACATGCTGATCCACTTCAAGTCAGAGCTACAAAACCCCACTGGCGCATTCAACTTGAACTTCAGGCAGATCCGTACAGGTTCGTGCACCTCTTTCCCATCACAATTAGCCAGCCGTATGTGCTCAAACGTGATACACAACGGCAGCAATTGTAGCTGTTACGTTAGGCGCGGTACGTTGCAAATCAAAAGCAATAAAGTTCGTGGTACTTTCCACTGAAGTCAGCATTGAGGCATCGGTGCTCATCCCCTGTTCACAGCCCTGAGCCAGTGGCGGAAGTTCAACAATGCTATGTGTTGCACACTCGAAATGAAGGACGTGGGCAGGTGCTCCAAATCGAGGGCAAGCACATTTATTTATTGTGGTTAATATTAATCTTGTCAAGAACAGCACCGTCACTCTGTAAAATGCAACAACACGTGTGTTACAACCAGCCTTGCTCCCAAGCCGCCATTAACCATGTGACTGGTATATCCGCGTGGTCATTCAATAACTCTTTCTCTTAAACCCAATTCTACTACTGATAAACCATCTTTGTCTTTAACAATCACATTTGCACATCACTATTCGAATATTACTTTAATCCTAAGCTGTATGTCTATCTATACCATCCACTTATATCGGTATCTTACACCCATTATATGTACTGTATGCATACAGTATACGTACTGTATATCACCATTGTACAGCTTACTACTTTACATGTGTTCTATTCTCAATAGCATTGCAAGTAGTCATATTCTGGGTACATGGGCATGGTTATAGACTAAACAGTATTAGAGTTAGAGAATTACAATGACAGTAACTAATTACAGTGCGTCATCTCTTTACAATGCACAGTGCTAAAACGCCTCTAATTGCATATATCACTAACGAACAATTCAAAGCAAAGGCTTAAAGTCTAGAACAAGTCTAGAACAAGTCTGGAACATTTATATAACAATCAAAAACAACCTTTGGGTCCTTTACCTGTCAAATGCAACAACACGTGTGTTACAACCAGCTTTGCTCCCGAGCCGCCATTAACCATGTGACTGGTATATCCGCGTGGTCATTCAATAACCCTGCCAGCCACCTACAGGCCCGACTCAGTCATTACATGCTGCTGTACACACATGCATTGATGCACTGCACAGCACATCAGGACTTTTACAGAACCACACTTTACTCCCTTGCTGCACAAGGACATAATTAAAAGAGTGATCCATTCCTAATGTGCCACATATGAGGTGGTCCTGAGTACACAAGCATAATAGTAATAATAATAGATCACTACATGGCCTCACCCAAATGTATCGTTATGAAGGCTGTAAAATGTACGACACCTCAACTATGCCACCCATTGCTCACAACCAAGTTTTGTAATGCATGCCCTGTGAATGCACTCTCCCCGCAGTCTCGTGTGGCAGAACATTCAATGGAACGGACGGTTCATTCTCCACCAACTCGTCGACCCTTGACCCCTGCTACTGGCTGATTGAGACCAGCCTCGACAAAGTTGTCTCTCTGAGTGGCAATTTTTGTGGGTAAATTCTACAACAACAAAAAACTATAAAATATTTTTTATTTTACCAGGTAAGGCCCCAATGAGCTGCGTAGCTCTTTTTCAGAAGCGACCTGGCCACAAATGATAGCTCAACGAAGTGGCTTATCACGTGGAAATTTATAGCAACCAAATACTGTAAATGCATATTGATTCTAAATCTGGAGGGATAAACCGAGGACCCGGAGAAAAATCTACACGACCATGGGGAGAACATGCAAAATCTAAATATACAGGCATCATCAGGGTCAGGATCGAACCCACAACCTCTCCTGGTAACCAGGCAAGGAAGTTAACATCTCGCTACCGTGGCACTCAAACAATTGGCTGTGGGACCGGCACGATTGATTGTGTCGGGATTTGGCAGGGAACGGCACTGAAGGGCACCAAGTGGGACTGTGCAATGGTTGAGCTCCCATTCATTTGCAGCCTAAACCCCCAAAAAACACACAAAAAAAATCGGAATCTTAATTTCGACTGGAAGAATCCAATGAGCTATGAAGCTCTTTGTTTTTACTTTACAGACTATGATTCGGGTAGCATGCCGTGATCAGTCGGTGACACCACCTGGGGATTTCCATTTATTTATGTTTCCTTTTTTTCCAAAAGCACAAACTCGCTCACGGCCGAATTCCCACGCGGACCCCAGAACCCACCCCATGGGCACCGTGTGCGGGGGGGGGACGCTCATAGCGCTCACAGGGCTCACAGCTTCTGAGGAGGAAGCTGCTGGAGCCCTACTCAGACCCCCCCCCCCCCCCGTACGGTGGTGGCGCATGGTTACCTTACAGGGCAATCTCCTGCAGCACATGCTATAACGCCATACCCACCATCGGAGTCGCCATGACCACGGTGTGCCCGAGATATGCGCTGGAACATCCCCGCTGAATGGGTTTACTCCTCCACAGAGTCTCGCACATTTATCATCGGAAGGCGAACTGAGCGAGGATCTCCATTCAGTTTGCTCGCACCGATCCGGGGCTCTCCCAGCTGTGTGCCTCTCCTGCATAAATCATAATATTGCACTCATTACACACAAAGTTCTGGCCACAAATTAACCACAATACCATGCTGATCTCGTCAAGGAGCATAAACCATTACACGAACTCCAGTCATCCCCGCGGTGGACAAAGCTGGGGCGCTAGCCATCGAACAAGGACGGTCGCTGCATCGCGCGGCGCTTTCGGATGTGCTTCTGCGGCCGTCTGGAGCGCTCTTCCGATATTAGGAAGCCACTGGAGCTGTGCACTTTTAAATTTAGATTGGAAACTAATTTCTTTAAACCTGCTTTTTGTGTGTAGTTTGTTATCCTTCCCCCGCACCTCCGATTAGTGCGGTTGACTACGTATGGTACGAAATAAGTTCAACATACAGTACATACAAAGTACATGCCTCGTAATGGGCGGCGTGAAACCCGCTTCCCTGTACACGCGTTTTCTGGAAGAGTGAGTCTCGGACAAAATGAAGAGTTAAAGTGTGCCCGAGTTTCAATGGCATGCAGGAAAGTGTTGTCAGTACGGCGTTCTCTCGTTATTCGCAGAGAGGGATACGTTCCAGAGATGCTGGTGAATGACAAATTTAGCGGATTTTTTTTTTATGAATCCCCTTAAATAAATAAAAAAATAAGCCATTAAATACGTGAAAATTATCAATGCAAATATGGTTATAATGAACAAAGTAAATACAATTTAAAGTATTAAACAATAGTTTATAAATTATGATGATGATGCACATCACTTTATCTCATAATTTTCTCTCTCCCTCAACAGAGTCCATGTAGAGATCCAGATGCGATTCGTGGGTAGCCACAATCACAGACAGTGAGTCGGCAAATGACGTGGGAAGACTTCAGTATACGTACCGTAACCCTGGGATCGATCGACCGGGTCTCATCCTCCGCTAGGTCTTACGAGATCCACGATGGGCAGTCCATCGCAGCGCCACTGCTGGGCAGCCATGGCGCCGGCTCCAACTGCGACTCCGTAAGCGCCCTCGCTTCCGGACCCGCGGTGGTGCTCGTCACCTACGACCGATTTCAGGTCACCTACCAAGCAGCAGGTTCGTTTTTTTTCGTCCAAGCAATAAATATATTCCTCTGCTCTTCCACACACGTGATGGTGTCGAATCATTGTTAGTTTTCTTTTAGGGGGAAGGGGGGCGGGGGGGGTTCGATTGCTTTGTAGGTTTAATGTAAAAAAAAATATTATCTCTATAAAATATTTTATTCCACATCCTCACATCATACATTGCAATATTCTGACATCCTGGGTGGTAGTGCCAGGGGCATCGACGGTATAAGGCACACTGGACTCATCACAGCAGGCGGAGGGGGGGCGGTTCAGATTATCTTAGAGGGTGGTGGGGGGGGTTGGCCGGTCATTGCTGTTCTGGGTTCAGGGGTTTAAAACTGGTCTAAGGTTCAGGTGTTTAAGACTGGGTTTAGGAATGGACCCCATGTTCCCGTCTACTTTTTCTTCCTTGCATCTGAGCATATAGCTCAGCTTCTCCAGTGCTGAGATTGGGCCTAATGAATTCAGTTATTGAGTATGGCGGGGGGGGGGCGTTGTGATTCTTCCACGTGCTCAGTATGGCTTTCCTGGCTGCTAAATTGAAAGTCCTTAACAAAACTTTCCGTTCCCACGTTAGCCCCGACAGGGCCATTCAAGTCAAGTTGTCACGACATGAGTATTGAAAGCAAGCTAAATGTTGAACATGCGTGCACTTTGTTCCCAGAGAAGCGCACGTCCTTAGACTGTGACTTTGAGCAAGGCTTCTGTGGATGGACACCCGTGGATGAAGATCAGTTCCACTGGGGGATCTACAAGCACCGACAATCCACGAATCCCTACGGCGACCTCTACCCATCCAGTGAGCATCTTGGTTTACCCTTGCCGTAAAGAACTCGTGCCTTGTAATTTGTAACGGTCATCCCTGGCACGCTGCGCGCGGCACGCTGCACGCGGCAAGCTGCGTGTGGTAGGAAGTGTGTGGCTGCATGTGTAAGAGCCCTTGATGCCTCTTACACAGGCCACAGAGCATGAGTGATTTCCCGGCATGGCGCCCAAGCATGTTCCGTCATGAAGAAAGTGTGCGAATTCTGCCGCACGATGCTTATCCGGTGACATGGCCCAGCGGTGTCATGGTCGCCCTTTGCCGCAGAGGTTCACGGTTTGAATTGAGCAGGCCACGTAGTTTACACTGTGGCCATGTGTTTTGATAAAATATGCGCTGTCTGCTTCCCTGTGGAGGTTAAAGATCACATGGTGTCATTTGAAAAAGTAGGCCATTGTGCGTATGTTTGTATATATGTGTATGATGAAATCTTTCGCACCGTACATAGCCAACCGTGCTAATTGGAGGTGCGCCATGGGTCCAGATTTCGCCAAATTCGGAAAAAAAATCGAACCTGCAAATTAATTTGAAAGGAAATACACGTAGCAATCATCGCCCCATACTCACACATTTTTGCCCACTTGCAGGCCAATGCTGAGTCATCTTGTGTCGAACAGGGACAGGTGCCACCAGATTTCAGTCCAGAAGTCAAATCAACTGAGTAAAAATGCAAAATTCGGTCACGCGAACACAGCTGATAATCCTAGACTCTCTGGGTCTAAACAGGAGAGGTGGCAACGGTCCCCACCTACCCCGGCGGGTTTGGGCTTGCGTTGTGCCTGATTAGTGGGAATCAGAATATCAGAATTATACTGGAGGAATCCAATGAGTTATAAAGATCGTTTTCGCAGATGTCCAGTTGGGGCAGGTAAGAATGTTACACACATACAATACAAAAACAGATAGGAGTGCAAAGTACAAAAAGCTACAGTGGCCAAACAAAGTGTCCGGGAGACTCACGCCCGTGGTCGTGCGGTATTCCTTCCATGCAAGGCGGCTCTTTCGTTGGGCTCATCAGCCCTGACACCCAGTCTACGTGGAGTCTGCTCAGCCCTCCCGTGGTGAACACAAGCGGCTCCCAGTGCCTGAGCTTCTGGTTCCGAATCAGCGGGGCCCTCGGCTCCCTGGGCTTGTACGCGACGGACGGCAGCTCCTCGCAGCGCTCTCTGCTATGGGAGGCCTTCCCCTTGCCTGGCATTCGCGAGCGCTGGGGCACCGGGCTCGTCAATATCAGCGACATGCACTACCAGGTACGCACTGCCAGGTACACACTGCCTGGTACGGGCGTGGGGGGTTGTTCACAATACTGCTGCTGTGTGTGTATGGCTTTGTATATGCTCATCACGAAACACTAGGCTGAGAGCATCTGTGTGGAGTTTGTTACCTCTCCGCTGTCCTGCGTGGCTTTGCCCCCGGCGCTTTCTCATTTCCTACTCCCATAGCCAAATAAATAATCACTCACAGTGCATGCAACTGGTGCTGGCCAAAACATCCCAATGAAAATGTACCTGTTAATTACTCAATTGGGATCACACACAGCGGGAACATCATTGCCCCCCTACTGTGAGAACACGGCATAACCCTCCTGGATAAAGAAAAAAGAGTTATGAGACTCAGCGAGGCGTTGCTGGGTAAACAATCGGAGTAATACACTATGTACATGCAAGATGGTGGCCACGTGTACGTGCGTATGTTGAACTTCTTTCGCACCATACGTAGCCAACCGTGTCGATAATAGAGGTTTTAGGGTTAGATCGCTTAAATATAAATGTGTCGTTAAACCCGCCACCACCCGACACAGCCAGTTGGTAAGGGTTGTCACGTAAACCAAACGTGCCAGTTCGTAACTAGTTCAGCACACCGGTGTGTTGGAGAGGAAACGCACAACATTTACAATTCGAGTCCAACGTTTCTCCAGTAAATACAACTAGTATCATCAGGCGACAGCCAGATTTGACGACACATTTATATTTACACGATCTAACCCAAAAACCTCTATTACAACCAACCGTGTTATGTGACTCATTGACCCGCCCCCGATATTGGACATCTGTTAACAAGGAAAAAGAGATAATTGTTTTTTTACCCTTTTATCTGGCAACAAAACTGACACCTTTTTTACAAGGAGTCATGTTTGCATTGACCACAATACCTGCGGTCGGAATGCAAACAAAAAACACAACTCTGATAATGATATGCACTGTCCTTGAAATTGATTGGTCCACACCCGAGACAGCTTTTCTTAGAGCCTAGTCTCACATGGTGTTGGACCAGATGACGCCAAAAGGTGCACAACTCAAGGACAATGCACCATCAGATGCTTACCCCGAGCTCTCATACTCAGATGGTGCACCATCTGAGTATGAGAGCTCGGGGTAAGCATCTGATGGTGCATTGTCCTTGAGTTGTGCACCTTTTAGCGTCATCTGGTCCAACACCATGTGAGACTAGGCTCTAAGAAAAGCTGTCTCGGGTGTGGACCAATCAATTTCAAGGACAGTGCATATCATTATCAGAGTTGTGTTTTTTGTTTGCATTCCGACCACAGGTATTGTGGTCAATGCAAACATGATTCCTTGTAAAAAAGGTGTCAGTTTTGTTGCCAGATAAAAGGGTAAAAAAACAATTATCATATTTTGCTACTGGCAAAGGAGGTTCCAATGGTGGAAGAAAATAGAGCTTCATAGCTCATCGGATTCCTTCCCCAGGGATAAATAAACATTCCGATTGTAACACACGCAACGCGATGACGCCGATTACGATGACGAGGATGATCACACGGCGACGGCGGCGGCAAAGACGATTGGCACCTGACCTCTGTTCGCAGTTGGAGTTTGTGGCCGACTCGCACGTCCAACCGCTCTACGCCGCTGAGCTGGATAACGTTCGTCTGACCGATGGAGAATGCCCCCCAGGTGTGCGCTGAGAAATACCCTCACCCCCCTCCCTGATTTTCCTTTTTCATCATCATCATGAGCCATGAGCAGATAGCCCCGTAGGTGTCCACTGCACATGTCCACTGCACTTGCCTTTGTAATCCATACACTAGGGGCGCAATTACCCCCCTCACCCTGCTACAATGAGAGATGTTTATCACTTGGTCTCTAAGATGTGGGGATGCAGTTCTTCTATGCATTCCCAGGTCGAAGCTTCGGTCTATGGGTGACCAAGATTTGTCCCCGTGTAGGCCACAGGCTATGGAATGCTCTTCCACAAGATAGGGATCTCCGAGTCTGTGGGCATTTTAAAAATGCGCCTCAAATCCTATGTATACGCTTCTGCTTATTCAACTTTTAGTTCATTCAGTAACCTGATTCTTAAAATGTATTTATAATATAATTATTTTTATGCTTCAGAGTCTGCTGCTGCTGTGTCCTGTACAGCACTTTGATATCCTTGATGAAAAGCATGAAATGTTAATGGGATTATTTTTATTGACATGAAAAACAAATAATTACTTTTTTGCTCAAAAGTTAAACATTTCAGCCAAATGAAGTGAAAACCCAAAACTGGAACACGACTTTGGGTTCCCGTGCACTTCTGCGTGTCCGTGTGGGATGAGACCACCAGCTGGCTACAGTGAAAACGCAGTTTCCCCCCCCCCACCTCTCCCAACCCCCCCCCCCTCCTGGGAGGGGGGTCACTGAAACCCAGGGTCTCGGCGGTGCCAGGCGCGGTGTCTCTTCCCCCTCGAGCCACCTCACCTCTATAACAGCGCCATGTGCAGTCTCATTTGGTCGCTGGCGATGGTTTTCATTGCCCCAGAGCTACTCGAGTTGTTGCTCGCCAATGGTTGTCTTACGGTGGTGTTCCTTTTATCAAATGTTTTTATTCTATTTTGCTTTATTCAGTTTTATTCGTTAAGGGTTTGCGAAGGGTTGGCTTATTTTACGTGCTATGTATGTATGTTTAACTTATTTTGCACCGTACGTAGCCAACCATGCTAATTGGAGGTGCGGGGGGGAAGGAAAACAAATCTGAACACAAAAGCAGTTCTAAAGGAGTGAGTTTTCATTCTAGATGATTTAAAAGTGCATAGCTCCACTGACTTCCTAATATCAGAAGGAAGAGCGTTCCAGACAGCCACAGAAGCGCATCTGAAAGTACTGCGCAATGGCGGTGACCGTCTTTTGTTTTATGGCTCGCCAAAAGCGACCGCAGTGTGAGTGGTGAGCTGTATAAATCACATATCAGTGAGTTCGACCTTGAGCTCCTTTCTTTATATGTCTACATATTCCATTTTACACCCTACACATAGTCCAGACCCTCTGCACGGCCATTTTCACTCCTCGTGTCTCCACGGCAAAAGTAAAATCTGTAAAATTTCCAATCACAGTAATCGTCGCTAGTGTGATCAGTGTTCCTGTGCGCGCACAATTTAGATTGTTCATCTCTTTGACTGACCGTCAGCTCCCGGCCCATGCTACCGTCAGCTGAGCGACCCGGCGGGAAGCCTCGAATCGCCGCAGGTTTTGGAAAGCGACAACGACGCCTGCGTGTGGTTCATCAGCGCCGCCCCCCAAAAGAGGATTCGCCTCTCCCTGATCTTGAGCAGGTTCGCCTCTCTCACATCGACAAAACGCGCGGAGCACGGTACACCCAGCCCCCACAGATAGAGCGTGATCGTTGCCAGGTGTTTCGGAATCATCCGGCAATGGGTGCTGCTGCTACTGCGTTGGCAACCAACAACAACGTTTGTCAATAACAGTGGGGCGCGTGCGAGCCAGGGGTGTGGCTTCTCCTCAACGTTCACGGGAAAGGTGCGTCAAGGAGGGATTAGCATGATTGGCTACGTACGATGCTAAAGAAGTTCAGCATACGTACAGTACGTACAAAGAAGGGAGTTTTGCGGCTACTACGTACAAAGCGTAGTCACCGGCGCCGACGATCGGCCACGTGGCGTCGCAGGGTGTGACGGAGCTTCGTGATGTGACGCCGCGTCCCCCCAACCCCCCCACCTCTGCAGCACGACGGAGCGCAACGGCAGCGGCGGCGTCGCGGATTCATGCCAGGAGGAGGGCGCCGCCGTCGCTGTCGCTGTGCTGCACTCCCGGGCGCTCACCGATCTGCCCAGCAAGGTGACACCGGTGCACGTGTTGTGCCACCCGGGGTCTCTGGCCCTCACGGCACTGGACGGAACCGTCGTCGGGATCAGCCTCCCCACGTTCCGGAGCCACAATTACATGCTGAACGCGACGTTCACGGGTGAGGGCTATAACTCTGAACAATCGCTGCAGTTGCTGCTGATGCATATTATTTAGATTATTTTGCTACGATAAATTTGACAAGCCACTTCGTGAATCTATCATTTGTGGCGAGATGTTAACTGTTTTGCTGAGTATGCAGGAAGACGTGGGTTTGATCCCGACCCTGATGCCTGTATATTTTGAGTTTGCGTGTTCTCTCCGTGGTTGTGTGGATTTTTCTCCGGGTCCTCCAGTTTTTCCCTCCACATTTAGAATCGACGTCAAGCGTTTAGAGTATTTGGCTGCTATAAATATCCACATGATGATGAGCCACTTCGTTGAGCTCTCATTTGTGGCCAGGTCGCTTCTGCAGCACTGAGCTCCGGCCTCACTGCACTCCGTAGAGTTCACCGTAGAGCAGTCGGGGTGATTGATGATACAGCAGCCACAGATTCACTCCAGCTGCTCGCTCACCGCTGGCTGGTCAGTAGCCTGCTTGTCACTTTTCTATCGCTACCACCATGGTTACCGTTACCCTGAACTTCACCCGTCGATTCATTCACCCATAGTGTTTCGTCTCATCCACTGTGGCCCGAGTTCGTCATCCTCGACGCAGGTCACAACAACACCCCCACTCACCCACTCACTCACCCGCTCACCACCCTGCAGGTCACAACAACACCCCTACTCACCCACTCACCCACTCACTCACCCACTCACCCACTCACTCACCCTCTCACCACACTGCAGGTCACAACAACACCCCCACTCACTCACCCACTCACTCACCCACTCACCACCCTGCAGGTCACAACAACACCCCCACTCACCCGCTCACTCACCCACTGACCACACCACAGGTCACAACAACACCTTCACTCCCTCACCACACTGCAGGTATTTTTTTTATGTGCATGCATAATTGGCCTCCTTCTCGTTGAGACCGTCGTCTCGCGAACTAGACACGGCCAAAGTCACTTCTCTGTCGCAGCTCCAGTGCCCTGGTACTTATTCCCTTGATAGACTCACAGAGACCCATAGACTCACACCGAGACCCATAGACTCACACAGAGACCCATAGACTCCCACAGAGACCC
>CM025673.2:634021-661989 GCA_014621495.2 Entosphenus tridentatus | reverse complement strand
GGTATAATAATACATAGTGTAATAATACAATGGATAAGGTATAGGGTTGTTTATAGCAATACAGTATATAATTTTATGTTTGGGTTTGTCTATGGCAGTATATAGTACGGTGTAGACTCGTGCGATGTAAGAGAATAAAGTTTAGATGGAAGCATATTATATTTTTTACGATGTAGAATTGTAATGTATTACTTACTGTTAGTAACTCAGCTTATTGTAGAGTATATTTAGTATAATGATGATAATATGTAGTTTATACTTTAGTTGTTTACGTGGTGGTTTTAGTTACTGCAGCTACAATCTATTAACACTTCTTCCCTTTATTAATGCTACCCCTATCCCCTCCCTGTGATGCTGCTAATCCTGCATCATGCACGGGCAAAGTAGCACTAATCACATACCTGCATTTCCCATATCCCCTCCCTTTGATGCTGCTAATCCTGCATAATGCACGGGCATATGCAGTACTAATCACATACCTGCATTTCCCATAAATATGCTAAATTCCTCTTGATATGCATATTCTTTTGTTAAGGCTCCCCCTTTCTTCCCCTCTTCCAACCCAGCTTATATACATGCTCCAAGCACGTGTCCTTTTTCATTCAGACGCTGTCGCCTCGACAGACCTGGTTTTCACCTGAGGACGGCTACTTGCGTTGTGGCCGAAACGTCGTGAGAATTATTTTATTATGTTTTATTTTTATTATTTTATTACTTCCCTTCTAAGTGACTTTACCGAAAGAACCAAGAAGATTAATCCCTGTAGTCACGAAAGCTTTAAATCGAAATCCTTTTACTACTGTCAATAAAAAGTCTCCATTCACTTGAATCATATGCGAGCAGTCCCATATTGAGAAGAAGCCCTTCAACATCATTACAATAAACAAGTTTACCATCTGAATGGAAGTACTTTCGCAGTGCTGCTTCTCTGTTACGATAAAAGGAGACACTAGTGCCAGGTCTGAGTAGTCCTTTCTCTTGCAGCCTGGAAGCCAACAATTCAGCAGACTGTTTTGGCAAATACAAATCTCTTACAAGATCATTTCAATTCAGGCTGACTAAACAGAGACATTTTATCACAATCTGCATCAGATGGCGTATATTCGATCTGAGCATCATCATCATCATCTGTAGAAGCAGGTAAACTGAGGGATTCAACATCAATCTCTGGTAGCTCAGTAAATACAGGCACTGGTATTTCCTCATAGTGCTCAACTGGTCGTCTGGCAGATGGGATATCTGGGTATTGTAAGTGTTGTTTGTTTTTCTTATTGAAACCGTTTACATTGACAAGGCAGAAGTAGCAGTTATCCAAATGGTTTGTAGGTTTTCTCCAAACCATTGGCACACCAAACTTCAGCTTAGCATTCTTTCCTTTAGACCATGATCGCAAAGTTTCAACACAGGTTTTACACACTTTGTGACGAGCCCAATTTTTGTCTTGGTCTCCAAGTCGTACTTTAAAGTAGGCAAGATAAACCTTCTTGACAAAGGTATTGATGTTGCGCCTTTGATCCTGCAAAGTGAAGCTGCCACAAATGTAGCAGAAGATATCTGGGTCATTACTGAATTTCCTTCTTTCGAATGTTGTAGCCTTTGTTAGATCATGCCCTGCAGAAGAGAAATATTAAATAAATGTGGATATTTACATAAAATTATATTATAAACACACTATCCTAAAAATACAGCACCATATTTTAACACTAAAGCGGTCACTGACTCGCAACAACTTGCAGTGACAGGTTAATTTCGGGTAAAATCAATGAAAATGGGATATGCCGATGGCATAAAAATGAGATGTGATAGAGCAAATCTGAGATCAGATTTGGAATCAGCACCATGAAATTAGTCTATAACAGCTGCAAAAGTCCAGGCCAGAAAAAGAAAATTGTTGACCAGTGTAATTAAAACCTGCAGTGTAACCGATGTTGGCTAAACATCCCAATGCTCACAATCACCCACAAATGCTGAATTGGGATCACACAGCAGCTGCATCAGCAACATCGCCCCTCTACTGCAGAAAACTTCTCAGGACCCTCCTGAGGCTCTCCTTGGTAAACAAGCAGAATGGTAATAAATCAAAACCGAAGTAGTCAAAGTGTCTCCCATGTGAAACGAACATCGGCAGCCCCACCCTCACCCCCTCTCACCCCCTCCCTCACCCCCCACCCTCATCACCCTCACGTGCCCCCTTCAGGTTTGTGGAGGCGCTGGCGGAGGCGGCGCGCGTGGACGAGAGACTCGCGTCCACCACGGGGGACGAGGAGAAGCTGGAGAAGGAGACCCCCTTGCTGGGGGTCCCCTTCACTGCCAAGGAGGCCTTCGCCATCCAAGGTAGGTGGCGCCATGGTGACGCTCGCGCCTCACAGCAAGACGGTCCTGGGTTCGACTCCCAACTCGGTCGCCTCTGCGTGGAGTCTGTACCTTCTGTCTCTCCCTCCGCATGCGTGGCTTTCCTCCGGGCTCTCCCGTTTGTACGTACGTCTGTACGGTGAACTTCTTTCGCACCGTACGCAGCCAACCGTGCTAATTGTACGTGCGATTCCTCCCGCGGCTAAACAAACA
Source organism: Entosphenus tridentatus (assembly GCA_014621495.2). Lineage (NCBI taxonomy): Eukaryota > Metazoa > Chordata > Hyperoartia > Petromyzontiformes > Petromyzontidae > Entosphenus > Entosphenus tridentatus. Next base: position 659,424 of record CM025673.2, on the reverse strand, counting down.
CAGACTGTAACTGCTATGGGTCAAACATCCCTACGATAACAATGACAACGCTCGCTACTCAATTGGGATCGCACACGGCAATGTCGCCCCCTGCCTACGTCGCCCCAATACTGAACGTGCCGAGCGGGTGAGCGTGCGACTGGGCGGGTGAGCAGGCGGGCGGGTGAGCGAGCAGGTGGGCGGCTGGGCAAGCAAGCAGGCGAGCGAGCGGGTGGGTGAGCGGATGGGTGGGTGAGTGAGTGAGTGAGCAGGCGGATTAGCAAGTGGGCAGGCGGGTGGGCTAGCGAGCGGTACCGTTGCAGCACTGTGGTGGTAGCGCGCGTCAACGTTGTGCCCAGGCCTGCCCAATTCATCGGGGCTGCTCAGCAGGAATGGCGTGCGCAGCCAGCAGGACGCCGTGGCCGTGGCGGCGCTGCGCCATGCCGGCGCCATCCCGCTGGGCGTCACCAACTGCAGCGAGCTGTGCATGTGGTACGAGTCGAGCAACCTGGTGTACGGGCTCACGCGCAACCCCTACGATACGCGCCGCATTGTGGGCGGCAGTTCCGGTGAGGGCCCTTGCACCCCCCCCCCAACCCTCTCGCTTGTTGCGTGTGTGTTATGCCTGAAGATATAGAGAGGACCTTCATATATAATGCCTTCATATAGAGAGGACTGCAGAGCTTGGGAAATTGTTGGCACAGGCTCCTTCCCGCCGCCGTGTCTGTGTGTGTGGTTCCTCCTTGCGCCTCCGATTCGCTCGCACTCTTCGAGAGTGAGCGAATTCTGTGTGCGCTGCAAGTTGAACTTCTTTCGCACCATACGAAGCCAACCGTGCTCATCTGAGATGTGGGGGAAAGACAACAAACTAAACACAAAAAGCAGTGATAGTCCTAGGGGCAGACGGGCCATGAAAATGTGGATCGTCCACCATTGGCTCAGGGCCACCGGCTGTGGTGAACACGGCATCCCTGCCATCCCTGGGACAGCAAGGACGGTCACGGCGTCGTGCTGGCTGCATTAGGCCACGGCAAGGCCCTGTCCATGAAGGGCGGCCACTGCTGTGATGGCTCAACTCACCGCACTTGCTATTTATGGTGGAACAGGGCCAGTTTCCCAAATGTTCGCACCTCTGTCCACCCATCGGTATTATAAACGGCCTCACCATTAATACCACTGCAGGTCGCTTGCGGTAGAGTAGGATGTGGCTACCCAAATCTTCTGAGGCGTCTGGGCAGCGAGGACAAGAAGGCCAGATGCCCGTAGTGAGAGTAACTATTGAGCCCGCCCCTGGCGGAGGCCATTTGCGCGAGCGAACAATTGCAGGGCTAGCAGCTTTGTCCATACTCGAGTGCTGAGCTGGCGTGATACGCGGCGGTGCGTGGTGCATGCTGAGTGCTGAGCACGGCGTGCCAAGTGCTGTATTGTGCATGTTTGGGTGTAGGAGGTGAGGGTGCTGTGCTGGCGGCCGCGGGCTGCGCCGTCGGCATTGGTTCGGACATCGGGGGCAGCATCCGCATGCCGGCCTTCTTCAACGGGATCTTCGGACACAAACCCACGGCGGGTGAGCACGGCGTGGGTGCGGAGCCGCCCCCCTCTGCCACTCAACGCGCCAGTGTGCAGCGGCTTTCGCTTGAGAATGGGGGTGGCCACCCTGTCACAGACCAAGAGCCATAGAGTACCCCCAAGTTCTGCAAAGAGCCAATAGTATATTTAATAATATATCAGACTACTTATACAACTTTAATTCATTATTCTTTGCTACTGTGACATTCTACGTTACGCCCCTTCAATAGAGCCTCATGTGCTCCATGCGGCTTGGGAGCTGCATGCGGCTTGGTAGATGCCAGTTGGCCACCACTGCTTTAGACAATGTGGAACAATCTTGACTTAAAGCTTTCGTGACTGCAGGGATTCATATTCTTTGGGTCTTTCGGTAAAGTCACGTCGATAGGTTCAAAGAAAATAACAAAAACAAATGTCTTTGAACCTATCTACATGACTTTACCGAAAGACCCAAACAACAACAATAATGTAAGGAGGCCCTTTGTCAATCCACCGCTGGATGAAGGCCTCCTCACGGCCGTGTCAGTCCTGGAGATTGTTTGATCAAACTTCGCCGCGCTGATCGGTGCCGGTTTGCTGATGGCGACAAAGTCAGGACAGGTTAAGATGTCGCTCACTTCTGACGTTGGACGTGGGTGGGAATCAAACTCGTGTCGCGGGCTTCATTGTGTGGTGCACGCATCGCTCACTCCCTCCCAGTCTGTGATGTCGCTACCCCTGGGTACTGTGCCGTGTGCCCGTCTACAGCAGGCTCGCACGTTAACGTTGCGTGTCGAATAACAATGCCGGTCCGTGCCCATTCTTATCCGCTTCTCTCAAACGTGCGGTTTTACAGCTTTACAAGGGTGTCGGCGTGAGTTGGTTGGAACTACGAGTCTTAAAGGATGTCTCGTGAACGCGCGGTAATGGAGCGAGCGTCGCCTGATGACCCGGGGCAGGTTTAGGGATCATAGTCACCGTCAGCCCTCCCCGGCGGTCTCCACTGCTCTCTCTGTTGTGACCCAAACTTAACTCCGTCACTCCGCTCAACAAGTTGCCCACGCTGCTCAAACCGAGCGTGTTACTGGTAACTGTTTCTGGCTGCGCTTCCCCTAGATTCGTCCGCGGGCAAGGGTTGGCGGATCACACGCGAGTGTTGAAAAACTCCCACATGGGCGTCAAGGAGGAGCCATGCCCTGGCTCGCCAGGAGAGGGCGGTACAGCAAAAATGTGGACCTCACCTGTCCCGTCCGTGTGGTACAGAGCAGGGGCTGTCAAACTCAATGGGACAGCAGGCTGGTTTGGATTCAAATGCAACCTCACGTGGGCCACACAGTTGGGCCTATGAAAATGAAAGGCATAATAATACAATATGAATTTACTGATTCACAATCCAAAAACGCGGGACAATAGAGTTTATTAAAAAAAATAGCATTAGGGTGTGCCAAATCCCCCCATTTCAGTGTCCGGTTTGAGTTCAGGATTTTATTTAGAGGTAGAAGCTTTAAAAAAAAAAAAGTTGTAAAAATTAAAATGCGTGGCAGGCTGCAGAAAGGGGGCTTGGGGGGCCGGGTCTTGGGCACGGGCTGCGTATTTTACAGCCCTGGTATCGAGTGTTTATCCCTCCTACACATATATAGAAGACTACAAAGCTTGGGCAATTGTGGGTAGCGCCAACTCACCGCATTTCTGCTGCTGCCTTCCCGGCTCGTCTGTGGTTCCTCCTCGCGTCTCTGAGTCATCCTCTCCCTACGAGAGAGACCAGATACTGTGCGGCGCTATGTTTACGAAAACATCATTATAATTAACAACAGCCAGTATGTCCTTTGGGCGTGACACTCCCTCCAGCCAGCCAGCCAGCAAATCTTTTGTCTTGTGTAGTCTGAAGATGCTCGCCTCGGCGCATCGCACAGGAGGCCTCCCTGTGCCGCCCGTCTCCTCGGCGGCTCTCGGCCGACGCTGGCAGAGGAGCAGTGTTTGTTGTGAGTGTGTTGGCATCGGTGGGCGGTGCGGAGCGGCGGGCCCGCTGCTGACCCCCCACGGTCGTGCGCGAGTGCAGGGTCCGCTGCTGACCCCCCACGGTCGTGCGCGAGTGCAGGGATGGTGCCCAACGGGGGTCAGTTCCCCAACGCGTCAGGCGCACAGGGCGAGCTCCTCGTCACGGGCCCCATGTGCCGCTACGCCCAGGATCTGCTGCCCGTGCTGCGCATCATGGCTGGTCCCAAGGCCTCTCTGTGAGTGCTGCCCCCCCCCTCTTTCCACGTGGATCCTGAGCTCACATGCTGCTTGGGGTCATCCGGCCTTTTGTCCCACTTGTTGAAAGTGAACGATGGTTGATTCGTGATTTTTTTTTTTTAGTTAGGCCACGTAAGTGGCCTGGCCACGTTTTGGTCATTAAGAACCTCCGCTGCCCCACATTGGCTGAGAAAACCTACGTTTTAAACTCAATAGTCATTGGCTTATATAAACAACTTTCCCTTGCTACAGGAGTGGGGAATGTACACCACTGATTCTGGGCTGTAAACTTAAATTATGATCGTGACCCCCATGGCGCACGAGCGCAGGGACATGCCGAGCATTGACTCCCTTAATGGCACAGTCCAGCGGATTTGGTGCATTGCCGACAGAGTCGTTTGTGCACGCATCTGAGCAGCGTATTCCACACGATAGCCATCGCCGCCACTGCTGCTCGGTGAACTACACCGGGCCCCGGGCTGCTGGGCCACACGGAGTTATGAGATGGCTGCACGGCCAGGATGTGGGGGGGGTTTGTGGGCCCATCTGTGAGCACCGATAATGAACGTTATCCTCTTGTACCAGCGGATTTGCTCTCGGCACTCCCACGTGTAAAATGCCAAATAACGGGCATTGGTCCCATGTACCAAGAGAGAGTTGTAAGGCTCCGTGAGGCCTTCCTAGGTGAGTCGTGGACAGTGCCACGTGCTCTGTTGAGCATGCGGTCATTGTGAAGCGTCGCTACCTGCACTGCATCGGTGGCGACTCCAGGAGGCACCGAACGTTATTTTATTCACATTTACCAGAGAGAACACATTGTATGGTTTATTTAATTCTTGGAGGACCCTAACCTTGAAATGTCAGGAATGCCCCTCCACCCCCCTGTGTACTGCCTGTTTACTGCTTGTGTACTGCCTGTGTACCGTCTCTGTGCCATGCTGTGCCGCGCAGCCTGAAGCTGGAGGAGGAGGTGGATTTGCGGCGGCTACGGTTTTTCTCGATGGAACACGACGGAGGCTCCCCGTATGTGGAACGCGTCCATGCCGAGCTCATTGCCGCACAGAGACGGGTGAGCGAGTGAGGGAGTGAGGGAGTGAGCGAGTGAGCGAGTGAGGGAGTGAGTAAGAGGTCAAAGTGGAAGTGCTGCCATGTGTGGGGCCACGCCGGTCGCATTTGCAGCTCTGAGCCAGCCGTGACAATTCCACATGGCTTTTAAACAGGGCAAATACCTTCAATAGGATGCTCACTGTTGACTTCCTACAAAATAGTCCAGATTTTATGACTATAAAGACTTTGTTGGTCGAGTCAATTCCCGACCAGGGTTTAAAATCATAACCAGCTGAGTGGACGCTCTTCCACGGTGCCACCCAGCTGTGCGTCTTTAAATATGACGGTTGCACTGTGGGTCCTCTGCTGCACGTCGCTGTGTGTCGCTGAGCGTGTGCGACCCGCCGTAGTGGAGTGGTTGGCGCACTGCGCTATGACCAATACAAATGAGTACATGGTGCAGTGTGTAACCATCAGCACTGGAGAGACAAAGGCGGCCGATCGTGGCCAGCCAACCCTCCTGTGTCGTGCCGGCTTCCGTAGGTGCTCACTCAACAGCACTTGTCCCGACACTTTGTTAAGGCTACACGGGGGATCTTTGTCTTTGCGGCCCGCGTGCAGGTGGTCGTTCACCTGCAAGAGCGGCTCGGCGTGCAAGTGCAGAGCCTAGCCCTGGACAAGTTCAAGTTCTCCTTTCAGATCTGGTCGGCCACGATGTCTCTACCTGGCAAAGATGGGAAGGTGCGGGCGGCGCCAGAGGAGCCACCGGGAGGCACCGGCTCTCCCGGCGGTGGCCAAGATGAGCACTGCGATGTGGGCGAGGATTTTTCCAGACAGCGTCGTTCGTGATGTGAAGCTGGTCACCAGCGTGTGTGTGAGCGGTAGCGTAACAGTTATAAAACCTGGCGACCCGAGTTCAATTCCCACTCACGGCCAACACCAGTGATGATTTTCTGAACCGGTCCTGGGCCCCTTCCCTTGGCCGACTTCGCCTAAATGAGCACCTGGTGCGGTGTGTAAACATTGCCACTGGGAAGACAAAGGCGACCAGGCTTGGTGCTGGCCTTCATACGTGCTCGCTAACAGCACTTGCCCCAAAAGTCTGTTAACGCTATACGAGAGGGGTCTTTGTTTGCCTGCGTGTGTGTGGGTGGTGTAGTGTGGGCAGCGATAGCGCGCTGCATTACGAATGCGGCGACCCGAGTTCGGTTCTGGCTCACGAATATCCGAACCAGTCCTGAGTGCCTCCCCTAGTTCGACTCAGCCTTAAATGAATAACTGGTATGCAGTGTGTAATAAACATCAGCACGAGGAAGAGAAAGGCAGCTGGGCGTGGTTTTGGCCACCCACCTTTATATGCCGTGCCAACCGTCATAGGCGGTCACTAACAGCACTTGTCCCAATAGCCTATTAGAGGTTATACGAGGGATCTTTGTCTTTGTTGCCGCGTGTCGAGCGAGAGGCGCATGTGGCTGTGTTGCAGCCGGCTCAGTCGTTTGCGGAGCTGATGGGAGACCGCGGCCCCGCCGTCTCGCCCCGCTGGGAGCTCCTCAAGTGGCCCCTCGGCCTCTCCAGGCACACGCTGCCCGCCATCGGTCAGTCGTCGCCGCCACCACGGCTACACTGCGCTGCTGCTTGTGGAAACGCAGCACCTCTCACTACGTTATTTTGCATTCTTGGCTTCACGGTTACATGGCTGCCTCTGGGCTGGCACGGTGAGGGTCTTGTGGATTCGGCCTCTGCGGTTACCCTGGACCGTCGCCGCGGCATCGAGGCTGTCAATTCCTGGGTTTGGCACCAAGGTCGCCGCCATGTGTTTCGTGTCAAACGTGCTCACCGTTTCTCGTGGGCGGACACCACTGGGGTGCCCCGGTGGCGAGATGTTAACTCCCTCACCTGGTATGGAGGAGGTCGTGAGTTCATTAGTGACCCTGACGCATGTATATTTGGAGTTTGCGTGGTCACGTGGATTTTTCTCCGGATCCTCCGGTTCTTCCCTCCGCATTTAAAATCAACATCACGCGTTTATAGTATTGGGCTCATATGAATGTCCACATTATAAGCCACTTTGTTGAGCTATCATTTGTGGCCAGATCACTCTGAAAAAGAGCAATATAGCAGCTCAGTGTGTCTTACCTGGTAGTTTAGTTTTTAGATTTTTTGTTTCGTTGTTGGCAACGATAGGCCCTGTTGACTCGGCCTCTGCGGTTACCCTGGACCACTCGGCTTGCGGACGTGAGTATGTCGGGCGGTGCCGGTTTGAGGGCGCCCAGTGGGGCAGGAAAACACGAGACAGTGCGAGCATGAGGAATGCTGTTGGGCAGCAACATACACCTGCACGACTTTTCCGATCAAACTCCCAATGCGACCCGGACCGTGAGCGAGATGGCATTTTGCGTGCTCGTATCATGCCGTTCTTTCTCTCGTGGTGAAACAAGACCTTCTCGCTGTTTTGCCTGTTCACCCAATTGACCTTGTACACATGTTGTCACAATCGGTTATTCGGTTTAAACATTTCAGAATGGCACTGACTTTACTTCTCATTTCCAGTCCGACACCCAAGCTTCCGAGCGCTTTTTGTCATCCCTGTCCATTATTGCATCGGTTCTCACCGACTGTCATCGTAGAAAACTATGTTGTACAGCTACAGCGCGGCTTGCGACTCTGCTGCTAGCTGAAGCCAGACGAGGCTTGGGTCATGGGGGAGGAAGCAGCGGAGTGTGCGCTGACTTGTGGCCCTGGCGCAGAAGCAGGTTCTCTTCTTCCGTCGACCACGGGGCACGGTGGTGCTCTATGCATCGTGAAATTAATTTGCCATTGCGGTAAAACCTTCCCAAACCGGACTCGATCAAGATAAATACGTGCCGCCCCTGTGTTTCCCCCGCAGGCCTGGGCCTCATGGAGAGCCTGGCTAACCTGAACCCCAAGGCGGCGGCGGGGTTCGTGCGCCTGGGTGGGGAGCTGCGCGCAGAGTTGAGTGCGCTGCTGGGCGACGACGGCGTGCTGCTCTACCCATCTCACCCGCGCCCCGCACCCTTCCACAATGAGCCCATCCTCACGCCCTTCAACTTCGCATACACGGGTGAGCGCCCGCGGGTTCGCCCGCGACGACGCCCGCGACGACCGCTGCTGTAGTTCACGCCACGGCGAGGGTAGCCATGTGGCGAGTCGACTCGCCTGCTGCCCAGCCAGCGATGCCACAAGCCATCGAGATCAGGACCAATGAAATCGGCTTGAGGTGGATTGTTATGTCGCAGGAGCATGATAGATGGCTCGAGCTTGGGAAGACGTTCATCCAGCAGTGGATTAAGCAGGGATGACGATGATGACCTCAATTCAGAAATCGAAAATGTTTTGTCTCATTCATACCGTGCCATTTGTGTTCCTCGTTTTTTGGTTACATTCAACGTGTTTGCCTGAATATTACTTGAGTGTAACATTTGTGTGCAGTTTTCGTAACCCGTAAACAACTGATCCTCACGTGCATGGTTCAATACTTTGTCAGAGCTGCTGCTTGCGCTGAGCGTTGCTCACCGGTACATCGTTGGCTCCGCACAGATGCCGGGTCAGCCCTCATTTGCCGAACAATCGCTGCTCACCTCGCTTCCTCTCGGAAAGTACGAAATTGTTGAACCTTTTGATATTAATTCCCAAATTCCTGATGCGTGGTCTGCCTGCGGCCCACCTGCCCCGCAGGCATATTCAACGTGCTGGGGCTGCCCGTGACGCAGTGTCCTCTGGGCCTGGGTCAAGATCACGTCCCGCTGGGCATACAGGTGGTGGGCAATCATCGGCAGGACCGGCTGACGCTCGCCGTGGCACGTGAGCTGGAGAGGGGCTTTGGGGGTTGGGTCAACCCCGACCGCGACCCCGGGGCCAACTGAAGGTGGTGTGCGGGCGAGAGGATGCCCCGTCTGCCTCATCGCTGTGTGGGCTAGATGCACCCCACGAGATGGGTTACGCTAAGCGGTGCAACTCTTAATTCAGTGCAACTGTTGCCTCCAGCGGGGTGTTGAAGCTTCAATTGCGCTAATAAACTTGCGCTCATCGGCATGGCCGACCAAACGTCGGACCGCCAAGACCCCTGATTTTGGCTCGATGCCAAGAGTGAGTCGCTTGGCACGACACGGGCACTGTAAAGGGGACCAGTGATGTCGTTCACCCAGGAGAGCCTCAGCTGGGTGAGTCTCAGACTCCATTCAGGAGGGTGCTGCCAATGTATCGCAGTCGGGGGGAATGCTGCTGCTGTCGGTGATTCTCATTGAGTAATTTGTTTCAGCATTGAGATGTGTTTTGGCCAGAACAGCTACATTGTATGTGTGTGTGTTTAGCTATGGTAGGACACTGCAGACCCCGTAGGAAACCCACGCAGAACCGGGAGAACACACAAACACAGAAAGGTAGGAATCAATGCCAAGATTGTGACTAGCAATAGGGCACTTTGTACGTCATGTGTCCGTTAATGTGCCCTAGCGAGTCGCGGAGTGATGCTGCCACACACACATGAATGACATTCCTAGGTGAGGTCGGTCCCAGTCCCGCACTACCACTGGATTTGTGCGTTGTCCATCCCGTTGCATCCGCATCTTGCTCCCACCATTCCTTGTGGAACCGGCGTGCGGTAGGGACGCCGCTGTCTGATGTCGTCGCTCCCGCGGCTGCACCGAGACGCTGCTCTGAACCATCACGCCGAGCCATCAGATTTCCTAACGGGGCTCGGTGGTTCATGGGGGTGCGATGGACGATGCGTCGGTTCCTCGATTGCGGTCGATTACTAACGCTCCTGAATGCGTGCGTGGGGTTGCACGTGCGCAGAATTCGATCGTGCGCATGTCTCACGTGTCGTGGGGTTTGCCTGACCCCTGCCGCCGCTACTGTTTATCTACTTTAAAAAAAATACTTTGTGAAACCAGTTTTCTTTAAAAAAGTTTGATTTCATTATATCCTCTGCAGTTTAGTGAAACATGTGTAATAAAGGTCGTGGAAGCGACTTCTGGAATCCGGTCTTTATTTGTCTTTCTTTTACAACACTCCTTCACGCTGCTGACAGACAGCATGAGAGGGCTAGAGAGAGAGACACGCACGGCCACGTGGCAGCCTGGACCCTCACTCCCGCGTGGCCTCTCCCTCCGTTCCAGGTCTGACCACGTGTTGTTCGTCTCCACCCCTATTTAATACTCGGGTCACGTGGTACCTTTCCACCAATCCTGGTTAACCTCTGTAGAATCTTCTAGACTCCATCGTACGCTCCCGGGACCACGCCCCTGACTCGTCCTCCCATTGGCTGTGGCTAGAGCCAGCAGAACCAATCCTCTACTTACAGATGTCACCTTCCCATTACGTCAGGGCCACGCCCCTAGACTTCCCCCCATTGGCTATGGGCCAGGACCGGCAGAGCCAATTGTAACGAGTTGTGATCCGTCAGCGACCCGGATATATCCTCACATTACACATGCACTCACTGCAAACGCCACGAGCAAAGCGATCAACGTGGGAGACAATTAGCGGCACAATCTCGGGAAACTCCCAATCACCTCTGGCCATTATGACGACAGACAGAGCATGGCCCCAGAGCTGTACATTCCTCCTCTGCTCCCCCCTTTCGGCATGGATTGGAGGCTCCCCGCTGCCTGTGTTTGGGCTCCGCGAGAGCACCGTGTGTGGAAACGTGGAAACCACGTTGGCATTAGCTGGGTAAATTTGACTGCACTGGAAACAGCAAGGCAAGAAGCCTTCCTTCACAGAGACGTAGATATATCGAGATATAGATATCACTGCTGAAGCAATACGTGAGACTGTATAATTATTGAAATGGAGATTAAATCCAAAATGCTGCTACATAAAGGAGATGCGTTTGATATGGCGTTGTAACGCAGGAGTTGGCGGTGAGGTATCGTAATTGGCGTGATGCCGGCGAGCGCCCTCTGTGTGTGTCGTGATGGCTTGTGACATGTGATATGCTGTGTAACATGATACCCGCAGTAGTAAATTATTCAACATAAAAAAATCTGCCGTGCCTCCTTGTGTATGAATGTTGAAATTCATCCACATGGTACGTTAGCCAACCGCGCTAATCTTCCTGCTTTGAGCGCTGGCAGCCGTCGGCGCTGTTGCGGTGAATGTCAGGGGTGGCTTCTTTCTGCAATGCTCACTCCATTGTGCGCAACGATCACTCCACTTACAGAGCTCTACACACTTGTGGATGGTCCGTGAGTCTCTGTATGATTAGGCATTGGGTTTATGGTTCGGGTTTAGAAGTGGGTTTTGCATTATTGACTCGGGTTAAGGGTTAGGGTTAATCAGTTATATCTGTAATGACCACTGTTCACCAACACGCGATGATGGGTAAACACCGCTCCCTCCTTCATCCACAGCTCTCTCCTCTCATCCCTCCTCTGATGTGTCCCCTCTTATCCCCACGGTCCTCTCTCCCATTCTTTCCCCTCATCCCTGTCACCTCTTCTCCAGCCACCAGTCACAAATTGTCACACCGTTGGGTTGCCTCGGGCGGCGCCGGTCAAGTCGAGGAAGGGATTGACGTCAGCGTTTAAGAGGTAGGGAATGGCGATGCTGTGGGGACCGTGATGGAGGAGCGTCACATCACCCCCCCCCCCCCCCCCCCAGGGCGAGGAAGCCTGGCCTCGGGCTTCGTGGAGATGCAGCACAGCCCCAACATCACTTCATCACATCCCTTTACCGGCAATCAGGGCTGTTCTTATCCAATAGGCACAGGCACTGATCATTTTTTTGTTTATATGATAACACATGTAACCAAAATATCTTCTTAAATAAATATTTTATAAAAATATATATATTTAAGGTAATACCGATCGTCTTTACACTCAGATCTGCTGCTGTCGCTGCTCCTAACACTAAAGGATTCTTGTTTAACAACAAAATTCAGGACCTTCATGATGGCTGCTATACCAAAATTAATAGAGACCCTACCAATAGCCTGGCTACTAAAACCAACAAAATCATCACTAATTCGACTTCCCTAAACGACCTAATCGAACCCACCAAACAGCTCTCTCTAAAACATTCAGCTGCTAGACCACCCAGATGTTACGGCCTTCCAACAATCCATAAAGAGGGCACTCCACTCTGTCCTATCGTCTCCACCATTAACTCACCCACTTACAGACTGGCACGATTTCTGTCTGAGACTCTGCTTCCCGTCACGGGCAAGACCGTCTCAGCTGTACTTAATTCGGCCCACTTGGTTTCACTAATCGAATACATATCACTATCCCCGGAGGATTTGATTGTCAGTTTCGATATAGTCTCCCTCTTCACCAAGGTACCCATACCTGATACTATTGCAATCATTGAAGACCTGGTCTAACAGGGACTGAATCCTGATGTACCTTCGTTGGTAAGGCACTGCCTTACCAACACTTACTTTACCTGTAATGGTACTTTCTACAAACAGAATGAAGGTACCCCAATGGGCTCTCCCCTATAACCAGTGGTAGCTAATGTTTTCATGGATAAATTTGAGACAGATGCCATCCAGACATCCACCCGACGTCCTTCCTTGTGGAAGAGATACGTAGATGACACGTGCGTCATCTGGCCACATGGCCTGCCGGCACTATACCAATTTCTCAACCACATCAATTGTATACACCCAACTATCAAATTCACCATGGAAGTGGAAAATGATGACAAGCTACCATTCCTGGATGTTTTGATAGAGAAGAGACCTGATGGCTCGTTGGGACACTGTCTATAAGAAAGCCACCCACGCGGATTCCTATCTAAAGCCTGACTCCCACCACCATCCAGCCTAGAAGAATTCCCTCATCTAAAACACTACACCATAGGGCTCGTTGCATCTCCGACCAGCACCACCTAGCCAGTGAGCTTGAACACGTATGCCAGGGTCTCAGGAGTAATGGATATTCTGACCGCACAATCCGCAAAGCTGCATCCACAAACATGGGTAGAGAACCATCTGAGGACCCAATCAAAACCATCACCTTGCCATACATAGCAGAGGTCACCAAAAGAATTTATAAAATCTTGAACAAACACAAGATCCAAGTTCGGTTCAATACAGTACACAAAATCCGTGATTTGATCCCATCAGTGAAGGATGCGATTCTGGACATGCAATGTCCTGGTGTCTATAAGCTGAGTTGTGTCTGCGGCAGCAGTTACATTGGTGAAACTAAGCGACATGTCTCAGACCGGGTTCGCGAACACAAAGCGGATTTGAAACACGGCAGAACCAACACCTTGGCGGTGGTGGATCATTGTTTCAACGCTGTGGGCACACATGACATTGTTTTTTCCGAGACCAAGGTGCTCTGCAAACCCTCGGGCTACCATCAGAGATTTGTTCATGAAGCCATCGAGATATTCAAACACAGACAAAACTTTAATCGAGAAGATGGATTCAGATTGAGCAATCATTGGAAGGACATAATAAACCACGTCAAGTTTTAACTGCTGTGATTCTCACTCTTCCACCCGTGCTGTTTTCGTTTACTAATTCAAGCTCATGGACATGCTAATTTCTCCAGCCCCCACCCGTCCCTGCACGCCACAACCCCCCCCCCCCCTCCCGTGCCTATATAAAGCCACAACAGCAGATCAGTCTTTCTCACCTGATGATGGACGCTTGTGTTGCGACCGAAACGTCGTGTTGTTTTATTAGTTTTTCTATCTACGTAACTTTACCGAAAGAACCAGAGGATGGATTCCTGCAGTCACGAAAGCTTCAAATGAAGATTGAAATATATTTATATCGCAAGTATAGGCACAGTGTAGATACAAAAATGCAGGATCCTGTCATTGTAAGTGTTTTTTTTCATAAGGTGAAAGAGATTAACACTGGAGATGAACTTTTCGAAATGTTTTCATTGCAAAATTAGCAACAACATTTCGCACAGTCTCATTCTCAATAGAAAGTAGCAGTGCAAGGAAAAACAAGGCGGCGTTGTTTTTCTCTGGTTGATTGGAGACATATATTTTTTTATCAGCTTTAGCTTGGAAAAATAACCCTCCCTTTCACAATTGATTCCCAAGATGGCAAGATACAGAGCAATGTAACATTATGAAAGCTGCTGATCAGCTTGTTAGATATATGGGCTTTGAGCATATCTGCCAATGTTTTTTTCCCCCTGCATACCAATGCAGGAAAAACAGGAATTCATCAGTGAATGATGTTCGAGATCTACTGGATATGCAGCAACTAATGCTTTGGCCCGCACAACAATGTATTCTGTGGACAGTGATCTATATACAAGGAAACTGAATCTCAATGTGATTACACTACAGTTAGCCAGATGAGAGTCTCAGGCTCCATCTAAAATAAACCTCACCAAGAGTACAGCAGAATGCACTGGTGAGTACAGTCACGTGTTATAATAGATTATAAAGTTCTGTTTACAATCTGCATTTTTATTAGCGATTTTACAAATAACCCAATGAAGCCATCATATATTACTCATACATAAGAAATAACATTGTCGGGAATACATCCCCATTTCTACAATGGTAAAATGCATCGTGAGCGCTAAGCAAGGATAGTTTGTACTGAATGCACTGCAATCCGTAGCGATGCTTTTAACAGATGTCACAACGACAGCCAAAATTAATAGCATAATAATTATTACATTTTATAATACAAAAAACAATCACAGTTTGACACAAAACAGAAACATGTGGAAGGAGCCATTCGGTGGGGTGAGCGCTGATTAGATAAATTTCTCCTCCGGAATCTTCCCTCCATTCTGACGATGGGAACGATGATTGCCGACCGTGGTTTTGGTAGATCCGCACCGGAGCAGGAGCCACAACCAAACCCGAAGCAGCGATGCTGATGAGGGAAGGAGGAGGGGCAGAGTGAAAGGAGAGACAAGCGGCGTCATGAGCGACGCTCGCCAAATCTGAACACGCCTGTCCAGTGTCGGTCAGCAGTGTAGGCGGCACGGTACTCGCGTTGAGGTCGATGAAGTCATCGGCCGCCTTGGAGAAATCCCAATTGTTCTGCTCCAGGCATCTGTGGGGGTGAGCGTGCACAGGAGGCAAACAGAGCGTTAGCGCCGGGTTTCTACAGCCCATGGCACCGTACTTGCGTGCGTGTGCGTTCGTGCGTGTGGCCGTAGGGCTCTCGCCAACCTTTGCGACCACTACGGTTTCATCTTGGATATCTTGAAGAATGACTTGACAAAGGTGAGCATCGTGTGCATGGAGCTGCTGGACGGTAGTGATGTGTTTGAGGCAAGTGCAGGGGGGATCTCACTTGAATAAGCTTGGCGGATGAACAGCTGCTCGCTCACGACAGATGGCCTGCCGGATAGGAACACAAGCAGGTCAATAATAATAACACGCTACTTATTTACCCAGCAAGCTAAACTGAGTCCAGTAAATATTTTCAAGGAGGGACCTGCCAATGCATGACTTTACACGTGTGGGAGCACTTAGAGAAACCCCACAAAAGCAAAGGAACAACGCTCTATCCCAAAAAGAAGAAAAGATGGAGATTAGTCCACACTTGCTGTACTGCCTTCTGGAAAACCAGAGTATTGCACCTCGTTAAGGCAGAAGAGGAATGGGAGAGGGAGCAGAGGAAAAGGAAGCAGGAAAGCAGATGTGTTCTCTTTGCGAGGTGTGTGTGTGTGTATGATGTGTGCTGTCACGGTGCAAGTGACTCACCTGCCGTCCATGGTTGGCACCAATTGCACCAAACGCCAAACAACTTCACTGACTCCCGGCAATTCTTGACTGAGGATTGACACATGGCACAGGCGCACGGATAGAGCCACGCTGTGGACATAACCCGTAGGGCAGGATCAATAGAATGGTGAGGTGGTGTCTATGATAGGCGGTGCAGAATGCACCTGGTGGAGTTAAATGTCAGTGATGGTGTTGATAATGCTGCTGCTGATGAGGATGATGATGAAGCTGATGGTGAATGTGACTATGCAGATACTCTCTTTAAAGAAGTCATGGACAGTGAAATTCACCTGAGTATCCTGTAAAGTGAGAGTCATAAGTAAACACGACCGTCCCTCATTTGCAAGCCACCCAAGAGGTGGCGACCGCATAGTCTAGGTTGGGGTTAGTGCTGTGGCTCGAGTAAGTGTGACAGTCTGGGCTCGTGTAAATGTCAAGGTTAGAGATAGTCTTCAGATGTGGGCAAGGGATCATGATGGGATTGAGTGTCAAGGATATGGATAATGTATATTTAAGGCGAAGAAGATGGATGGAATCCATCTTAAGAGAATGTATGCTTAAGGTGTACATTTTGACGTACACATTAGGGTATCAAAGAACAAGTCAAAAATTATTATAGTAAAAATTATGAACGTAAATTGAGGGCTTGTGCACCGCAATTGTTTGCAAACTCAGGCCGGACAAGCTCAGCTCTTTGTGTTTAGGCAGAGCCAGTGGCTAAGCCAATGAGGGCGTGAGGGTGCAAGGCTATGGCCGGCGCACCGTGCCACGGCTGACGGTGGTGGTGAAGGAAGACGCATCGTGATGCGTGTGCGCCAGCTCTTCGAGGAAGTCCTCCACCCTCACCCGCTTGACCCGGGCTGTTGAATGAGGGGGGAGGCAGGGGACAAAACCGCGTGACGTGAGCAGCGACATGTACGCATGTACGTATGTTGAACTTCTTTCCCACCGTACGTAGCCAACTATGCTTATGGGAAGTGCGGGCGAAGGACAACAAAACCGCGTGATGCAGGGTGACACAATGACATGAGTGCAAACATCACTCTTTACCAAACCCACGTGAATCTTCCGGGCTCTCCTTATCTGCACCATTCTCTCCCAGGCTGCTTCTGGAGGTTGAAACGATATCCGGAGCATTAGGCAAGGGGGTGGTTGCACTCGCATCAACAATTGTGTTTCAAGTTCAGCCTGTGCGTAAAGCATTTTTTTCTTCTGGTATCAAAGAAACCGATTATTTAAATTCCACTTTTGGAAGCCAGGTTTAATTTCGTAGCATTTAAAGCAAGCTTCTGAATGGCTGCTTGCGGCGACGTGAAAAAGCCTCCGCGCGTTCCAGCGAACTTGAAATGGCCTGCCATATGATAGCGATATACAATGTTTGTTATTATGAATGCTATTAAATTCCTGTACCGATGATAAGCAATGTAAGTAATAAAGTCTCTCGAGAGCAGTCTGTGTTAAATACCAATTCATCCTTTCATGTGACAGCCTTGCAGGCCAGTGTGAGTGTGTGTGTTTGTATTAATGCGTCAACTCACTCTGAGGGGGTGTAGATGGTGATGAGGACATCCTTATGATACTTCTTGAGCAGACCCTGACGGTCTGCAGTATCATACAGATTGTATTACCTGCAAATGCACACACAACACAATTTAAAAACCGTCACGCGTAGCGATGCATCGATTAATTAACTCAACTTAATTTTTCTATTCACGATGCAAGTATACAATCATGGGTGTGCTTGTAGTGGTGTGACGGTTATTCATCTGGGCTTGTAATTCAGAGGTTGCCAGTGTAATGTCCTGTAAGCGAACATTGAAGCAAAGGTGCAAATTTATTGCATCTCCGCACCTCTGTCCAGCCAGCTGTTCACCACAGGTCAATTAGCAGTGTTGGGGTCAAATGTGGGTACTCCCGCTACTTCCAACAAGTACGATCAGTATGGAAGAGTAGGCCAAATACCCCATAGAGGGGTCTCCAGAGCTCCCTCTAGTGGAGACAATTCCATCGGCAGTGGAATGCGAAGGGAATTGCAGGGCTGCACCTTTATATACGATGAAGAGTTCACGATATAATTAATATAATGGGACTAAATTGTAGAAGCAAGGCAGACCAACAGGAAAACGGTACCAATGAGAGACAGAGAGGCACGTGCACAACATACGTAGTGTAAACACACCGTTCTGACTGCTGGCAGAAGGAATAATGGCCATTCGTCAAAACTAAATACAGTTGTAATGCGAGCAAGGATTGAGGGGGGCGGAGTCTGGGTCACGTGGGGAGAGGGAGGAGTTAGGGTCACGTGGGGGAGAGGATTTAGGGAAAGAACCGGAAGGGGATCGAGAGGTTGAGACGGAGTGAACCAGGAGGAGGCCACGCTAGGCAGTACGGGGAGAGTGGCGCGATCGCCACTCGGCGGGAGACGTCGGCACCGTCAGCCATCGGTGTCAGGACGCAGAGGGCTAGCGAGCTGTGGAAGGCTGGCTGCAGGGCGGAGCAGCAGAGTGGCTGCAGAGCGGAGCAGCCGAGTGGCTGCGGAGCGGAGGAGCAGAGGGGCTGCAGAGTGGAGCAGCAGAGTGGCTGCAGACGGAGTAGCAGTGAGACTGGATAACGGAGCAGCAGAGGGGCTGTGGAGTGATCGTCGGAGGAGACACGGGCCTGAGCACGGACGCCGTATGAGGGAGATTCCTCGAACCCAAATAAAGGACAACGGAGATCGACACTGAGAAAGAGTCCTTTATTACACTGGTGTCAGAAGTGAAACGGCATGTCAAAACAGCCCAGAAGAAAAAACGTTCCTGCACCATCTTCTGCGGCATCTTCTGACGATGACCTCCCTCCAGCGGTGGCGCTACCGATGATGGAGGGGGGAAGCGACGCTGGGACGAGCGACGGTCCGGGCATGCAGGATGTTGCCGCTTCGGTGGGTCCATCCACGCGGGTGGACGCTGATGAAGGATGGCGACAGGTGGCGGCCCAACTGGAGGCACTGAAGACGATGTTGGCACGGTTGTGCGACCTCGTGACGCCGGCGACGACTTCGAGGAGGCCCAGCGGGGAACAGCGGGCCGGGGCCTTGCCGTCGCCGTCAGCCCTCTCCGCCACGCGGCACGAGGACGCCATCTTGGGCGTGGTCGCGGAGGAACGGCGGGAAGCCGCCATCTTGCGCTCTCCACTGCGGGGAGCCGCCATCTTGAACACGTTGCGGAGTGACGCCATCTTGTCGCCGCCGAACGAGCCACCATCAACGGAGGACGGCAGAGTAAGGACCCGCAGCCATCATTTAACAACTGTTAAAGAGCTATCCATCGGCGGCGATTGGAGCGCGTTCGCCTGCCGGTTTATAGCGGCTGTACGATCCGCTAAATGGACGGACGCGGAGGCCCTGGAAGTCCTACCAACACTTCTCGATGACGAGTCCGTCAGGTTCTTCGCTCCATTAAGGCCGACAAGAAGAGGACGCTACAGGGTGTCTTCGAGGAAATGGCGGATGCGTATGAGTCTCCGGACGATGCCCATCGTAGATTTGTACAGCGGCAACGGGCGCCCGAAGAATCGCCGGTGGCATTCCGAGGCGCCGTTCTGGAACTGGCGATGGCCGCATACCCCGAGACGGAGCCGGATTTGTTGGAACCCCTTGTGTTGGGCAAGATGCTAGAATTATCTAGAGACTTGGGGATCCCCATGCCGGTGTGCAGCCATGATAAGTTAACGTCCCGGGCTGCAGCTAAGTACTTGGATGCTCAATTTAACCTCCGACGCTGGAAACAGATGTCAGCTTGGACGGGGGGCCCCATCGTCGAAGGCGGTGCTACGGGTGGGATCCTAAGAAGGCGCTCTACGTTCCTGACGACAAGGGTCTGTGGGAGTTGACGGCCGCCTCTGCCCAGTGGCCTGCTCAGGCGGGAGCGGGGCCGAGGTCCGGGCCGCCGACGCGGGAGCATCGGGACAGAGGGAGTGCCGCGCGCCGAAACGACGTGGAGTGTTTCCGCTGCGGTCGGAAGGGCCACTTCGCCAGGGATTGTTGGGCTCGCATTCCGAGGCCGCCCCGGCAGGAGGCCACGACCACAGACGTGACGCCAAAGGACCATCCAGGACAGGCAAGTCGGTGCGCATCAGACACCCGGCAAGGCCTGTCACCTCATGCATCACCATCGCCGCGCGGTCCGCGTGTCATTAACAACGGGGGGCTGCCGATTGACCCGTGTCGCTCGCTGACGCAATGGCGGAGATTGGCACGGAGGGTGGTTGCGGCCGCTACTGGGTCGTCCATGGTGCCGGGTTCTATTCAGGGGGTCGAGGTGCGTGTCTTGGTGGACTCCGGTGCGTCCGCGACCATTATCTTGGATGTCATTTTCCATCTCTTGGGCATTCCGCCGGGGAGGGTGCGACCGGTTTATGACTCTTGCATAGCGGCGAACGGGGGAAGTATGGGCATTGTGGGCCAGGTGGACGCCAACATATCGATTGGGGGCGTGTCGGCTTCAGGGACCGTTTTGATCTCTAGGTCCCTCGCGGTGCCCTGTTTGTTGGGGACCGATTTCCTGGCAAAAATGCCCATTCAAATAAGGGTTAATCAAAATGGCATTGAATTACCGGGGGGTCGGAAAATGTCGTTCTTACCATCGCCCTGGGGCCAGCCTGCCCCTGTTTGCCAGGTGCAGGCGCTGTCCGAGGTATCTGTTGACATTCCACCTGGTTCGCAGATGCTTATCCCGTTGAGATATCGTAAACCAGTGCCTGGCGTTGAGGGAGCGGTGGGGGTTTTGTTATCGCCGTCCACGGCTATAACGGGCGGCTCGTCGCTAGTTGGGGCACAAACGATTGTCCGGCCGGGCCAGCCTCCGTTTTTACAAGTGCTGAACGGGAGTGCGGAGAATGTTAGCGTACCGGCCGGAACGGTTTTGGCTCACGCCACGACCGCGTTCACGGCCCATGACGACCGGGGCCACCGGGACATGATAGGGGGGGTTTCGGAGCCCACGAGGCAGGATGATCGTTGGGTTACCGAATTGTGCGGGGAGAACTCATCCCTGACCGGGGAACAACGATCCGCGCTTCGCGCGCTGTTGCTACGTTATTCCGACGTGTTCAGCTCGGATGATTTTGACTTGGGACGCACCTCCTTGCTTTCCCACCACATTGAAACGGGGGACGCCGCTCCAATTCGGTTGAACTCGCATCGGTTGAGTCCGATGGAGCGGGATCATGTTCGCGGTGCAGTGGAGGACATGCTGGCTGCTGACATAATATCCCCGTCTAACAGTCCATGAGGTGCGCCGGTAGTCCTTGTGAAGAAAAAGGATGGGAAACTGCGATTTTGTGTCGATTTTCGCAAATTAAACAAGGTGTCCGTGGCAGACGCATACCCCCTACCGCGTATGGATGACTCCCTCGATGCCTTGTCCGGGGCGAAGTTTTTTTCAACACTTGATCTCTCCTCGGGATTTTGGCAGCTTCCCCTGGATGAGTCCTCGAGGGAAAAGACGGCTTTCCGTACGCCGCAGGGCTTATTTCAGTTTAATTGTCTTCCGATGGGCTTGAATGCTGCCCCCGCCACTTTTCAGCGGTTGATGGAGCTGGTGTTAACGGGGTTGCAGTGGGAGACATGTTTGATATATTTAGACGATGTCATCGTCTTTAGCCGCACATTTGACGAACATTTACAGAGATTGGAAACTGTGTTTGCTAGGATGCGCTCCGCCAATCTAAAATTTAAACCCAAAAAGTGTCACCTACTGCAACGATCCGTACGTTATTTGGGACACATAGTCAGTGCGGACGGAGTGGCCACGGACCCAGAGAAGATGGCGTGCGTTCGCAACTGGCCAACCCCGACCTCAGTTGGGGACGTACGTCGCTTCCTTGGGTTCGCCTCATATTATCGCAGGTTCGTTCCGAACTTTGCTATGATCGCTAGGCCCTTGCACCTCCTTACGGGGAAGGGTCAGAGGTTCAGTTGGGGATCGCCGGAGGAAACGGCGTTTGAGGGCCTACGCGATCGTTTGGCGACGGCGCCGACATTGGACTATCCGGATTTTGATCGACCTTTTATTTTGGATACGGACGCTAGTGACACCGGGATCGGGGCCGTTCTGTCACAGTCCAAGGGCGGCGTGGAACGCCTGGTAGCCTATGGTAGCCGCGTGCTGTCCCCGGCGGAAACCCGCTACTGCGTTACTCGCCGCGAACTATTGTCTATTTTCTCCGCCAATATCGGCCGTATATATACGGCCGTTCGTTTATCGTGCGCACGGACCATGCGGCTCTGCAATATGCCCTGAGAGTTGACCAACCATCTGGCCAACTGGCACGATGGTTGGAAACCCTGCAGGAATTTTCCTTCGAAATTCAATATCGGAAGGGGTCGCGTCACGCCAACGCGGACGCGCTTTCCAGATTACCGCAGGGGTCCCCTTGCACTTGTGCGTCGGGTACGAATAGGTGTACGCCAGTTCAGCTACCCCCTCGGCCTGTTGTGTCAGCTGTCGAGGTGCCTGAGGCTCTGGTGTGCCCAGGACCGGCCGATGGGGTTCTGAACCTGCCGCGCTCGGTATGGATTCGCGAGCAATTGCTTGATGACTCGTTGGGGGCTTTACGGAGTAGGGCTGCGAAGGGAGCGGGGGGACTGCTATCCGGTGGGACGCCGGGGGCCGCTCTCCGGGATGGGTTGCTCATGTGGAGGGAGGGGTTGCACGACCGCCGGCGTCTGGTGGTACCGTCGTCGTTACGGTACGAATTGATTCGGACTCTGCACTGCGACACTTTATTACATCTCGGGGTGCAGAAAACTCTGTTAACGTTGCAGCGAGACTACTTCTGGCACGGCATGACGACGGATGTCGTCGGACACATTCGGGCGTGTCCCGAGTGTGCCCGGCAGAAGCCGCCTAAAAACCCATATGTGCCGCCGGTGCAGTCTATACAAGTGTCTCGGATTAACGAGTTGGTGGCGTTGGATATTTTGGGACCCTTCCCGCCATCCGCTAGGGGCAATACATTTTTGCTGGTCTCGGTGGAATATCTTTCCCGCTGGCCGATGGCTTGGCCCATACCTGACCAGTCGGCGGCGTCTATCACGGACGCCTTCCTGTTTGGATATGTACTGGACAAAGGGGCGCCGGAAAGGCTGCTCACGAATCAGGGGCGAAATTTTTCTTCTAAATTGTTAGCGGAAGTGTGCGCTGCTCTGGGAACCAAGAAGGTTCGTACGTCTCCCTACCACCTGCAGACGGATGGTATGGTGGAACGGCTTAATCGGACGCTGTCAGCCATGCTATGTCACACGGTTAACGAGAAGCAAGCTGATTGGGATTTGCATATACCTGGGGTACTCTCCGCGTATCGGATGACGCCTCATGCGTCCACAGGGTATTCTCCATTTTTTCTGATGTACGGCCGCGAGAATGTGCCGCCGGTGTACGTACAGCTGGGTACGGGGGTGAAGGGTCCTGTTAAGCCTCTCCCCGAGTACATCCGAGACACTGTTCGACGCATCTCCGAGGCACGGGAGGGGGCCCAATTGGCTACTGCCAAGACTCAGGCACGAAACGAACGTTGCGCCCGGCGCTCGAATGGTAAATGCCCCTGGCAAGTGGGGGATATGGCCTGGCTGCACTGCCCGCAGGTGCAGGCGGGGACCTCCCCTAAGCTTCACAAACCATGGCAAGGGCCGGTTACGCTCATTGAGGTCCCTAACCCACAGTCCGCGCGTGTTCGGTTCGGATCGCGGCGCTGGTACGTCCATACATCTCGGTTGAAGCCCTACGTGGCCCCGCGGACTGATGCGTCATCTCCTGATGTTGCCTTGCCGGTGTCTGTTGCACCCGACGCACCTCTGCCTTTGCCTGTTTACCCTGCAAGCGTGCCTGTCGTGCCTTCTACAGACGGACCAGCTGTGACGCAGACGGATGCGGCGAATCTTGCTCTGGGTGGGCCTACCACGGCAACGGGGACACTGCACCCCGCTGCCCCTCCAACCCCACCACAGATACGGTTGCGGGAGACCCCGGACTCTCCGTTGTCCGGTGATGCCAGATGGTTAAAATGTTGCTCGCATTATTTTTTTTCTATTTATTGCAGCCGGGGACGGCTGGGTTTTCATCAGGGGGGGGGGGGTCGTGTAATGCGAGCAAGGATTGAGGGGGGCGGAGTCTGGGTCACGTGGGGAGAGGGAGGAGTTAGGGTCACGTGGGGGAGAGGATTTAGGGAGAGAACCGGAAGGGGATCGAGAGGTTGAGACGGAGTGAACCAGGAGGAGGCCACGCTGGGCAGTACGGGGAGAGTGGCGCGATCGCCTCGTGGCGGGAGACGTCGGCACCGTCAGCCATCGGTGTCAGGATGCAGAGGGCTAGCAAGCTGTGGAAGGCTGGCTGCAGGGCGGAGCAGCAGAGTGGCTGCAGAGCGGAGCAGCCAAGTGGCTGCGGAGCGGAGGAGCAGAGGGGCTGCAGAGTGGAGCAGCAGAGTGGCTGCAGACGGAGCAGCAGTGAGACTGGATAACGGAGCAGCAAAGGGGCTGTGGAGTGATCGTCGGAGGAGACACGGGCCTGAGCGCGGACGCCGTATGAGGGAGATTCCTCGAACCCAAATAAAGGACAACGGAGATCGACACTGAGAAAGAGTCCTTTATTACACAGTGGCAGCCACGGGAGGGAACGCCCCTAAGAGCAAGGCCTTCCAGGAGTTGGAGCTATTAAATTAGTTTGTGTACAGATTATAAGTAGGTTATTACATTGCAGGACAGTGGGATAGTGATGGCTTGGGGAAGCATTTACCCAGCAGTCCAATGATCATGCCTGATGATGATGATGAAATATAGCATAACAGTGCAGGCTGGGATACCCGTGTGCGTGAGTGAGTGTGGGGAATTGGAAGGCTCCTTACTCCTTGAGGAAGCTCGCGATGAGACTTTAAACGTCGGCTGGGGTGGGTGTCAGAGGTGTGGGTGACAGCTGTGGGTGACAGGTGTGGGTGGCAGAGCTGTGGGTGGCAGAGCTGTGGACGCTGGTAACTGCGGTAGCTTTGCTTCTTCCTGTTGGTAATGAGGATTGAGGTCGTGGTGACGGTAGAGTTGAAGGGGTGTCATGGCGATGATGATAATGGTGGTGATAAAGATGATGGTGATGAAGATCATTATGATGATGTGAGTGGTGATGAAGATGATGGCAATGTGAGGATGATGTTGAGAGTAATAATGGTTGATGTGATGATGAAGATAGTGGTGGTCATAACTTCTGATGTATGAACACGTACAATCTGGTGTATTTACACGAAATCTGATGTACCAACACACAATCTCATGTACCAATAAACATTCTGATATTTCAACACACACACAATCTAATATACCTACAAAGAATAGAATGTACCAATATATACAAAATCTGATATACCAACACACACACTCTGATATACCAACAAAGAATCTGATGTACCAATACGTATGTAGTGACATCGCGGGATGTCACTGTGTAATGCCGGCCCTAGAGAGGCACGGCGTGCGATATATTGTGCAGTACCGGCCCTAGAGGATTAAGTCTACACGGGCCCCCAAGTGGGGGGCTATGGGTGGTCACGTGTCAGGGTCGAGATCCTGGTCGAGGATTCTCGAAGGTGGCCGTGGCCAGAGGCGGAGCCAGCCACGCCACAGAGGATATAAGCCGGGTCCCCCAGAGGGACTGGCGCTGTTGTTCATTCTGAAGAAACCTTCGTCTACGTTCTACGTCCTACAAGAGTCTCGAACACGTGCACCTGGACCCCAAGCTGTGGTCCGGTCCGTAGTAGCTAGTGACGTTGTAATTAGTGTAATTAGCCTGGTGGTCACCACCCGGCTAACTACACCAGTCACGTGGTAACTAGTGTAGTTAGTTCTAGATTTGAAGTTTTCATGACTGCAAGGATCCATACTCTTT
>CM025673.2:614825-627224 GCA_014621495.2 Entosphenus tridentatus | reverse complement strand
CCCCCCCCCCCCCCCCCATTCATTTGTTCGTTCCTACCAGCCCACCCCACAGGGACCTGTTTATGCGCATTGTGTTGTTCAACTGTGCATCTAGCAGTTTTTTGCGTGAACTCCTGGACTAGGCTGGAGCTCAGTGGCTGTGTCACTGAGTAGATCAGTGATGGGGTAGCAGTTCGCAGCAGGTTATTCCTGCATGTTTCCGTAGCAAGACGTTTATTTTATATACTTTTTTATTTTCATAGATCTGTTTTATGTGGGGCTTGAAGGTCAGGCTTCGATCCATGGTTGCTCTTAGATATATTTGTGTAGAGTCCTAGTGTATTGGGCTGCCACAGAAGGACACAGCAATGGTGGAAAGTGCCGCATGATTGTTCAAGTGGAAAGCGCTTGTGGTGGTTTTGGATGGATTTGGTCACAGTCTCCAGTGTTGGAGTACTGGCATTGTTGTTGAGTGTTGTGCCTTGTGCAACAAGGTCTATCCCATCTGCTTACATGAGCGTTCACGGTGATGTAAATGGCAGGTCACTTGTTAAATAGTAACGGTGCGAGTACCGAGCCTTGAGGGAGGCCATTGTTCATAATTCTCTACCGACTGCGTTGATCAGGGAGGTACACCCTGAATGTCCGGTTGCTAAGTTGTGTGTCGATTAGTTTTACAGTAGAATGGTATAATCTTGATTTGAAGCTTTTGTAACTGCAGGTTCTTTCGGTAAAGTCACGTAGGTATAAAATTAAATAAATCACGACGTTTCGGGCGCAATACAAGCGTCCGTCATCAGGTGGGAAAGCATGGTCTGCTGCTGAGGCAGACTGTTTTAAAAGGTTTTAAATGGGTATAGCCCAAGGGTCATAAAGTAGCTGGGGCTAGTGATGTTAATGTGAGAAATTAGCGTGTAACTGTAAGATGGGAGGAGAGCGGCCTCCTCGACGAGGGCACGGAAGAGACTATGTTAATGTGAGAGATTAGCATGATGTTAATGTGAGAAATTAGCATGTAACTGTAAGATAGGAGGAGAGCGGCTTCCTCGATGAGGGAGTGCAACCCAACGGGTGCAATTTAAAGGGCATGTGAGCATGAGAGATCTGAGAGGCATAGAGATAGAGACAGAGAGTCGGAAATAACAGCTGACATAGGCAGGTAGGATGAAAACATCACAGTCAGTTAAGACTTTACCTGGTTAATAACGTCCTTCCAATGATTGCTCAGTTTGTCCCCATCCACTCGGTTGAATTTGTGTCTGTGTTTATATATCTGGATGGCTTCATGAACAAATCTCTGAAGGTAGCCGGTAGGTTTGCAGAGTACCTCCGTCTTGGAAATAAAAATTTCGTGTGAGCCCACTGTTAAAACAATGATCAGCAACGTTGCATTGCATTACACTTCCTAATTTTACTAAATTTGCTTTCAACCGTGCATGTTTATAAGTCAATTTTCTCCTCCAGCCGCTGTGGGCAGTGATTCCACACAAAGCTCCGTGCTTGTTTGTTTAGAAGTCCAGTGTCCAGCTCGTCCGTCCCCTATGGGCAGGAACAACACACAACTTCCCCTCTGCCCCAACCCCCTCACTATCTAAGGCTTCGACACAGAGACGTTGTCTTTCTGTGTGCCTATGTGTCTCTCTCTGTTTGTCTCTGTGTGAGTCTCTCTCTGCTTGTGTGTCTGTCTGTGTGTCTCCGTGTCTATGTTTTGTCTCTCAAATTTAGCAATCTTTGGAAGAACGTAATCAACCAGGTATGGTGTTGACTGTTGTGTTAGCCAACTCTCTGTGTTGTATTGCATTATATTTCCAAGTTTACTGTGTTTGTTTTCTCATTCATTTGTACCTGATGATGGTTGCTTGTGTTGCAATCGAAACGTCGTATTCTATTATTATTTTATTTTATTTATTTCTTCGTGACTTTTTCCGAAAAAACCAAAGAGTAATTCCTGCAGTCACGAAAGCTTCGAATCTAATAGTATTTTTGACATTGCAGAGATGGGTCGGCCTCTCCGTTAAAGTTGCTAATTGGTTTAAGAGCTATTTGACCAGCAGAGAGCAATTCGTATCCATAGGTAATCTGTCGTTCTCAAAGGCAGAAATTACGTGTGGTGTTCCACAAGGCTCCATTCTGGGACCTGTTTTATTCAGTCTCTATATGATACCACTAGGCAATATCATTAGGAAACATGACATTGATTTTCATTGCTATGCTGATGATACGCAACTACACTTTTCGGTATCTCCGAATGATATAAGCCCCATCGATACCCTTATGAAGTACATTGATGATATTACCATGTAGATGGCACTGAATTACCTGGCACTTAACAAAGCCAAAACAGAGGTCCTGGTAATTGGAGCAAAAGCCCAAAGAGATCAACTGCTCACAAATTTTTGCTCGCTGACAGAAAACGCCAAATTGCAGGTTAAAAACGTAGGTGTTTTGTTTGATCAGGATTTGAACTTTGAAGCCCACATCAGATATATCACCAAAACGGCATTTTATCATCTTAGAAATATAGCTAAGGTGCATCCTTTTCTCTCTCGGTTAACTACTGAGAAACGGATTCATGCTTTAATTACCAGCAGACTGCAATGTTCTCTTTTCCAGTCTTCCGAAAAAGTCATTGTCACCTACAACTTATTCAGAATGCAGCAGCACGGGTGGTCACATCAACCAGAAAGAGCTCCCACTTAACACCTATATTACGGTCCTTGCACTGGCTGTCAGCCAGTCATTGGATCAATAGAAAAAATATTATTGTTTTTTAAATCGTTGAATGGTTTGGCACCAGCACACATGTATTCTATGCGTTGTAGATATGAACCAACAAGATCCCTCAGATCCTCTGGTTCCGTTTTTTTAGTCGTCCCAAGGACCAGGAGCAAAACTCAGGAAGAAGCGGCCTTCAGTGTGTATGGGCCTCGCCTGTGGAACAGCTGCCAGAGTATCTGAGGGCTTCAATATCATAAAGCAGTTCTAAGTAAAATCTGAAAACTCACCTTTTTAAGCTTGCTTTTACTTAATATTATTTTATAGTGTTATTCTTTTTTATATGCCTTTGACAGTAATTTGTTATAATGCAATTTAGTTTCGTATGGAATTTTATTTTATTCTTCTTGTGATTTAGTCTATTAACAATGTTGTTTTAATCAGTACAGCACTTTGAATGGCATCCTTTGCACGAAATCGTGCTATAGAAACAAAGACTTGATTGATTGAATGAAATGCATGTTTCAAAATTTGGAGGGAAAAACCGGAGGACCCAGGGAAAAATTCACACGACTCCGGAGAGAACAGGAAAACTCCAAATATACAGGCGTCGCGGTCGGGATCAGGATCGAACTGACGACCTACTATATACCAGGCGTGGTAGTCAACATCTCGCTACCACAGCGCCCCAGTTCGCTTGAGATTACCTTATTTCTGCCTTTTCCGAAAACAAAAGCAGTCACAATGAGCAAGAGGTGGGCCAGGATAAGAAAGAGCAAAGAGGGCACCGCATGTGGGCAGAGCTAGGCAGGTGGACGTGGCAGTGTGGAACGAACGCGCAATTCGACAGAGGCGGCGGTGCTAACACAGCCAGGTCTGCCCGCTCACCAAATCTCCTGCTGGAGCCTCTTGGACAGCCGTTAGCCCTCACTACCCACGCACGTTGTTAGGATTCTGACATTTTGATTCATTGTTGGACATGCCCACTTTACAAAGTCCTCTCACACCAGGTACTCTCGGTGAGGATCAACACACATAGCTCTGCAAATATTGATTTAAGAATCCATTGCTGTCCTCTTACCTCCTGGTCAACTCGCAGCCCATGCCTTTAAACACCTGGTAATTTATAGCAGTCTAGCATCTCGGTTTAAAACGTTTTTATTTTATGTTTTATTTTACATATAGCGCTGTTTCAGAAGCGACCTGGCCACAAATGATAGCTCAAAGAAGTGACTTATCACGTGGAAATTTATAGCAGCCAATTACTCTAGGCGCATGTTGATCTCAATGTGGAGGGAAAAACCAGAGGACCCAGAGAAAAATCTACGCGACCACGGGGAGAACATGCAAACATATATAGGCGTCAGGGTGGGGATCAAACCTAGGTCCTTCCGTATACCAGGTGAGTGAGTTAACATTCACCACCGTGGCGAGTTTAACCAGGCTCCACCGTTCTTGGAATCAAACATCTCATCAGATGTTGCGTGCCAAGCGGCTTGAGCCGAGTTCCCACGCGGGGTTGATTTGGTCAAGGGCGGCAGCTCATTTGGTTGCACCGGCGAGATCCGAGCACAGCGAGCCGTCTCGTCTCGGCGCGCTCGCCGGAGGCTGCGGTAAAAGCCACGATATTTCACTTTTCTCTTTGTCGTACCCCGTTCCCCGAGGGGTAAATTTAACGTAGCGCGAAGGAAGGCCGTCCAGCGTCATCCACTCGTTCAGTGGTTCCGTCTCGTGGATCGTTTTATGCAGTGGCGCGCGGCTCTGAAGGACATCGATTCACCTTGCGACGTGGTGACTCGAGTCAAGGATTGACGCGATCCTGAGGGTCGCCCGTTGGATTCCACGTCCCGGCAGAACGTGACGTGTTCCCACTCGCGGCCCCTCTCCCGTCTGCATGCTTGGCGGGGCTGCCGGCGCCACGACGCGCAGCTTCGGTCTCCGTTCTGCCGCTGCCGTCCACGTGCGTCCTTCGCGCCAGGCGCTGCCTCGCAACACGAGTCAGTCTCCCCGTGCTCCTGCTGGACCTGGCTCACGCGCGCCCCCCATTTGCCTGTCCCCCCCCTCCACCGCTTGCGCACCCCCTGCTCACGTGGCCCCAGAGTGGGGGGCCCCAGAGCGTGGCCCCAGACTCGTGCATTCCTCCTCTGCCTCGCCCCCCACCCCCGCTGTGTGATTTAGAGGCTCCCCGCCGTCTGTGTTTGGACTGTGCGAGAGCGCCGTGCGTGGGAACGTGGAAACCATGTTGGCATTGGCGGCACCGATTTGACTGCACTGGAGATAGCAGGGCAAGAATCCTTGCTTCACAGAGACGTAGATATATCGAGAGATAGATACATGAGACTGTATAATTATGGAAATGGAGATTAAATCCAAAATGCTGCTACCTAAAGGAGATGCGTTTGTTATGGATGCTTTGGCGTTGTAACGCAGGAGTTGGCGGTGAGGTATCGTAATTGGCGTGATGCCGGCGAGCGCCCTCTGTGTGTGTCGTGATGGCTTGTGGCATGTGATATGCTGTGTAACACCATGCCCGCAGTAGTAAATGATTCAGCATAAAAAAAGTCTGCCGTGCCACCTTGTGTAAGAATGTTGAACGTTAGCCTACCGCTTTAATCTTCCTGCTTCGAGCGCTGGCAGCCGTCGGCGCTGTTGCGGTGAATGTCAGGGGTGGGTGGCTTCTCTCTGCAATGCTCATCCCCTTGTGCGCAATGGTCACTGCATAGAAGAACACCGGCAACTTACAGAGGTCTACACACTTGTGGATGCTCTCCCAGCGTGATCTCAGAGACTGTTTTTTACCAGATGAAGCCCACTGAGTTACAAATATTTTTTTCAGAAGCGACCTGGCAGTTACAAATGACAGCTCAACTGAGTGGCTTGTAATGTGGAAATGTACAGCAGCCAAAAACTCTAAACGCGTGATGTTGATTCTAAATGTGGAGGGAAAAATCGGAGGTCCCGGAGAAAAATCCACGTGACCACGGGGAGAGAGACACGCAAACTAAATATACAGCAGGCGTCGGGGTCGAACCCACGACCTCCTGTATACCAGGCGAGATAGTTAACGTCTCCTAGCCACCTTTAACATCGTCAACATGCGAGAAGCTGGCAGCACAGCAGCAACGGCAGACTGTGAGCGGCCGTGTCGGTCGGCAGCTGTGGCACGGCCATGGTCAAGTACGGGCAAGACTCCTGAGGCGGCGGCAGCAGCAGGTGCTGCCGGTACCAGAAACGAATGGCTGTTTCAGCCATCGCAGGAAATTCCAATAATTGAATTCCTCTGAAAGCAAAGTGAAAGCAGAAACATCATCTTCCGCTCACGTGATGATCTGCGTCCCATATATGTATAAACGCATGGTCAGAAACATGCGTTTATAAATTACCACATGCCAATTTATTTAGCTATCATTTTTGGCCAGATCGCTGCTGAACAGAGTAATATAGCTAAAAGCGCCTTATCTGATAGAATAAAACAAATGTTTAGTAGTTTAGCTTATCGCACTGGGATTAAAAAAAGATTCACCATTTGATGGGACTGTACAAAAAGATCACGAAACAAAATGGTTTTATCTGCACATCGGACCTCAATGTCCTCACCTATAAATATTCCCCGGCACACAATGAGACTCTTGCAAGGGGAGCGTTTACAATGTAGGTCATCAGCTGGGTTGCAGTATCACAGTCTTATTGTGCTCACCCCACAGCGAGATGCCACACTGTCGGCGGTGAGGCTCGCGCCTCACAGCGAGGTGCTGGGTTTGATTCCCGACTCGGGTGCATCTCTGTGTGGAGTTTGTATGTTCACCCCCTGTCCTGCAGAGTTAATGGAGTTTGTATGTTCACCCCCTGTTCTGCAGAGTGGGGTTTGTATGATCTATCCTCTTTGGTTCTTTCGGTAAAGTCACGTAGATGAAAAAAACTAAATTTAGTTATTTTCATTTTATTATTATTAAAATAACTAAATTTAGTTATTTTCATTTGATTATTATTAAAATAACTAAATTTTGTTATATTCATTTTATTATTTTTATTATTTTTCATCCACGTGACTTTACCGAAAGAACCAAAGAGTATGGATCCTTACAGTCACGAAAACTTCAAATCTAGAATTTGTATGATCTCTCTACTCCTCTTCTGCAGAGTGAGTGAGTAGAGTTTTTTTTATGATCTATCTCCCCCTAATCGCCATGGGTTTCCAAGGGATTTTCCGGTTTTCTCCTCTAGCTAAAACATACAAGGTCAATATCCTAATGTTGAAAGTCTTTGTGCTTGGTGTGGCTTTCCTGTGTAAATACATGTAACCATAGGTTATATGTAGTCACCAAGCTGGTTTTATATATACTCGTTCATAAAGCCTGTCTTCGCCAGGCAAACGGTTTAAATCAATATAATAATTAACCTGATATGATCTTTACAATTTGTATCTACGATCAGACACTACTCCAAAGATGTGTATTTTTCCGCAAAAAACACACAAATTGTTGACTTGATTTAATTTCTTATATTTAAAGACGTACCCATCGGAAACCGCTCAATTTAAACATTCCGTTCTTTTTTATTAGAAAG
Source organism: Entosphenus tridentatus (assembly GCA_014621495.2). Taxonomy (NCBI): domain Eukaryota; kingdom Metazoa; phylum Chordata; class Hyperoartia; order Petromyzontiformes; family Petromyzontidae; genus Entosphenus; species Entosphenus tridentatus. Next base: position 619,964 of record CM025673.2, on the reverse strand, counting down.
AGCAAAAATGTATTAACGTAATACTCTGAGGGAAAGCTCTACTATCTTTAACCTTTTCGAATCATTTCGATTTTAACATCAAAAAAAAATTTTCGTTCAGACCCGCTTGAATCCGAAATATCTCAAAAACAATAAAATATAGAATGGTTCTGGCTTTAATTTTATTTGCTGTTTAACGCTCTATCAAACTAAAAAACCGCAACTTCATACTTTGAACGGTTTCTGAATGAAACCAGGCACAAACATGTTTATGGGGCACTTAAATCGAGATTTGGAGGCCTTAAAATGAAAAATCTCGGATTTTCTGAATTTTCCTGTTTGTGTCCTAAAAGCTACCTTTGTACCAAATGTCAGCTTTCTACCTTGTCGGAAAGTACCTTAGAGGTCTTTGAGACATACATACAAAGGTCTTTATTTAATTGGATAAAGAGAAGTATGCCCACTGGACCATAAATGTAGAGGCTTAAACCAGAGCCTCGATACCTTCTTAGCAATGCATTCTGACCCTGCATTTAATTCTGAGCTCAGGACTCTGAATCCTGAACATGTGCACTCTGACCGTGATCTATTAGTTTAACTTGAGCCAAGGCTTCTCTTGCACAAGAGATGATGAGCGGTGATGGTCTCACACACAGCTGCTTAAACAGAAGCGCCGCATGGGCTGGAATGATGCAGCCGAGCCAGCACAAGCCATTACTCGCCAGGCGGGTGTTACCTGCGTGATGACCGCTCTCCACCTGCCAAACCAAACCTCTCCTCAACATTGGTTCTCAGCCTTATAGAAATAGCGACACTGCGTGTCCACTTGTGTTAATATTACCCTTGGAATGCAGCACTATGCATGATGATGATGATAATGGCAACAGCCGTGCCACGTGAGTCTACAGCAAGGTGCGCGCAGCGACCACGGGGCAGCACTTCCCGTGAGCTGGAGGCCGCCAGGCGCTGGGGCATCGGCGAGGTGAGCGCAACGCTTCAGAACGCGGGGTCACGAACACGCAGAGAGGGTCCGTGCCGAGTATAAACATCTGGCAGTTCTCACCAGGACAAGGTTCAAGCGAGCCCGACTGCTGATGGTGAGACACTTGAACACCAGTCCAGAGTTGTGCTTGTGTTGAAAGAAATGCTTAAGTCGTGCACTCCCCAGAACGACAAATGCACGGCTGATGGGATGTGTAAAACACTTCATTTAAACATTGTTATGGGAAGGAAGGGGAACTGTGTGCTCATTTAAAATGGGCGCTGCGGTGGCTAGGAGATGTTCACTATCTCGCCTGGTATACAGGAGGTTGTGAGTTTGATCCCGACCCTGACGCCTGTATATTTTGAGTTTGCATGTCTCTCTCCCCGAAGTCACATGGATTTTTCTCCAGCTCCTCCGTTTTTTCCCTGCCCATATAGAAACACGCTGCTGCTATACACGTCCTCGTGATGATAAGCCATTTTGTTGTGGCCAGGTCACTTCTGAAAAATATCTCAGTGGTGCTTACCTGATGAAATAGGTTAATTTTCGTTTAAAATGTGTCGCTTATATTCTTCACGGCAACGCGAGTGTTGATCTTGTCTTATTCTACGAAAGAACAAAGTTTGGCTCGCTGGCTGGCTGGAGTGAGAGACGAACGCTGACGCCCATAGGACGTGCGGACTGCTTGAGACACGGTGGCTGGGTTGGGGGGGGGGCGAGCGGCTCTGCCTCCCGAGTGCTCCCACTCCACGCGGCCACGCGGAGGCGCCAGCGAGACGGCCGCACGACTCCACAGCGCGCGCTATTGCAGCGTGGCCAGCGGCAGCACCCACAAGCACAGATAAAGATCCCCCGTATAGCCTTTAACGTACTGTTGGGGCAAGTGCACACGAAATGCGTGGGTGGTCAGCACCACGCCCGGCCCCCTTTTTTCCTCACCAGTGATTGATGTTTTACACACCGCACCAGGGACTCATTTAAGGCGGAGTCAACCTAGGGGAGGTCCAGGACGGGTTCAAATATTCGTGATTGTTATTTGTCGTGAGCGGGAATCGAACTCGGGTCCCGCAATGCGCTAACCACCGCTCCCACAATACTCACTGGGCTCTCGAGCCTACAGATTAATCAAAAGCGAAACGAGGCGCTGCTGTTGCTGCTGTGGGTGGTGAACGATTATCCCCAGGGCAAGGGGGGTTGATGGACACCCCGAGGCGCTCACTGCCGAGTCTTCTTTGCGCCCGTTCAATGCCAATCCGTACCATCACCCATGACCCGAATCATGCAGAGAAACGAAGCGGGCCAAGAGGGACAGCGTGTTGATGTTGTTATTCGGTACGCGGTGTTTCTATGCCACCTGGCATTGGTACAACACAAAGCACAGGGCACGCAGTGTCACGGTGGAGATGCGCCGAGGCGTGGGAAGAAAGTTCGGTTGCTTGCCACGCCAGCGGCCATGCTTGAACTGGTCTTCATTTGGCCACTTCCTCCTTCACCAACTCGCAGTGACCAGCGTGGCGAAGTATGGTCGAGCAACTTGTATGGCCGACGCTGCATATGTGGAGATACTTTCATCCAGCATTGGACTCATCTACTGGACATATGTGAAAAAGAGCATCATAGCTGATGTGATTCATCCAGTCTAAATAAAGGTTCTGATGAAGGTCATAAACATTACTCCTTGTTTAGGAACACGATCATTGGAGCGAGATACGCGACTGAAAAACTGGGGGGGGGGGGGGTGCAGGAAGAGTGTGGAATTACACAGCAGCTCAGTTGCTAGTCCCCCAGCTCAACCCCTAGTTCCCGAGCCCAATAACCCCCTAGACCCCCCCCCCGAGGCAGCTGGGTCAATCAAGCCGTACGGAGCCTACGGAGCCGTGGGATTGAGCGCTGTGCGTGCTTTTGAAATCGCGGCAAGCACAGGAGGCGGTGTCTCCCCACTGCTGCTGCTGCCTCTGCCGTGGTGGTAGAGCCGATGGTGGTGGTGATGAACGTTGCCGGTGTACAACGCGAACAGGGAGGTGATTCATCTCTCAGGGCAAGGTGAATCAAATGCAGCAGAAGCAGCAGCCGAGTTAAGACAACGCAGAAACGAGCATCGTCCACGGCTCCGCCAACGCGACGCCATCCGTGCCTTACATCGGACGCACTTTATGACGATCCATTGGCATGTGAGCGCAAGTGATTTGATTAGACGCCTCGCTCCTACATCTGGCAGAGTGCCCGAGCGGGTAGAGCAGCCTCCGCCGTGCGTTGTGGAGGAGAGAGGCAGTGACATCGACGACGTGCTGGCTGGCACACGCGCTATGAAGACAGGATATGGCTCGAAGCATCGCCAACTATACGTTGTATAGTTGTCTTATGAAGCCACGTAGTTATTGACGAATGTGTTGATGTTGTTTGTGTTGTTGTTTGTGCACCACTGCCAACGCAGCGGCAGCAGCAGCGGTATTCACAAAGGAGTCGCATGAAGGCATCGGTGCTCATCTCCTGTTCACAGCCCTGCTGCAGAGGCAGTGGTGGGACAAGAAGTATCCACAGGACAACCGCTGTTGACCCCCCCCCCCAAAGCAGTACCTATTGTATCGATCCCCAAAGTGGCACTCACTTGAACGAAAACCGAGCGAAGGGATGATGGACTGAGTCATCCCTCACCACCAACCACGATTTAAACTCGAGACCTCCCGATTGCGAGCCGCTCGCTCTCTACCGCTGGCTGAGCCGCCACGGGCTGGAGGCTTCGGGCACCCCCCCCCCCCCGAGTGATTGTGAGCCGAGCCAGACCTCGCCCCGGGTGCGTGTGCGACAGCTTCCGAGCCCCGAGGCGGCGAGACCCCGGCGCGCGGCTCCACCGAGAAGCCACCACGGGGCTCGCATCCACCCCGTCGCGACGTTCGCGTGCCGGGGACGCCTGCTGCAGATACCGCGCACGCACGCACGCGTCACACGCACGCGGATGCACGCACGCAGTTGCTGCTGCTGCTGCTGTTGTAATACCGCGCGGTGCGGGTGTCGAGGCTGACCGGGTCGCGGCCCCGGAGACGCGGGCGGGATACAGAGGCCGCGGTGAGTCGGGCACCGAGGTGGAAGGGGGGGGAGTGGGGCGGTGGTGGGGGGGGATACGGGAGGAGCGGGAGACGGGATGCGCGGTGAGAAACGAGCGGTCGGCAGGGGGGGATAGCGGAGCGAAGCGGACAGGGGGTTGTGTGACAGAGGGAGGGGTGGAGGGGAGGGTGCGGCTGTTGTCGCTGCGCTACGAGGGGGTGCGGGGTATAAACGCGGAGCTCGGAGCGGGCCGCTCACCGCGGCGTGCACTGCGGGCGTGGTGCGGGCCGCTGCCAGCGCGACGCTGCTGCTGCTGTAGGTAGGGAGCCTGCCGGGCGGCATTCGCTACACAGCTACACCGCCGTCTGCTGCTGCTCACACAGCCTGCTGCTGCTCTCTAGGAGGCATAGCGGGCACCCATAGCGCAGTGCTCCGTGTACATCCGCGTTGAGTGAATAGCTGAGTGAGTGAATTGATAACACCGTATTGAATAAATGAATACACGAGTGAATGTATGGTTGAATACAGCACATGTATTGTATGCGTGAATGGTTGAATTACACTAATTTACGAGTTAATGATTGGATGAAATAATGGCTGATTGGCTGCGCTGATGGGGTTCGCTGCAGGTGTGATTACAGAGTGCAGCAGTGGGTGTTGTCGTGAGCAGCTGAAACACGAAACACCTTGGTCAATAATACTTCCTTAAAGAGAAATGTCCATAATCTGCGACGTTTGGGCAATGGCACTTCACAGCACACAGGCCATAGAGGTATTGTGCTCTTTAGAGCATCGTTACCCGAAACGTCGCTTTTTATATACTTCTTAAAGGCAGTTCTATGCTTGCGAATGATGGTAGTAAGGTCAAGGAGCTCGATGCCTGCTGCTGCTGCTGGCCACGACGAGAGGCTTCAGCGGAGAGAGACTTCGCGTCGTGTCGCTCCTCTGTTGGAGGAGCGGGTCCACTGTGCGGTCCGTAGTTTGGATTGTGTGGCCACAATCGCACTTCTGTGGCTTGTAATTATGTATCTCCATGTATTTCTACGGACCCCGATTGTACCTCTGGGTCTCTATGTATCTCCATGGGTCTCTATGTATCTCTTTGGGTCTCTATGTATCTCTTTGGGTCT
>CM025673.2:577756-611946 GCA_014621495.2 Entosphenus tridentatus | reverse complement strand
GCTGTCTGTGTGCTGTCTGTGCTGTCTGTGTGCTGTCTGTGTGATGTTTGTGTGCTGTGTGTGTGCTGTGTGTGTGCTGTCTGTGTGATGTGTGTGTGCTGTCTGTGTGTTGTCTGTGTGCTGTCTGTGCGCTGTCTGTGCTCCTTTCGCCCTGTCGCCTTGGCTCTGCGTCCAGTGAGCGGTCTGCTTGCATGACAACAGCCCCCCTCCCCCCCCGATAGACGTAAGCGAAGTGAATTGTGGTTGTGCAGTATTTCGTCACCCTGAATAATTAATATCTGCCTTTTCACGTGTGTACAGTATGTATGTTGAACGTCTTTCGCACCGTACGTAATCGACAGCAGCTGTGTTCTATCCGCTGCTGATTGCCACCCGTGCAGCCGGGGGGGCGGCCCGTCCATGCAGGTGAACGAGGCGGTCGCCAGGTTAAGTGGGGCGCCAAATTCGAGGAAAATAATCCAAACAAAATAAACGTAGATGTCATTATTTCAATCCCCGTGTGTATAGAGGGAAAATAATTATATATTTTTTCCCAATATTGCTGGGAATGTATTGGTTGGACAGACAGACGGACAAACGAAGTAATTATGCCACTGTTTAAAAAAAAATACGCTTACAAAAACATTAAACGGAAAAAATAGCAGCTAAATGTTTCCCATTTTACCAAAAACCTCAGCCTAGATCTTCCCTTGGGGTTTGGGGGTGGGGGCGCCGATTGCATGGTTTGCCTAGGGCGTCAGTGGCTGGCAGCTAGTCTAGGGCCGCCCGTGGATGCAGCTATGTTCTATCCGCTGCTGATAGCAACCAGTGCAAGGCAGTGCAAGGCAGTGCAGCCCGTTTTTCGGTGGGGTGCCCGAGGGTCTGTGGTTTTGTCTTTAACTTCCTCCTCGGCAGCGGCAGCTGTTGCCAAAACAGGCGCTCGCACAAGTTGCGTTTCTCGTCAACGTGTAAGCGGTTCCTCTACAACAGCGGTGGATACAGTGGGGGGCGCGGGGGCGGCGGCCATGGGGGCAACCCCTTCCACCTTGAAAACCCATTGAGTGTTATCGTTGTTGTTGATGCTATCGTGGTGGGGCTATATCTACAAAGCTTCACATTTGCGGAGCGCCAGCCCCGCAGCTCGCGCAGTGCTCGTCCACGGTGCTGTGTGGCTCCCCGCCCTGCTTGGCCCAAGAGGTGGCGGTCAGGAGGTGTGTGAGTACAGCAAAGTCGGTTTGTGGCCCGTCTGTGCAGACCCTGAGGGTGTCATTTCAAAGCATTTGCGGTGAAGGAAGTGGCTCGTATGTGTGTGTGTTGGACTACACCGTACGTAGCCAACCACACTCGTCGGATTTGTGCGGGAGGAAGGGCAACAAACGAAATGCAAAAAGCAGTTCTCAAGAAACGAGTTTTAGAAGTAGATTTTAAAGTGCGTAGCTCCCACTGGCTTCCTAATATCGGAAGGAAGAGCCTTCCAGACGGCCGCAGAAGTGCATCTGAAAGTACGCAATGTGGTGACCATCTTTGTTCGATGGCCAGCCAAAAAGCCTCTGCTGCCAGGGTGACCGGAGTTTGTGTGATGATGGTTTATGCTCCTTGACAAGCTCGGCGAGGTTTTGTGTGGGGTCGGGGGTGTGAAGCGGCACCATGGAGTTCCTGGTTTGTCGATCCGGGGTTCAGCTGCCCCTCAATTTAAACCTGGTTCACAAGCGTAGCGAGGCAATGTTCATTGGCTCCAAGAATGTAAACAAATAAAATGTTGGTTTCGCCGCCACACGACGACAAACGTCGACTCTCGCGGGCAGGGGCTGTGGGAAATGTTCGGCATCACCCAGTGTGGATGAGAGGTCCATTGAAGGGCTCTCAAGAGCAGTTCTGTGATATCTCCTTTCACGGTTCTCAATCGGTCGGTGCGAGGCTTCCGAATGGACGCTGGCGTCCGCTTCGTGACGTGATACCGGTGGAATGAAATTAAAAAAATTTATATGTGGGGGAAAACGGAACCCCCTCCCCACAGTGCGTGCGGATTATACACAACACAACTTGCACGCGGGAAACATAATAGAGGTGTCCTGGCAGTGGGTTTAGTTGGGGAGCTTTGGCTTTCTCCCGCAAGTGAAATGCTCATTAAGTAATATAATCGGCGGCCAAACTCCCCAAGGGCACTGGGCCGTCCCGGCTATCCTGGGTCAAGATGCCACAATTATATTCATGAGCAGAGGGCGAGGCTTGGGGCGGTTAAAGCAGCGGTGGAGTCGGCCGACCAGAAGTTCGATTCCCCGGCCACGGTTCCCGTCAGTGGCGAATGATCGCTGAGCTGGCCCTGCCGGGATCCCCTCCACATTGCACCAACCCACACGGGCCAGTGTGGTGAAGTATAGCCAAACAACCCCCTCCCCCTTGACCAAAACGCATGGGGAGCCCTTCATCCAGGAGTGGATTGAGAAAGTACTGTAAATGTTCTAATTTTATATATTAAATTATATCGCTCAGATAAGTCTTGAGTCATTACATCACTGAGACCAATACATTATTATTAATGTAACACGTAGAGTTTCATGACCGATATTATTAATAATAAAGTTGTTTGGGTTAGATTACGAATATATAAATGTGCAGTAAACCCACCTCCACCCGATACAGCCAATCAGTGAGGTTTGTCCATTAGTGTGTGCTGAAGGAGTAACTAAGTGGCTGTGTCGGGTGGAGGTGGGTTCACAACACATTTACATATACGCAATTTAACCAAAACAACTTTATCATGAATTTATTATAATTAATAATTATACATTTTCATTCTAATGTACATTGTTAACAGGTGCCAATCGGCCTGGGAAGTGTTCAGTCGTGGAAGTGTAACCGTGCGGCGGTGGCGCTGCACCTGAGCCACCGCATGCGTAGCCGCCTTTCTCTCGTTGAGCGAGCCCGGCATGCTGTTGGTGAGTGTCACAGGGTCATCCGCTCGTGGTGGAGCGGTTCACAGCCCCCTCCAGGCAGTCCCACAAATCGTCGCGGTTCAGAGTCGCTCCCGGAGCTACGCCGTGATTGCGTTGTCTTGCAACGCACCGGTGCCGAACGGCAGCGCCTCTTCTTGTGGGCCGCAGGCATTGACGTGCGGCGTCATCGTGCAGGGCTGTATGGAGCACAAGGTGATCCACCGCTAGCCGCAGTCGTGCTTCCTCGTGGATCTTTTCCATCTCGTAACGTGATGACGAAAGCACTTTTGTTATGGAAATCTAAATGTTGCAGAACAGCATTTGTTTATAATTTAATTGTGCAGCATTATTATTGATCTCAAGGCCACGTTAGCAAACATCTCCCCAAATAATAACTGAGTCACGGCTCCGCTCTGGTTCAACCTCAAATGCCCCGCTCGGCTCTGGTTTTGGCGGATCGCTCGCTTCCACAGACGGCATTGAGCGAGCAGCTCAGCCGTGGCTCGGCTCCGACTTGGCTCACGGAAACACTGAGCCATGCCTTGGAGACCGTGCCCAGTGCTGGCTCAAGTTAAGCGCATGGCCTTGGAGCCGGCTAAACTCCAGCCAGAACTGAGAATATGGGGCCAGAGAATCCACCAGCTGCTGCTGCAACGCGCGGGGCGTCTTCGTGTCCTGTGTGTTGCGCAGTACACAAACGCCGGTGCCGCTACTCGCCATTGCTCGTAGAACGCAGTGCACGCCCGCCGGTGGGACTACGTGACGATCGGCAGGCATCGGTGCGACGCGTTGTTAACGCGTCGGCAAGGGGCCTGAGCTGTCAGGCCTCTGCGAGTGGCCACGACGTGGTGAGAGAGAGGCCCTTGTGGAATCCTGCAGAAGGAACCACGGGCTTCTTCACTTTGTCATTGCCTGATGGGGTAGAGTGGAGGTGCAGTGGTTCCCGCAGCAGCCTGCGAGTGTGTCACGTGGATACGTGAAGATAGGCCGGACGCTTGGCCGGCCGTGACGCCGGGCCCCGCGGTGTTTGCCGAGTGCCTATCGACCCAGCGACCTGGCCGCCTTTGTTTAACAGAAGGCACCCTGCTGATGAGACTCCAAGAGGTTGGAACTTGTCCACGATTTACTTTGTGTAAACAGAAGCTGTTGGAAAGCATTGATTCACGATGCCTATTGTTAAATGAACCCGATTGGTGTTTTGCTTTGGACGTGAAACAGAGACTTCCTCTGTCTGTGTGCGTGCACTGCATATATCCAGTCTTCACATCACACCGGGCGTGGTTGACCTTGCCTGTAACCCGGCCACTGAACTTGTGCACTCAAGCCAGCTCCACTTGAAGTGGAATCCAGGTGCCTGTGAGCAGCAGGACACCAAGTGGGCTGCGGGCCGAGTAGGTAGCGGGGTTTCTTCAGGCACTGTTATTTCCTCCAGAATAACAATTTTATGAACAGCTCCCAGCAAGGTCGACCTGGAATTGCGAACGGAGTAACTTAGCAACGGCAAAGGCCCCGACTGTAACACCCTCGCAGCCAGTCGCACTTAAGAGATCAAAAGTGCAGCAGTATTTTCGGCGTGAGAGGCGATGCATCAGGGGCCCTCTCGTTACTGGTGGCAGCGAGGCCTGTAAAGTTTCCGTTATGCCATTGATATCGATTTTGCGCCGCTTTAAGAAGGCGCGAGGTTGAATTTCCATGCGCGGTGTAGATTGTCGCGTGCACCGCTGGGTCCATGATTTCGCAGTCCAAACAATAATAGAAATTTAACCCAGCACGCTCCGGGGCGGCGCGGCTGCATTGTGTGCCACTCGCGGGGTTTTTAATCGCAAAGCAGAATTAATAAAAATTGCGGACTGTGTGTGTTTAAAACAGTGGCAATGAAATGCAGACTTAATCGATCCACTGCTGGATGACGGCCTCCCCCATGCCGCATGTCTGTCACGTGGGTGTGTTTGACCGTACTTCACCACGCTGGTGAGTGCGGGCCACACTTCGGAATGTGAATGCTTGTAGAGTGCAGCACTCTTCCAGATGTGGGTGTAGGGGGCGAGATCCTGAGGGGTCGTCTCCCATGAAGCGGCAGTCATGGGTGTTGTGGCAGGCGCACTTTTGTAACGACATAGCCGGCAGTAATTTTTTAAATTAAAAACAGGACGAGTTCAGGGACATCGCCGATCGATCAGCGGTGATTGACGCTGGCGGCCTGCCTGAATCTCCCTGATGCAGTATGGCGACGCTGCAGCGACGATTCTCTTGAGTTTGCGATGCCCGTGTGTACGGGCGCTCGCTCGGTCGCGTTGCAGGTCTCAACTCCGGATATTTCTAAAGAGCCCCGCTCCTGTGGTGTGGCCAGCAGGCAAAGGGGGCCTCCCTCCCTCGTTCTCATTTCACTGCTTCCTTGTTTACATTTCTTTAGTTTTCTGCTTTTTTTCATGCTTCGAGTTTGCGCTTTTCTGTATATTTCTTCCCCCGCCCATCCCAGAAGACATTCTCGAGTTAGCGGCAGGATGCGGTCCTCGGGTCTGTTCACCCACTACTTTACCCTGGGTAACTCTGGGTAACTCTAGATATTTGGAAGAATTTTGCTGAATAATTTCACTTATCCGAGGTCTGGACCCCGGATATGTAAATGGACATGTTCCCCAGAAATTTGGAAAAGAGAACCGAGTTTTTCCGACTCCAAATTAATGAATTAAAATCAGGTCACGCAAATGGAGTTTAACAGTATTTGGTATTCGCATCATTCTTATAGCGTTGTGTTTTGTATACCACGGGCTGCAGTAATATTGCAGTAGGGGGGCGATGTCATTGCCGTGTGTAATCTCAATTGAGTCATTTGAAGTGGAGTAAAGAAAAAGGCAAATTTGAACCATGACGCTGGCACACAATTGCCTTTTTTTTTTGTAACGACCGAGGTTGGTCTTTATCGTCCATTTTAAAGTGGACGGAGCCGTGTTTTACAGTTAACACGCACAGAGCAATAACCAGGGCGGTCCACCAGATTTGAACTGCAAGCCTCGACAACGGGCGGTGAATGCCCCGCCGCCACAGGGGGTTGGGCCGCCACCACGGGCCGCCACCACGCGCCATCACGCACGTGGCCAAACGCCGCGACATGAAGCCCCCGCCCTCCCGAGTGGCTCCCAGTCGGCACGAGTGCAACGCCGCTCATGGAAAAATTCTCTTCTCAAAATACTTCGTGACGCGGCACCTTGCCGAGAAGCAAATCCCGGTGATAAGACCTAAGCTGGCGCAGTCGTCACCGCGCTGCCGAGGCCGCGGCGCTCGGCGGTCGGTCCGCGAGACCTCACCTTCAAATCCCAACTCCTGCGATTAGCACGGTCGGCTAGGTATGATGCAAAAGAAGTTCAAACATACACACCCGATTTTTTCGTCCGTGACGAACGCAATATTGCGACCGTGGTAGCGTTTGGTCCGTATTAAGACAGCTGATGTCTTGCTCCAAAAGTTTGTGGCATTTTTTTGCACAGTTGGGTCCACTGTACAATAGTCTTTGTTTGAGAAAGCCGCCCGCTTGTGCTCTCAGGTGGCCACTCTGCGTTGTGATGATCGCTCGCCCTTTCCTGAGAGTGGCCGGTGGCTCTGCTCTTCCACTTTAGCTTGTTCGTGTTGCTGTTGGTCTCGTTTGCCATCGCGTCGGCACCCGCCTGGGTTTTTTTGTTTGTTGTCAAACACTCCGCCCCCTTCTCAACTGCCCATTGGTGATGGGGCAGTTGTAGAGAGAGCGGAGAAGTTTCCATACCCAAGCAGTGTGCTCATGACCGGATCCCGTTTGGCAATCCAGCGGCATTATCCGTTCATCGGCTGCGTAGCGCTGTGTGGAAGCTACCTGGTTTCTTGCTCCACACAAAGCTCCGGGTCTTCTCGGCCACAGTTATGTCCTCGCTTCTCTGCTTGTGAAATGTGCAGCCCTGTAAATAAACATCTGCCCCGGTTGAAAAATGCAGGCTGGCCTGCCAACGATTCATTCTGGGATTAACCAGACTGGATTGTGTGAGGAGTTCATAAACATTGTGAGAAATCTGGACAGTCCCATTAGTGAGCTCCTCTGGCAGGTGAGGCTGCATTGGCTACGGCATGTAGCAAGTATGCCCAGCCACCGCATGTCTAAGCAACTTCTGAATTGCTGGATAGAGGGGTCTAAACGGGCGCTGCACAGGCTAGAGAAGAGATGGAATGATGCGGTACAAGAGGATGTGAAGCTGAGTTGACTTACTGATGACCGGAACCAGCAGTGTCAAGATTGACCTCTATGGAGGAGGCTTGTGAAGGACGCAACTGGGGAGTTGGAGGCGGTCGCGCTCCAACAATAACGGAGGGCAGAGGGGCGACGTGCACAACAACGAGCACAGCGCTGGGCAACTAAAACTCAGCGAGTTGGCACAGTAGTGAGCACAGTAGGTCCATCTGCCAGTCATCTCAGTCAGTTAGCCCATGGTACGGTCAAGACCTTGTTCTGGGCCTCCCCTAGGTTGGCTCAACCTCAAATGAGTACCTAGTGCGGTGTGTAAAAATCTCCACTAGAGAGATAAAGGCGGCCGGGCGTGGTGTTGGCCACCCACCCCCTCGTGTGCAGTGCCGGCCTTCATAAGTGCTCGCCAACAGCACTTGCCCGAACAGTCTGTTAAGGCTATATGGGAGCAATTTGTCTTTGTTGAGTGTGCACGGGCACGTGCCCTTATTTGTTGCGCTCTCCGCCGGCTAAAACGTGCTCGCTCGTGATAAGGGTACAGTTTAGATGACGCAGGAAGAGCCATATTAGTTCTCCAGTGTAGGATTAATAAAGAGAGCTACGGCCGTGGGTTTGGTTCGCGATCATTTTACTCGCACGAAAAACACCGGAAGAGCGAACGCGACCGAGTGGGCAACGAATGCCTCGTTTCGGCGTGCCGGCACGGAGAGTCCGGCCCACGGTGCGCAAATGATGATGTCGTTCCAGCTGTCACGACTCGCAGTGATGGGCAACGATTTAACGAAAACAAAAACTCGAGGAGGAAGTAAACAGCTCTCGTGTTGGGAGCCCACACGAAGCAGCAGCAGCCAGTAACCTCCACGTGACTCGTCAGGCATGAGGCTTGCGTGCATAAATTATGCAACGGATTATTTATAATTTATGGAAATTGCATGTGCGTGATGTACGCTTAGTAATGCAGCCGTGGACAAAGCTGCGCAAGCGAGACAAGGATGAGAGAGAAATTATGTGAATGGTTTGGCAAAAACGGGAGCGAAAAGTTTTAAACTGAAATCGCCGTCCTGAATCCGAATCCTGACGGTTGAATGCACGGGCCTGTGAACGACTCAAACGCGACCGTCTGTTCACTTGAACTCCCTTGTGTCACCTCCCCCCATCGGCCACCGTGTATCTCCACCAACTGAGGCCAATTTGAACGTGAGCAATGCTCATTGCGCTACACGTTTGGGAGCGTTGTCGATTTGGCTCTCAAGTCACCATTGCCGTTGTGCAGAAGAACTTTGCAACGCTGCAATGCAAATGACCCCCTATCTTGATATGAGCTACTGACTAGGCAAGTCTGATTTCCTGTGACAAAGTAAACACAGTGATCACCACCCAGAGATGAGCCCACGGATTGTAAGTTCTCGCCTTTTGCAAACGACAACGACGGGAGCAAAACGCCATCTGGCGTACCGTGCGTCCTGACTCGTCACTCGGACACGCAGGCACCACGCACGGTGGTCAGGGTGGCTGCCCGTCTCGCTGCCCCGTCGCCAGACCCTGAAAATGCCCCGGCGCTTTAACTCCTCAGAGGTGGGGGGAGGGACGGGGGCGCGGGGGTCCCTTGTGGGTCACGTCGGTGGGACGTCCGAGGGTGTTTCGGGACCTGTGAGGGTTGCCAGCCTGATTGACATGCACCTACCCGGCAGATTGAAGTCCGTTCAGCCTTCCATCCCATGGCAAAGGATTTCATAGGACCTAAAGGGCTCGCTTCCGAGAAGCTCAGTATCAGAATAATTTATTCTTACTGGAGGAAACCGATGGGCTATAAAGCTCTTTTCACAGATGTCCAGTCGTTATAAACTGCCTAGGTGGCCGCTTCGGGCGCGATGCTGCCGCGTGTGCGCTTGCGTGCGGAGCTGTAATTATTCACCGCCATGCAACGGCTTCTCGTGGCCGTGAGCTGCGGATGTGAGTCCAGCGCCGATTGTGCAACTTGTGGAAATGCGCGAAACCACAAACGTGGGGGAACATGAGTTCGCCCCCGCCCGCCACCACTCGGCCGGGTTTGTTTCCCTTGCCGGGCGACTGCGTTGGCAGCGGCGCACGGGCGCAGCCAACACCACCGCCTCGGTCTGTCACGCCGCCGCGATGTAGGAACTCGCGCGCGGCGATGTTGAAGCTTCGGGCAATGGCTTCTGCTTCGGAGCAGACGGACGTGAGATGTTGAAGAGACGCTTGGACACTGTGACGGCCCTGAGAAGAGTGGGAGATTTGTCACCGCCGTGCAGGACATACGCAGCGGTGAATTGACACGAGCAGTCTCGGCAAGTTGATACTGTAGTCAAACGTAACTTTAAAATGTAACAAAAAATATACGTGCGTATATTAGACGGGATATACATTTACCATAATATCAGGGTGGTGGTGCTTGTGTTAACGCACCACAGGAAGTGCGCCTGGATTCAATTCCCGACACGGGCGCCTTTCTTGCGTGCGGAGTTTCTGCGTTCTCTCTCCCTGTTCTACCGTGGGGGTTTCTCCCGGGTTCTCTGGGGGGCTCCCCTCCCCTCGTTGGACACGTCCACGCAATGTGGCCGGCGTTCACCAAACCCTTCCCCTGCTGACTCGGAGACATGGCCCCTTGTTGACACTGACGCACGCACACGCCTGAAGCTGGGTTCGAATCGGCGACCTCTGGATTGTACATCCAGTGTGCTGCTCACTGTGGCAGCAGCTCCCTCGGTTTCTAAGGAACAAAATAAACAAAAATGTTGTTTATCGCTTCGAGGTATTTTTAGATGTGTAACAAGCCGCTTTATACCAGCTATTTTTCACGCTGTTACCGGTTATGTGAAATTTTATTTTTTATGACAATCCAAGTCACGAGCAACTCCCACCTCACACCGAACCCAACCGCCCTCCCCCCGCCCTCGGGGATTGGGCATCGGCGCTGCCCCAGAAGCGTGTGTTGAGCATTATTGACGAGTGCTCAGTGACGCGCAGCTTTGTTTTTGAATGGAAATTTTTAATTGGTTCGTTCAAGAAAGCAAATTGCGGCCGCCTCTCGGAAGATTCGAGGCGGCCGGTGGCTCTAAGAATCATCGTCCCGCCGTAACCTGCCGCGGAGGCCGGTGGCGGCATCTTAGTGCTGCTTGGGTGTTGATTGCGGGGAAGCGGAAGCGTGGTGTCTAGCGCACCGCGCACTACGACGCCGGCGACCCCCACCGACTTCCATCCCCGCTCAAGGCCAACGTCGGTGATGAATATTTAGAATCTATCCTGGGCCTCTTCTAGGTCGTCTCGGCCTTAAATGAGTATCCAATGCGGTATGCAAAATGTCAGCATTGGGGAGGAGATCAAAGGCTGCCGGGCGTGCGGCGCTGCGACCTCGCCACTTTCTTGTGCATCGTGCCACGGCATTCGTAGCTCTGGCAAACGGAACGCTTTGTCCGCAACAATAGGCCGGAGGCGCGGCGTGCGTTCACGGGGGGAGGGGGGGGGTGAGTCCAGCAGCATGGACAGCAGCGTGGACACAACGCGCGCCTGCCCGTCAGAAGTTGAGTTCACGACTGCTCCAGTCTTCTCTCTTTGGCTCTCTTCTTGACAAGAGGTTACATAATCGGCTTTTGTTTACAAAGCACCTTGCTGTTGTCGGCGTGTCAAGCCGGCCAATCCACAGGACGGAGCAGGGGGTGATGGCCTTGTGGGTGATGGGCCACGGGATTTGGGTGAGCGTGGAGGTGTTAAAGGTAAACCAGCACTACACTGATTGACCAGGGGATGAAGAGCGCTTTCACCCACTCGTGTTACAGGGTTGTCACTTGGCTTGTTGGCCCAGGAAGGCCTCACTGAACCCCCACTCTTGTTCAGGAGGTTCATAGTTGCTCTGTGCAATCTCTATTGAGTACATTTCCGGGTAATTTTGTTTTACTATTGAGAGGTGTTGGCCAATACCGGTGACAATGTACGTTTATTGCAGCTATGGGAGGAAACCTGAGAACTTGGAGGTAAACCCATGGAGGGCAGGGGAGAGAACGTACAAACCCCACGCGCAAAGGCACCCGAGTCGGTGCACCCGGAGAAATTACAAACGTGCGACAGGGAAGCGCTGTATCCCACACAGATGGAACCGGTGGATTCCACATTTTTGCTGCACTGCCTTCTCCTGGCGAGCCAGGGTCGGACCCCTCCCCGATGCCCACTGGGAAGGGAGTTTCACAACATCTGTGTGCGATCCACCAACCCTCGTTACTGCCTCCACAGCCCCGGATCACAGCTGCCACGTGCATAGCCCGACGGCGATGATACCAGCAGTCCTGGTGTGTGTGTAGTGACTGTACTTGTCACTGTATGGTGCCGGGCTTGCGAAGTCACGGCCGGTAACGTGATTACGGGCAGCCCGGGTTGCGGGCTGCAGTACCAACTCTAGCGGTGGTTGGGTGAGCGCTGGTTAGCGCGGAGGCACCGCGACCCGGCTCCCAGTGAGGGAGCGAGAGGGAGCGTCAGCCAGCCAGGGTTACCCTGGGGCATGACACTCTGGTTGTGACCTGTTGTCACGTGACCGGACGATACTGGAGCGGGCCACCGGTGGACGGGGGCCGAGGGGTGGTCACGTGATCCCGAGGGGCTCTCGGGAACATTCGAGAAGGAGCTCGAGATGCCTGGAAGGTGGGCGGGGCTGAGGGCGGAGCCAGCCCCAGCCCGGGAGCATATAACGAGGGCCCCGTGAGGAGCTCGAGGTTCTTCAAGTGTTGGTGTTGGAAGATCCACGTCAGGGAGAAGAAGCGTCTAGCCACGCGGTCCAGGACCCAGCTTGTGGTCCGGACCGGGATAGCGAACCGTGTCTAGTTCTGCCATAGCGTGGTTAGATGGGCATCCGAGACCCGAGCGTAGGTTGTGTTATGTTACGTACTGTTATGTGAATAAATAGTGTTGCTCCCAAGATATAACGTCTGCGACTCGGTTGGACTCACTACATGTGTTCCAGTCGGCAATGTCACTGGAGGAGCCATCTGAGCTTGCGCAGGTGCTGATAGGAGTTTGGTCTGAAAACAGGAGAGGACAAGGAACCAGAAGCTGCAGAGATGAAGCGAAGTTGTTTATAACTCGGAGCAGTTCCTGCCACTTGTGGGCTGTGCGTTTGTATGTGGAACTTCTTTCGCACGGTACGTAGCCAACCGTGCTAATCGGAGGTCCAGGGGAAGCACAACAAACTTAACGCACAACAGCAGCATGTGGTGAGTAGTAAACCCCTGTGGGGCCCAGAGGCGTTCCTCAGGCAAGGGCCTGGGGGCGGACCACTCCCTCCGTGTTGCTCGCAGGAGCCGCAGGCGGCTGTCGGGAATGACAGAGAGGCAGACGGCCCCGAGAGCATCGCTCGCCCCACGACTGACCCCGTGAGTGGCCCTTTCCTGTAATCCAGCGATGGGGAGACAACACGCGCGAGAGACGCCCACCTGAAGAGGCAGCAGGTATCTACCCAGGAAGTACGGCAAGGAGGCTCTTTGCGTGCCCCTCATGCATGCGTTCCCTCCCCACGTGCGTGGGTTTTCCTACAGTGCAGAGGATCAAGTGATCTGTGACCCCTTTCCGAACCTAAACTAAGCTTTTTTTTATTTATTTTGCTAGGTAAGGCCCACTGAGCTACGTAGCTGTTTTTCAGAAGTGACCTGGCCTCAAATATACAGCAGCAGACATCATGGTCGGGATCGAACTCACGACCTCCTGTATACCAGGCCAGGTAGTTTACATCATATGGCCACCGTGGCTGAAACCGTCTCTCAGCCAGAGGTCGCAACCGGGTACCCGATACCCATACCCTACCTGATACCCGGCTACCCGTACCCGGCCGGGTACGGGTAGCCGTTTGCGACTCTGGTGCGGCCGGGTGCAGGTACGGGTAGGCCGTGAGTCACTGGTGAGTAACCGTTTGTCACTCATTTCGGGTAGGGTACGGGTAGGGAACGGGAACCCGTACCCGGCCGGGTACGGGTACCCATTTGCGACCCTAGTGCGGCCGGGTACGGGTAAGGAATCAAAACCCATTTGCGACCTCTGCTCTCAGCCCCCTTTCTTTATCCCCATCTTTTAAAAAAAAATTCCGACTGATGGGGCGGCTGGGCGTGTGCCGTTGCGTTCCTCGTGATCCGGAGAGCCCCAGGGGGAACAAGGATTTCCTTTGCCGACTCGGCACGAGCCCGGGGCGCGTGTTATGTGACCAGCGTGCGGCGGTGGCAGTGGTCGCAATCGGGTACCCGATACCCATACCCTACCCGATACCCGGCTACCCGTACCCGGCCGGGTACGGATACCCGTTTGCGACCCTGGTGCGGCCGGGTACAGGTACGGGTAGGCCGTGAGTCACTGGTGAGTAACCGTTTGTTACTCATTTCCCAACGTCTTGTCTCTTCTCACAATTCAAGTTCCTAGAATCAACCCCCCCGTGCCTGCAACATGGCTTCATCCCAGAGGTCGCAATCGGGTACCCGTACCCTACCCAATATCCGGCCGGGTACGGGTAGCCGGGTATCGGGTAGGGTACGGGTACCCGTTTGCGACCCTGGTGCGGCCGGGTACGGGTAGGAATCAAAACCCGTTTGCGACCTCTGGGCGGTGGCGAGTAGACGTCTCACTCCCGAGCGGGCAGAGAGACAGTGGGGAGAGAGCACGGGAGAAAGAGAGCGTGGAGAGAGAACGGGTGCAAAGCAAAACCCTCGCAAGCATGGGGGTAATTAACTCAGACTGGCCTCCCTCGGCTGTGCCAGGGGTCTTTGTTGCATCGTTCTGGCACGGCTGTCCGGTTTTACCGGAGCCACTTTTGTACTGCAATTTGCGAGGCTTTGCCAATTTACATTCTTTGGGCTCTTTGATAGATTTAGTTTTGCCCCGGGTTTATCTTAGTTGATTAATTTTTACAGACATCTCTATGGGGCTTTCCGTTTTTTTCAGAAGTTGATAGATAATACCGCAGCCACTGTTCCAACAACATCATCGCAGGGCTTGTCATTTGGTGGAACTCAGATTTCACGGGAATTTATTAATATTTTCAACATATAAATGATAAATTTAACTTTCGACGTTTTGGGCAATGGTCCTTCTTCATAGCACGTGAACCGTGCCATTAAGTGATAAACCAAGTGGGCTCTTGTTGTAAATACCCGTGACGCATTTGCCTCCGACACTGTCATGTAAGAGGAGGCCGTGCCGCTCGCTGGACCGTACGAGAAGGAACTTATAAATCCTTTTTAACAAAATAAAAAGCCAAAAAAAATGTACGTCGCTTGCAGTTCCCGTGCGTCCCGCAATCCATCAATCTTTGTGCTGGAACCGGGAGATTTATTTTGAACCTCGTCCCAGAGAAAAATGGCACAGTGCTCATAACGACATTAAATGCTTCAGTTGCATTACGCAGCAGCAGCAGTCGTTGATGGCGATGAGATCAGCGTGCGTTGTGTTGGGCTCCCCGCCACGTGGGCTTTTAGGAAATTGAAATTGAATCCGAGCGGTGGCCAGGGCCATCACACCAAGCACCGTGAGTGGCCGGAGTATTTACGGAGTATTTTCAGAGTATTTACGATGGCCGGCAGCTCTGAGAGCTTGCAGCTGATGAATAAACATGGACGAGTATCGCTTGCCAAGCAATTCCCCCCCCCCCCCCCCCAATCTCCTCATCAAAAAAATAATAAAACTGAATTTACTGAATTTTTTTTTTTACAAAAGTTAAACTTTCACTTGTGATGATACCAAGCAGAAGCAAATCTGCTCGCCTCATGCATAATACTGATAGGCCACGCACGCGAGAGGTTTTCCTGATTTAGAATCGCGTCTGTAAGAAGCTGAAATTGAAGGGTCGTTGCATCACAGAATACGGAAGAAAAATCGTGCACGTGCAGGGGTTCGGCTGTACGGCACTTAATTCGCTTGTGTGCTTGATTAGCAACGCTTGATTATCAACGCCTGATTAGTAATGTTTGATTAACAACGCCTGATTAGTAATGTTTGATTAGCAACGCTTGATTAGTAATGTTTGATTAGCAACGCCCGAAGGATGCGCGCTGCGGCCGCGGGCCTTCACAGGACACTGCTGCTGCGCTCCCCCTTCTCCACTTCCCATCCTCCCTCCCCCCGCGCCTGGCAGGCTTCGGCGCGTCTCCTCTTGGCGTGCGATTTGACGCGCATGCAACGCGAAGGGTAGTAATGCATTCTAGGTAGGGCCCTGCTGAATTCTGTTGATGCCAATCTTGCTAATGGGCGGGGGGTGTAGCCGTCATACAGAGCTGGCTTGGAGCTATGCAAAGGAAATTCTGCTTTCTGCACGATTGCCTTGACCGTATAATAACACTCAAACTCCCCGCTGTCTCTCTGGGTAACGTTAAACCCTTGTTCAGCACCCGCTGTTCGTCAGTTTCAATTTGACGATGATAAATTCAGTTTTACTGGACCAAGTACACGAATAAAACTTCGTGACATTTCGCAAATATGAGGTGGGGGGCGGTGGGTAAATGACGTTTCATTGAACCTTCACTATTAAGCTTTGCATACGTGGACGGAATGTGTGCACGATGCGGCTACTAGAGGAGCGACAGCGTCTTACGTTTCTCGACAGGATTGTCGAATAGAATGGAGACGCGCAAGGGAATTGCCAACAACCACCACCAAGCACCACCTCAACGATGGCTCCTCCTCCTCCTCGAAGACACCGGTGGTGGAAACCATCAGTCGCATCAGGACATCAACAACAAGCCGATGCGCACATCTCCTACAAGCATGGAATATTAAAGACGTGAACCACAGTGGTGCGATTCTGGCCACGCAGAGACCCATTGAGATACATCAAGACCCATAGAGACCCATAGACATACATAGACCCATAGACATACATCGAGACCTATAGACATTAATTTACTACTATAATGAGTCAAGAATGTCTGTGTCCGACGTGTGACGTCACTCCACGTTGGCCAGCCCCCTCATTAATACTCATGAACAGGTGACGTCCTCCACATGGACCCTCCCCCCCTCATTAAAAATCATGAGCGGGTGACGTCACTCCACATGTAGCACCCCCCCCCCTCATTAATAATCATGAGCAAGCGACGTCACTCCACATCGAACAGCCCCCCACAATAATCATGAAGAGGTGACCTCTTCCAAATGGACACCCCCCCCCCCCCACCATTAATAATAATTAGCGGCTGACGTCATTCCACATGGGGGTGGCGAGGCGCCTCCTCCCCCCTCCTCAGCGTCAACTTACAACCCTCGCTATAAAGGCAGAACCCTAACATCACGCGATCTCCGTCACACTGTCGAGACATCAAAGTAAAAAGGACGTCATGATGAACAAAGGAATTATAACCTTTAAATTAAATAGGTCTGTGTCACCGTGGCCTTACAAATTGCACACGAATTTATGCAATGAATATCACGTCGCGGTCTGCTTTTCGCTTGCAAGTGTAGTGACATAAGAAGGGAGGGGCTGCTGGGGGCTCTGGGACCCTGGGCGGCCCAGGCGCTTGGGCCCCTTGGCGTCGGGCGCTGGGTTCCCAGGCGGCCCAGACGCTTAAGCCTCTTGGCGCCAGGCGTTGGGTTCCCGGGTGGCCCAGGCGCTTAAGCCCCTTGGCGCCACCAACGGGGGGGGCTGTGTGTGCTCTGTGGGATATCTGGGGGCGCACACGGCCCCACCCCTCGTTGGGGACTAGGCATAAAAGGGGAGCTCCCTGGACGATCAGGGCCAGTTGTAGCTCAAGACCCAAGACCAGCCATCTGAGAACCCTGGGACGTTGTGAGGGCCAGTGGTGGGACTCTGGAACTCCCGACACTACATCCGTGTGAGGGCGAGTTCCAGAGCGTAGCCAGAGTAGTGTAGCTAGGCTGTGGGTGTTGGACTGTTGGAGTGCTGTTGGATTGGAATAAAGAAGTTACCTCTACAAGTGTCTCCAAAACCCATTACATAAGTTTCAAATTTACTGAAATACACCCGTCCTTGGACGGGCAAACAAGTTAGTAGAGATATATTAAACATAAGCCACAGTAGTGTGTCTCTCTAGGTTGTGTCTCTCTGTATGTGTCTCTCTCTATGGTCTTGTTCTCTTTATGTGTCTCTCTGTGGTTGTCTCTCTGTGGTTGTCTCTCTGTGTGTCTTTGTGTGTGTCTCTCTCTATGTGGATGTCCCTCTCTGTGGGTTGTCCCTCGGTGTGTGTGTGTCTCTCTCTCTCTCCATGTGTATCTCTTGCTCTTAGGGGTTTTTTTTGTTCCTGTTGCCCGCCTCTATAGACATTGACATGCTAATATTCTCATTGGCACACCTCCGGTGGCTGGGCCGTCTCACATTGACATGCTAATCTCTCACATTTACATACAAATCCCTTCTTTAGCTCCGCCCACTTACCCTTGGGTTGGGCCCACCAAAATCCTATATAACCTCTTGTTGCAGCAGCTCTGTCTCCTACGTCAGCAGTTCTCCTGCTGTGTTTGTTTCACCTGATGGCGGTTGCTTGTTGCGATCGAAACGTCGTGATCTATGAATTTCCTATCTACGTGACTTTACCGAAAGAACCAAAAAGTATGGATTCCTGCAACCACGAAAGCTTCAAATCAAGATTCACTGTCGCGTGATTGTGGCCATGCACACAGTAACCCCGCTGTGGTCTGCGTTCCTTCAGCGGAGGAGGAGAAACGGCGAAACGTCACAAACTCCTCTCTCTCCTGAAGCCCTCTTGTCTCGCCCAGCAGACCTCCACATTGGCATTCAGCTCCTGAACACATCGCTGCTGCTGCTGCTGTAATCACGTGCAAGAATAGAAAATAGCATTGCAACCCTGAGCTGCGACAATTAATCAATTTGAAGGGGGGTGGGGGGGGGCTATGTGGTGAGCACCCCGAGTGGGTGGACAGAATTTGTTTTTGCTTGGAGTTGCTGCGTGCTGGGTGTGAGATTTGTCTCGCGGTGTTCGGGATGCAAATATTCACCAGAGGAAGGCGGCTGACAGATGAATTACTTTTGCGGCCCTGAGTCTCGTTTTGAACGATAATTATGAGACGGATTCAAGCGCTCAACTCGACGTTGGGAATGTGTTGGGACAAACCACGCGACGTTGCCCGGTCCTCTCATCTCTCTGTGGTGAGCGTGTGGGTGTGTCTGTAATCGTGTGTGTGTGAAATCGTGTGTGGTCGTGTGTTTCATATAAAAAAAAAAATCTAACACACGAACACACGATTTCACAGAGATGAAGTGATGTGGTACAAGATGATGTGGAGCTGAGTGGACTTGTTTGTGTGTAATCGTGTGTGTTCGTGTGATGCTGACTACCCACCCCCTCGTGTGCCATGCCGTCCTTCATTAGTGCTTGCTAACAGCACTTGCCCCAACAATACGGTAAGGCTATACATGGAATCTTTATGTTTGTGTGATGGTGTGTATGGTGAACGGTGGTGCAGTGGTTAGTGCACTCTGCTACAAACCCGACCATCCGAATTTTATTCCCGTACACGACCAATAACAGTGGTGAATATTTGACCTGACTTGGGCCTCCCCTAGGTCGATTCAGCTTTAATTGATTACCTTGTGCAGTTTGGAAACATCAACACTGGGGAGACAAAGGCGGCGAGGCATGGTGCTGGCCACCCACCCCCTTGAGTGCGTTGCCGGCCCTCATAGGTGCTCGCAAACAGCACTAACAGTCTGTTAAGGCTATATGGGGGATCTTGATTTTTGTAAGTGTGATTGCGTGTTTGTGTATAAAATTGTTCGTGTGTGTAATCCTATAAAATAATTCGGCGTTTCCACCTTTTGAAGTGCAAAAAAACAAACCCGGACATAGTGTTAATTTGTGGCAACACAAAGTTCCCCAGAATACCAGGGGGGACAGTGGGGTTTTCTCAAGAACAGGAAGATGCAGGTAAAGCATGCGGCAGGCTGGCCATGTCTCAGCAGCTGCTGAGGATCGCTGCAGCTACTCATCAAAGCTTCTGGCCAACGAGATTGAGCTACCAGCGGTCATTCGTGACCTTCCCCCAGGTTTCATCAGCAGTGTCCGTCCCCGTCTTCTCCCAATGGAGCCATTTGGTTTTGATGGTGCGCACCGCCGCCGACTACCGCGGTCGCTGCGTCAGCGTTCTACATCGGCCGATTCGGTTACGAAGGGGTTTTCCCTCAGGCTCCCTGCAAGAGCGCCACGCTCTGCCCGGATTTTCTCTCCGGGCACTCGGATATATCCGCCGCCATCTGGGCATATTCGTCCGCCAAGCTCACCTTTTCCCGGATGCTCCGGGTTGCCTCGCCCTGTGGCCAAGCGTCAATGACGGACCGGGGAACGAGCCCCCAAGCGAACCTGGACTCCGTCGCCCCATGGTGACGCCCGTTCTCTACCCGGCGCTGATCATCATCGCGATGGACCGCGAGCAGATTACCTGGGGGGAGGGTTCGAAAACGGTGACCCCATCGATGGCTTAGCGACCGCTGCTGTGACCACTCGGATAATCCTATTGCACGGTGAACGACTCCGACGGGAATTGGCCAAGCGTAACTATAGCTGGGCTCTCCCCTTGAAGCTCCGTGGGCCTTTTTCTGAGTAAGTGAACGTCGCTATTGTCAGTGGGCAGTTGAGTACTCGAACCGTCCATGTACCCCGGCGTTTTCTTGGTTAAAAGTACACTATCGCTTTGGCACAGTCACACCCTGTCCCCCCACAAGGCTGATGGTGTCTGGGCGAGTGAAGGATTATTCATGACCATGGTGGCCGAGCGTCTTTGTGGGGGCCGCGTGTTGCTCGCTGAGACCTTGCCGCACGTTGTAGTGCGGCCGGGCCGTAGGAGTCGCGTCCGGTCTTTGTTCAAGGCGCCTCCGATTGCATCTCACGGCACCGCACTCGCAACACCAGACAAACAACAACAGCAACAACAACAACGAGACCAATGGGACAAAAACGAACGGCCACTAAAACAAACAGGGACTGCAATGAGTGGTGGCCATGTCTGGCTGCGTGATTTATTTTGTTTTTTTTGGGAGTATAAACACAAGCTGCTGAGCACAGACCCCAAAGGCCCAAAGACGCCAAGAGCAGTCGGCCCACACACAGCACCGTCAGAATGGCAACGGACGAGGATTAACGCGTTTGTTGAGTCGAGCGAGATTATTATCGGAGCTTGGAGGAAGAGTCCATGTCAGGTGCTGCTGGCTGGCAGCGTGCTCTCATCTGGTCGCGGAATTGGCTGCTACATTTGTGCAGCTACACCCACAGCGTGGAGTTAACATTTTAGGACTATGCCTGTGATACTTACAAGCGTCGGCATTATTTTCTTATTTTAAGTTAAGCTGTTTAAAATAGATTTAATTTGACCGCGTGAGAACTCTAGACCAGGATGGAGTCTCTCTGGTCACCAGAATAACAAAAGCAAAGACATGAACACTAATTACGGCAATTTCAGTAAAATATGAAATCGGAGCAAAATCAATGGCATGGCAAAAGACGTTGAAAACAAGTGCAGGAATATAGAAAGCATTTGAATTTAACAAATGCCCAGTGGCCAAAAGTGTTCTTGGACAAATTACTTTTAACAACCGTTCGTAAGAAATACATTTTGCGTAAGATCAAACTGGATTCAGGGTGGTCGTTGTTGCGGTTTGTAAACAGACAAGGATTCAGACGGGAATATTCCCAAGTCTATAAAGTCAACAAATGCCCGTTTTGTATGTTTTTTTTTACTTCTTTCGCACCGTAAATAGTAAAACCGTGATAATTATATCATCGGAAGTGTGGGGGAAGTATAACATACTAAATACAAGAAACTGTTCTAAAGAATCCAGGTTTTGAATCGAGGTTCAACGTCATGGGGTCTCTGTTGTCCATTTTACTCCACGAGGCGCAATCCGGTGAATGCGATAGCCCTACCCGGAGTTGCGAGTAAGTGTGGTGCCAGACTTTCACCTCGCGGGCGACGCTGGTCGCACACCGGACTTGACCGCCAGAGATCATCGAAGCCACCACCTCCAACCCCTGGCCCCACATGCTGGCATCATCACAAGCTCGTGTGCCCACGTTCAGAACAAAGAAAGCTAGGCACGCCGCGGGCCACCGTGTGCAGTGCTCTGCAGGCAGAGTCCGACCAGGCTAACGGAGCAACGTGAAAGGGGTCCGCTGGAGAACGTGCGCACAGGCAATTATTCTGGGAGCAATAGCGGCTGCGTTGGGAGTAGCCCACCACGCGCAAGTGCGAGCAAAGTTGGGATCGTCCCGCTCTGCTGGATGACTCAGTGGGCCCGGGGTGTTGCCTCTCTGCATATCTGCATCACCAACTCTGTGGTTGAAGATCGTTCCCTTTCTGTTGCGCCTTCCGAGGTCTGGAGTTCCGGGCCTCGTGACCTCCGGTATTACGATTCTTTGTCGGCTGGCTACGTTCCGGCCCAGGAAGCTTCTGAGAGAGTCCTCGCTCCTCGTTTAACTGCCGTTTTGCGATTTTTTTGCCTTTTTGCGATTACAGTCGTTTTGCGATTTTTCTCCAATTTTATGCCGTTGATTTTACCATCGTATTTTTTGTTTTAAGCTAAGGTTTTGTGAAGCCGTAGCGAGCGTGGGTCGCGTTGAGCCCGCGGACGCGCGCCGCATGTTTATCGGTTGTTACTCGTTGAGCCGGACGAGAGATTTACGATGTCGGCAAAGCGTAAATCCACTGCGCGGTCCAGCACCCCCCAGGGACGACTCGACCCTGACCTGACCTCTGCAAGGGCCAGGTCTTCACCTCGTAGGCCACGAGGGGGGGATGCTGGAGCGTCATCTGCGTGTGCTCAGCCCATGCATGCTCAGCCCACCCGTGCGTTGGTGACGGCACAGGGGGTTTGCCACCTCGCAGTGACGGGGCCGTGCTAGCGTGGGCTCTGGATACCGCTGTGGTGCTGAAGGCCCCGGCCGGTACTCAAACGGTAAAGAGTTTAGTTGCTCAATCAGTAAAACGAGTTGTTGGTGTGCTGCACGCAATGTGAATCCACCGGCCTGGGTTCGATTCCTAGGCCATGGCTGACATGAATGGTGAGTGAGCTGCGAAATGGTCCTGCACCTACCCCTTCACGACTCGCATTGGTGATGAATGGCCAATCCACCCCCCATAACTCTAACGCAGCATTGGGGGTGGGGGGCGGGGAGAGGGGTAGTTTCATCGACCAATGGATTCACCCAGGGGCTGTAGTTCATCGTAGTGAGAGGAGTTGAGTGGTGATTCATCCTGGAATCCCCGACTCTCCGTGAGTAACGGGAGGCAGGTGTAGGGGTCACATGGTGTGTGACCCGTAGATGCGTGTGCGCGTGTGCAGTCTAGGCAGTGGTAGTGTAGCGGTTAGCGCGCTGCGCTACGAACCTGGCGATCCGAGTTAAATTCCCGCTCACGGCCAACGCCAGTGACATTATCTTAACCGGTCATGGGCCTCCCCTAGGTCGACTTGGCCTGAAATCAGTACCTGGTGTGGTGTGTAAACATCGCCACTGGGGAGACAAAGGCGGCCGGGCATGGTGTTGGCCACCCACAGCCTCGTGTGTCGTGCCGGCCTTTATTGGTGCTCGCTAGCAGCACTTGCCCCAACAGTCCGTTAAGGCTACATGGGGGATCTTTGTCTTTGCGGGCTTGCGTCCAGCTATAAACAATATCGCCAATCGATAGTCTGTATCCTATCCTTTTTTTTTGCCTCTCGTCCACTTTTTTATTTATGAACTCTTTCTCCGTCCTCCTCTGCTCCTGTGCCGTCCGTCAATTAAAAGCCTCCATTAGCGCCGTGGCTGTGGGGCCAACCGGTGCGGTGGGCGGCGCGGTGGGCGAGACGCGCGGTGATTTGCGCACGGTATCGAGGCTGGCTATCCCACGCGCACGTCAGGTTGATATTTGAATATATCCCTTAGAATGTGTGCAGCGTGCCGTGCGATGTTGCATTTAATAGATAGCTGCGTATCGAGGTTAATGGGGTGCGCGGACCGTTATCTGGTGGAGAATTCAAGGTCTCCTTAATTGGACTGGGTGAATAGATCAGCAGAATGAGGCGGCTGCCGCTGCTCTTGATATCGCCAGTGCCCCCTAGCATCGAACCATGGCCACTGTAACATAAAGTACAAGTGCCATCATCTTGTGCGCAGTCACAGCGACGCATCGCAAGGAACGTCCTCCCCTCTCGATTAATTACTCATCGTTGAGTAGATTTGGTTTTGGCGCTTTCGTCCTCATGGCGCAAAGGCGATCGTCGTGAAGGAAGGCACCGCCGTGATTCACAGATGCAGGCTGTGGTAGGTCCGCGCTAGGCGGGCGATGTTGCTCCTGTGTCATGGCAGCTGAGAGGTTTATTTCTTTTTGAATTTTGAGCGAATTTGAAACTGTGACACCTACAGCACACGATGGCCTCCTCATTACCAATCGCGTCATGGGGATCTTTACGATTAATCCGCATCGCCGTGGTAACGCCCTGCAGGGCGGCCTGTCGGATTCGAGCCGCGATCTCCCACCGAGCGGCGAACGCGCCACGGGCTGGGTTGCGTCACCGCCCCCGGAGGGGGGCTGCCTGCGCCGTTGGTCTCGCTGCGCTGTCGATCGAGGGGGGTAGAGTTGAGGCGGCTGGGTGAAGCGCCGTTTCACGGGAAACTCTGGAGAGGACAAGGCCACTCCACGTGGGAGGTCCGCCAGGCTCCCGCGGGACAAGGTTGACGGGCAGAGGCAGCGACGGCGGTGGCTCCCATGGAGTTAAAATGCAATTTGTAAGAACGTGGCGTCCACGGAGCAGTGGGTGACGTTTCGGGCGCCACTCATCCCTGGCATTGAGCGTGGTTCATCGCGTGACAACAATAAAAAAAAACGTGGATTGTAGAAGTTCCGGATAATAGAGCAACAGACGAGAGGTGGGTTTCCCTCAAGTTGCCGTGAATTTGACCGTACTGTCCTTCGGTTTAGGATTGGGCTGGAATCGCCGGCGAGGGTGGCGCGTGCCGCGCGCTATCGCGGGGGGAGCCCGGACAGCTGATGACTTATAGCCGCCACTGTTATCACCTTGACCGTGCGGGGTTGACCTCAGCTACAAATTAGCATTCCCATTGCCTGGGGAAACGCTCTGCGTGATTTAAAGATCAATTTGTCATTTTACTCCTTACGCGGCAAGTAGCACTAATAACCATTGCGAGAGATGTTTTAGCGAGCAGAGAGCGACGGAGAGCGAGCGCGATGGGCAGCAGTGCAGCTGGCATGTGGGCACCCCTCTAAAGGCGCTGCGAGTGACCGTACCGTGTTGTATCAGTATCGGCGCTCACGCACCACGGTTTGATCGCAATGTCGATGCTGAAGTCCGTCATGAGACGTCTCGAGCCTCCCGCGAGGAGGGGGAGGAGGGCGAGGGGGGGGCGTTATCAGTCCGAGTCTGATCGTTGCATTGGCAGCTGTGTGTCAATAATAATGAAAATGTCTGTGTCGACATGACAATCTGGCCGGGTGGTGGAGAGTTCTAATTACGAGAGATTGTGTGTGAAACTAACACCAAGTGGCTGAACCCAAGAACAAATATGGATCTTACAGTAGTCGGGTGTGATACAGTATGGTCATGGAGGCAGCGGTGGATTGTGATTCGCCATTTGAAATTGGTGTTTAAATTGGTGTTCCCAGTTCGATTCCCAGCCACGGTCCTGGGTCTCTGCCCCTTTACCAATCTGTGGTGACCAGAGTGGTGAAGTATGGCCAGACAACTCCCATGACGAACTCAATATGGTTAAGCCTTTTTCCTGCAGTGAATTGACATGGGCTGTATATTGACTCTTATTACAATATTGTTACTTGTAGTATGAATGTACTTATGTGCTTATCAATAAATGCATGCCAGTGAGACCGTTCCACGTCTAATACGATTACTCAAGGAGATGCATACGAGGATTATGGGCACCGCTAGGCGTCACGATCCACCGCAGCATTGACACAAAGTTCTTGAGCCCTTGAGCGAGGCACCGCCGGTGCCAGCAAACAAATCGTCCCGGCCCTCCCTCGGCGCGGGCGCACGACTTGACAATCACTCGGCCGGCGCTAACCCCCCGACGTGGCGCCGGCGTTGCAGGCTTCCACCTCTCATCACGCCTCTCCTCGCTGGTGCCCGAGAGCTGCCTGCTGATCGTGGTGGGGCTGCTGGCCGGGGGCATCCTCACGCTGACGGGCGCCACCTCGAGCAGCGAGCACCAGGGCTCCTCCATGTCCTCCGAGGTATGGGCGCCGCACGCATCCTCTCCCTCTCTCTCTCCCTCCCTCTCTCACGCAGCTGCAGCAGCAGCAGCTGCAGCAGCAGCAGCAGCTGCAGCAGCAGCAGGCTGGGCTGTGTGGAGGCCTCTGCAGATGAAGCAGCGTGTCATGCAGCCCGTCCGTCGTGTGCCGTGTCGCAATCGCCCCACCGGCAGCGAAGGTCTCATTAGGCGTGTGTCTCCTCTTCCCCGCCGTGACGCGCCCGGCTATTAAACGGGAGAGACGGCTTCGAACAAACAATCCCCGCCACTCGTTGACGCTAATGAGGGGACGCGCAACGTGCGCTCGGCTCATTCCCGGGGCTGCGGCGTCACAGAGTTTGACAGCCGCTGTCAAAACACAAACACTGCGTCTCTCACTGAGCAGGGTGTAACCGAGCCGGGTGTGTAGTGAGACTGAGTGAGGTGTGTAGTGTGAGTGGGGTGTGTAGTGTAACCGAGCGGGGTGGTGTTGTTTTTCTCGCACTGTCTGATTATAGGTGGCGTTGTGTCGCCACTTTGGAAGGATTTAGCCAGAGATCAATCGATTAAATTTTTGGTCTGGATTTTGGGCAACTGAGAAAATGGGAGAGACGTCTTCTCGCGTTGCTTGGCACGAAGGGCAGCAGTTTGAGGCGTTTGGGTCGTTCCGATTTTTGGTAATCGGCTAGCATGGAGCAGTAACCTGAACGGAGTTGAGCCAGTTTGGTGCGAATTGCCGGGTCAGGGATTTTTCATCATCTGCTATGGGTGGGGGCCAACCCCCTAGCACACCGGTGCATGGTGGCACCGGTGTGCAAGTTGTTCACAATTGATTTGGTGGTGCTATTTGGTGGAAGAGCGTTTGAAGTAGATTGCACGTTGACAGAGCTGAAGGAAAGCAAGGTGGATTTAATTGTCCTAGCAGGTGCAGGGGCTTTGGGTAGCTTTGTGCAAGGATGCGTTGTCGAGTGGCATGAAGCCAGATATTTATCGGTGAGAAGCTTGCAGTGTTCTTGAATCGGAAAGAACTTTGGTTTCTTGGTGGAGATGGTCAATGGGTGCCCTGAGGTGGCATCCTGTGGCGAGGCGAAGTGCTTGGTTTTGAGCGGTTTGGAGCTTTTGGTAACTGGTAGAGGAGAGGTTTGAGCACCAAATGGGACTGGCTTAATTGATGATAGGACGTCCAATGGCTTTGTCAATTAGGAGTAACCCCAAGATGTGCCGGCTAAAGCTCGTAAGATGTTATTTCGTTTGTTAACTTTTTCATGGACGTTTCTGCCATGTTGAGCGAAGCTGAACATGGTGTCAAAGATTACACCCATAATTTTTGGGGTTTTTGCTATTGGGAGGCGTTGGTTGTTTATGAAGACGTTGGAATGTAAGTTGGCTTGATGAGGGTCAGGTGTGAAAATGGTGACTGTTGATTTGGATGTTGAGAGTTGAAGCGATCTATTGGCTAGGAAAGTGCTGAGCCGTTTTAGATAGGAGTTGATGGAGTTTTCCATTTTGGGTATATTTTGATTAGAAGTGTAAACTGTGATGTCGTCGGCCAAGCGGGGTGTAGTGTAACCGAGCGGTGATCGATCCGTTGGGAGCTGCTGCGGCAGGGAACCCCCCCGTACGTGGTCCGACGGATGCAAGGTTGAGTCGCCAGCATAATAATAAAGATAATGGCAATTATTTAGCCAGGAATATCCACGATCGAGTGCTTGCCTTCGTATGAGGTGGAAAATCGGAGATACCTGGAGAAACGCACGGCATTATGGAGGAAGATCGGGAGGAGCATGATCACCACTGCCATCTCCTGGGCGCACCTCGTCACTGCGGCTCCACGTCCACAGCAGCTGCCACAGTCCTGTCGGTCACATTCGTGCTCGAACCCGCGTCGTCCTCACACGGCTGTGGGTGTGACGAGCGAGGATGTTGCACCCAAATGTGGGGACCGAGAGCAGTACGAGGATGAGCCCCTGTGCCCACATACCCACGCCTCTCCTCCCCCTACCACGCACGGCCGTGTGTGTGCGCGTGCACTGTGCACAGGGCGCAGAATGCCTCGCTGACCTTGTTATTAATTAGGGAACGTAAGTGAATGTTGCCGCGGTATTTTTAGAAGTACGGCTGGCGTCTCTGCATCGTGGCGCACATTCTCACCCTGTTTTTTGTGGAATGAATGACGCGGGGGCGAGCGGCCGCAGAGCCGGCGGGGCGGGAGCGGTCAATTGCTCACGGGCCGCTTGTTCATTTAGCTAATGAGCCTTCGGGGCAAACGAGCGAGGCGCCAATCAATGACAGGAGGGCCCGGATCATCGTCTAAATAACGGGGTCACAGAGCCAGCGAGCGAGCCTGCCGGTGGAGATCCAGGGGCAGCCCAGACAAAGGGCCGGCAAACTCTCGGCATCTAACAACGCCGCATGCGCGAGGACAGGGGGGAGGGGTTTGAGCGGCCGTCCTCGGTGATGAACGAGGCGGCCGTACAGCCAATGAGTGAGATGTTGCAGTAGGCCTACCGTCCACTCTCATACGTCCGACAGGACCCTCCTGAAAAGAAAGAGCCCTGAAACTCGGTGAGACCTTCCTGAGAACAAGCGAGGTATTAGCTATGACGGCACACAGAGCCAAGTCTACCTGGTGGCTATGCTATGAGGCATTGGAATGAACCACCGGTCTCATAACCGGTGACCCATCCATGCGCTCAAGGTGGGAAAGCCTTTCGGGCTGTGTCGGCCCACCAGGACGGGCACGCGGGACAAGCAAGAATAATAATTACGATTATAATTGAGCACATTTAGTATTTGCGCCATTCTTGTAGTGCAGAGCCGATGACGTAGGAAGGGTCTGCTGTGCTTCATGTGGCGTGAGTCTGCCAGTATGTGTGCGATGTTGCGATGCGGAGCCATTTTGAGTAATTTGCGGTGTACTTTTTTTAATTTATCAATTTGAACCCTCGTTTGGAATGGCATCACGGGATCTGTAACACCCACTGTGAAGCAGACGGTGCATGGTCTTTTCACGGTCAGTTCACACCGCAGTGTTAGCCAGGGCGGCCAACGGACTCGAACCATGAACCTACGACTGGGCCTCTGTCGCACTATCGCCAACGCACCATCACCAACGCACTCTCGCTATCGCTAGCGCACTATCACCAACGCACTATCGCTAACGCACTCTTGCTATTGTTAATGCACTATCGCTATCGCCAACGCACTATCGCCAACCCACCATCGCTATCACTCGCACACTATCGCCAATGCACTATCACGAACACACTAACGGGACGAGTCACTCAAAACGTGTGCCGCACACCTCTCTGGGGTTGAGCGGACATGCTGGACGTCCATGAAAACTACTGGGCATCTGTGAAAAAGAGCTTTATAGCTCATCGGATTCCTCCAGTATAGATATATATTCTGATTCCGATGCTACCCATGGCCAAAATAGGGAAGTCCCAGATGAGTGGCATGACAGTTGAACGGCAGCGACCTCCCGATGCGTCGACCTGGGCGCCTCGGTGGCGAGATGTTAACTACTTCACCTGGTATGCAGGAGGCGGTCATGGGTTCGATACCAACCCTCACGCCTGCTGTATATTTGGAGTGTGCATGTCTCTCCCCGTGGTCATGTGAATTTTTCTCGGGGTCCTCTGGTTTTCCCCTCCATTTTAGTATCAACACGCGTTTAGAGTATTTGGCTGCTATGAATGTCCACGTGATGACAAGCCACTTCGTTGAGCTATCATTTGTGGCCAGGTCGCTTGTGAAAAAAAGAGCTGAATAGTGGCTCAGTGGGCCTTGCGTGGTAGAATAATATCTAACACGCCAGGGGCTTATCACCGGTCTGCGGCCGGCGTGGGAGGCGACGGTGCTGAGCTGTAACGGGGTGGTGACGCGATGCCAAACTTTGCGCATGTGGAGAATGAAAAGCGTCACCCTGCCCGCTGCGCTCGTGCCGCTGCGAGGTGCCATCTGCTCGTCGCATAACCGTGCGTGGCTCGCGGCGTTCGCTCGCGGACCGCTGCGCACCGAGCAGCTCCTGGTGCCGGCTAATAGAATCCCCAAACCCGACACGCGCTCCCACTGCTTTCTCGGTTGCTTGTTCGGATGCCAGGAGAAAGAAGAGAGAAGACCCGAACTATGTTCTTCACTGCTTTAGGGTCATAAACACACGTCTGTAGGCACGCGCAGCTAAATTAAGCGCACGCACGCGCTCTGCTCGTGACCCAGATGTAATTAAGAAGCACCCAGCGCGTGTGTGACTCACTCGACCTCGGCAGGTGTCCCAGCGTTGGGGTTTCTTTGTCGTCTCATGGAAGCCGCGTGTTTGCCTTGCGGGGGGGGGGGAGGCGTCGTGGCGAGAGGAGACCCTCGCCCAGGTCGTCGGTGCAGCGGAAATTTCGTTCGAGTTCTGCTTTTTCAACTTGGAACCTTTGCGGAGGCCGGAGGTCTCCCCTCCTGCGGACAGCATTTCCTGCGGACAGCATTTCCTGCGTTCCCCCCCCACTCTCCCGCACCGTTGCGAAGGGACGCGAATTTGTTTCTAGTTTTCGCGATGCGACACTCCGGTTTTCGTGTGGATTCGCGCCATAAGCGGCAGCGAGTTTACATGCTCCTCCCCGCCGTTGTCTGGCCCCAAGGCTGTGAGGCCACGAGTTCAACTTCGCGCGCCACCCCGTTATTTAATTGGGATCACACACAGCAGCAGCATCACCCCCAAATGCACACAAAATTAGTCTTGAGGCACGGTGAGGCTTTCATGAGCAAGCAAGCGCAATAATAATAACTAATTTAATAATCAGATAAATTGTCTCCACATTCCTTGGTCTCCACATAACATATACAACTGTTTCATACGCAACTCATCGGCTGCACAGCCTTCTGGGAGTGCACAATTTGAGCAGCGTCGTTTCAAAACGAGCAAAATTCAGGACCGGTTTCAACATGCAGTGTCTCATCAATAACGATGCTTTTCACGCATCGCTGCAACCCCGCAGAGGCTGGCCGAATCTCCCAGAACCTCAGAATGCCACTGGGTGCCACCCTAACTAACCCTCATGCGCACTGTCTGTACCCCCCCCTGCCCAGGTGTTCTTCCTGTACCTGCTGCCGCCCATCGTGCTGGACGCCGGCTACTTCATGCCGGTGCGTCCCTTCCTGGACAACCTGGGCACGATCCTGTGGTACGCGGTGCTGGGCACGCTGTGGAACGTGTTCGGCGTGGGGCTGACGCTCCACGCGGTGTGCGCGTTGGTGCCCGCGCTGGGCCTCGCGTCACTGGGCTTGGTGCACCTGCTGCTGTTCGCGTCGCTCATCTCGGCCGTCGACCCGGTGGCCGTGCTGGCCGTGTTCGAGGAGATCCACGTCAACGAGCAGCTCCACATCCTCGTGTTCGGGGAGTCGCTGCTCAACGACGCCGTCACCGTGGTGAGAAACGGGAAGGGGTGGGGGGGGTCAACTGCGCCGTCCGCGAGAGAGGGAGAGTGCCTTGCGTGAGTGTGTGTGTGCGTGTGTATGAATGCACGTGTGTGAGTGCATGTGTATATGAATTCACGTGTATATGAATGCACGTGTGTGAGTGCGTGTGTTTGTGCGCGTGTTTGTGCGCGTGTGAGTGCATGTGTGCATGTGAGTGAGTGTGCGCATGTGTGTGTGTGCGCGCATGAATGCCTGCATGTGTGCATGCGTGAGTGCGTGTGTGTGTGCGTATATGTGTCCGTGCGGGAGCAGTAGAGTAGCAGTTAGCGCTCTACGAGCCTGGAGACCCGGGTTCGATTCCCGCTCACGGCCAACACCAGCGATGAATATCTGAAGCGGTCGTGGGCTTCCCCAAGGTCGACTCAGCCTTACAACAAGTACCTGGTGCGGTGTGTAAACATCAGCAAAGGTGTCAGGGTGTGGTGCTGGCCACCCACCCCCTCGTGTGCTATTCCGGCCTTCATTGGTGCTGCTCGCTAACAGCACTTGCCCCAACAGTGTTAAGGCTATAGGGGGGATCTTCGTGCGTGCGTTTGGGAACTGGACTGGTACCGCCTGGACCTCTTTGGGACACAGGAGGTGCGGCTGACTGGTTCTGGCTCCGGTCACCCTGAGGAGTCAACAGTGGGGGCAGGAAACTGCCAACCAACAGGGAGTGGCTCTCTGTCTTCAAAAAGACGATGGGACAGGTGGCAGCCCAACCAGGAATTGAACTCGTGTCACCAGCGTGTAGCACCCTGGCACGCCAACGTGGTGCCCTGGGCTCTTCCACTTCATTGGTCACCAGGGATTGTGGCCTTGGCAGCGTGTCGGCCGCATTGATCTCCGTCCGTGGGCTCATACCGCTGATTGATTCCATCCCGAGATGGGCCGAGTGCCGTGTGGGGTGCCCGCTTGTCTAGACGAGGGTGGGGAGGGGGTAAGTCCCATGAATGAATCTGATTTTAGAGTGGTGTTGTATTTTCACGATACCCTACCCCACTTGATACCACACTGTTGTGATGGAGTTTCTCATCATTTATAGATTTGATTATCACGTCAGATGCACGGCATTATTATAAGTTCAAGTTCATTTATTAGGTATAGCCCTGTGAGCCATTCGGCTCTTGAATCGGGTGCAAAAACATGAACAAGAAAACATCTTAAAGTGACTATGTGCAAACAGAAAATCCAAGAAAAGACAGCAAAATATTGCAGAAAAAGCACCATACACCAACACTGTGTGCAAAAATCCCAGTGTGATGCAAGTCAAACAACAACAACAACAAGACAACTTAGATTAAGGCCATCAGTCTAACTCTGTACTACAACAAACAAACATGGCCAAACCGAAAAACTTTTCGAAAATCACCAAAATAAAGCCATAAAAGCAATGAAATAGTGATCATAGGAACTGTGACCGAATTTTCACAATAAACGACGTAAACAACATGTATTACCAAACTCTGCAGCCATAGCTGGCTGCATGAGTCACTCCACAACAGCAGGAGCATCAGTCGGAGTGTCAGCATTTTTCAATGCACCTTTAAGATCGGCACACTAAATCAAAACACAGATCATACTTTGCAGCGATCATCCGGAGCGAAACATTGTATTTTAGGCCACTGAATTGCAGTGGCAGCTAGGGGTGTACAACTCCTCTAAAGCAGTTTTGAGTGAAGATCTCATAGGTAGTGACTCAAGTTTCAGTTTATTGGCAATAGCATTCCAGACCCTGGGGGCATCAATAGCAAAGGCCCTTCCTCCAGTATTTGTACGGCAATAGGGAATGTGAAGCTGGTAAATGAGCGAAGACCTTAGGTCAAATTTGTTCTTTGAAACAGAGAGGAGATCCAGCAGGTAATCTGCGGATATCTTTGTAAGTACATCATGAATAAATAAGATCTGATGCACAAGCCGTCGAACATTGAGAGATGTTAAGTTTGACCCAATGTAGAGATCACAGTGGTGAGTCCTATATGGGCAGTTCAATGCAAATCTTAAGGCCGAGTGATACATTGAGTCAAGATTCTTCAGTACAGTACTTGGGGCTGATTTATACACGATGTCACAGTAATCAAGTAGAGGCAGTATGGTAGCTTTGATCAATTCCAAACGGAACATAGGGGGGAAGCAGTGCTTGTGTCGATACAGAAAACCAATTTTTATTTTTGTCTTTTTACCAATATAATCAATGTTATCTTCAAAATTCAGTTTTGAATCAAGAATGACCCCAAGATACTTATAGATCTTGACTTGCTCTATTTGATAATTATTTAAGGAATGTAATTGGGAATAGTTTAAGAGCAACTAGCTGATGTTGTAGTTTGTTGAAATCACCCTGGAGCTTAGCAATCACGTCATCCGGAGAGTTGCCAGCAGTAATCAGTATCGTGTCATCTGCAAAAAGATTTACTCTGGAATGATCCAGGTCAGTGCCCAATTCATTGACATAAAGAGAGAACATGAGGGGGAAGGGGCGCCTTGACCCAGCTTAAATATACGCTGCCAAGCCTGGTGGTGCCCATTCAGACGCTGTCTTTCCGACAGACCTGTTCTTTACCTGAGGACGGCTGCTTGCGTTGTGGCCGAAACGTCGTGAGAATTATTTTATGATGTTTTATTTTTATTATTTTATTATTTCCCTTCTACGTGACTTTACCGAAAGAACCAAGAAGATGAATCCCTGCAGTCACGAAAGCTTTAAATCGAAAAATGTAGATAGGTCAGTAGTTATTTGTATCATCTTTAGGGCCCCCTTTGTGAAGTGGACGAACATAGGAATGTTTCCATTCTAGAGGTATTGATGCTTCTTTGATGGACAGGTTGAAAATATGGGCTATAGGTTTGTATATTAGGTGACCAACAGTTAGCAGAGCAAAGACGGGAATACTATCTGCTCCGGTAGAGGAGGACCCTTTGAGGTAGGACAGTTGTTTCAGAACATTACTTTCGTGGATTGGCTGGAAACTAAATTCGTTTAATGTTTGGACAGGGGTGTAGGAATTTGCATGCGCAGGGGTGACTCCCAATACATTATCAAAAAGGTCACCAGCTTCAGAAAAATGAAGGTTAAAATTGTCAACTATTTTTTGGGGCTCTGAAAAATATTCTGGTACTGGCAGCAGGCGCTGCCGGTACCAGAAACGATTGGCTATTTCAGCCATCGCAGGAAATGTTCCAGTAATTGAATTCCTCTCAAAACAAAGTGAAAGCAGAAACATCATCTTCCGCTCACGTGATGATCTGTGTCCCATATATGTATAAACGCATGGTCAGAAACATGCGTTTATAAATTACCACATGCCACTTTATTTAGCTATCATTTTGGGGCAGATCGCTTCTGAAAAGAGTAATATAGCTAAAAGCGCCTTATCTGATAGAATAAAACAAATGTTTAGTAGTTTAGCTTATCGCACTGGGATT
>CM025673.2:562523-577356 GCA_014621495.2 Entosphenus tridentatus | reverse complement strand
TTGTGTTGCAATCGAAACGTCGTATGCTATTATTGAATTTATTATTTGTTATTTTCATTTGATTATTTTTTTTATTTTATTATTTACCTTCTACGTGACTTTACCGAAAGAACCAAGACGATGAATCCCTGCAGTCACAAAAGCTTTAAATCGAAAAATTTAGATAGGTCAGTAGTTGATAATTGGTTTTTTACCCTTCTATCTGGCAACAAAACTGACACCTTTTTACAAGGAGTCATGTTTGCATAGACCACAATACCTGCAGTCATAATGCAAACAAAAAACATAACTCTGATAATGTGCACTGTCCTTGAAGTTGATTGGTCCACACCCGAGACAGCTTTCCTTAGAGCCTAGTCTCACATGGGTTGGACCAGATGACGCCAAAAGGCGCACAACTCAAAGACAATGCACCATCAGAGTATGAGAGCTCGGGGTAAGCATTTACACCATGGGAACCTCATTTGCCAGTAAAAATATGATAATTGGTTTTTTACCCTTCTATCTGGCAACAAAACTGACACCTTTTTACAAACATGACTCCTTGTAAAAAGGTGTCAGTTTTGTTGCCAGATAGAAGGGTAAAAAAACAATTATCATATTTTTACTGGCAAATGAGGTTCCCATGAGGTCAGTAGTTATTTGGATCATCTTTAGGGCCCCCTTTGTGAAGTGGACGAACATAGGAATGTTTCCATTCTAGAGGTATTGATGCTTCTTTGATGGACAGGTTGAAAATATGGACTATAGGTTTGTATATTAGGTGACCAACAGTTAGCAGAGCAAAGACGGGAATACTATCTGCTCCGGTAGAGGAGGACCCTTTGAGGTAGGACATTTGTTTCAGAACATTACTTTCGTGGATTGGCTGGAAACTAAATTCGTTTAATGTTTGGACAGGGGTGTAGGAATTTGCATGCGCAGGGGTGACTCCCAATACATTATCAAAAAGGTCACCAGCTTCAGAAAAATGAAGGTAAAAATTGTCAACTATTTTTTGGGGCTCTGAAAAATATTCCCCATTTCGGTTAAACTGAACGGGCAGATTATCTGTTAGATGCCTTTTCGATACTTTTGATTGTTTTCCAGAAGATCCTGGCATTTCCATGTGATTCCAGGAGAGTGGAGGAAAAGTATGCATTTTTTGCTTGCCGTATTTTTTTGACTCATCTATTCCTTAAAATCCTGTATTCTAGCCAGTCATGGACCAAATTACTTTTCTGAGCACATGCCCATAAACATTGAGCACTTCAATTCTCCAGCAAGCAGATCGCCAACAGTGGACGTGCCGCCATGAGCCCGTCTCCCGTCGTTCGGGGAGAAGAAGAGGAGGAACTGGCGGTTGTGTGCTTTGTGCCGGCTTTTGGAGCCGAGACGTTCAAGTCCAACCAGGCGCTCGCGTGGATAATGGTAGAGAGAGGTCCGGTGAGCACGTGAGCGTGAGCGACCCGGAGTGCAGGCCACCCTCCCAGTGAGCGAGTGACACGGAGTGTAGGCGACCAATTGCAGCAGCAACATGCTGGCCCTGGCTCTCGTTATATACAAAGTCGAAGATCCCCCTTATAGCCTTTAACACTGTTGGGGCAAGTGCTTTTCCTGAGCAGCACCTACGGAGGCCAACACGGCACAACAAGGGGGTGGGTGTCCAGCACCACTCTCGACTGCCTTTATCTCTCTTGTGGCAAAGTTTAACACCACACCAGGTACTCATTTGAGGCTGAGTCGACCTAGAGGAGGCCCAGGACCGGTTCAGATTATCATCACTGGTGTTGGCTGCGAGTATAAATCGATCTCGTATCGTCGGGTTTGTAGCGCAGAGCACTAACTGCGACATCACCGCTCCCCACACAACAACAACCGCCATTCGCCACTAAGTGGTGGTGACGTCACCGCAATGCTTGTGCTAGGCTATGTGCACCTTGAGGCCACGTGAAGTGTCGAACGCCCGCTGGCAGGAGGTCACGGGGCAGACCCAGGTGCCACGGGTCGACTGACTGAGATAACTGGCTGATGCACCACCTGTGCCCCCTACTGTGCCAACTTGCTGTGCTTTAGCCACCCGGCGCTCCGCTCGTTGTTGTGAGCATCGCTCCTCCCCCCTCCGTTGTTGTTGGAGGGCGACTGCCTACAACTGCCCAGTAGCAGCGTCCTTCACGAGCCTCCTCCACAGAGGCCGATCTTGACACCGCTGGTACCAGTCATTGGCAAGTCCACTCAGCTCCACATCCTCCTGTACCACATCACTCCATCTCTTCTCCAGCCCGTGCCGCGCCCGTTTAGCCCCCTCGATCCGGCCGAACAAAAGCTGTTCAGGCATGCGGTGGCTGGGCATGCGGGCTACATGGCCCAGCCAACGCAGCCTTGCCTGCCGGAGGAGCTCACCGATGGGACTTTGTCCAGATCTTTAAAGGATTTGTGTGCTCCTCACACAATCCAGCCTGGTTAAACCCAGGATGGATCGTAGGCAGGCTAGCCTAAATGTTTATAACCGGCGAAGATGTTTCATTAGGGGGGTCCACGTTTCTCAAGCGTAGAGAAGGGAGGGAATGACCGTGGCCGAAAAGACCTGAAGCTTCGTGCGGAGCAAGAGACCAGGTAGTTCCACACAGCGTTACGCAACGGATGAAAAGATAATGCCGCTCGACTGATTCGGAGTGAGACGTCTGCTGTTAAACTGGAGCCTGTCATGAGCATACTGCCCAGGTATGGGGAACTCTCCACTCTCTACACAACTGCCCTATCACCAATTGGGAGTTGTGGGGGTGGAGTGTCCAATGGTACAAAATACCCAGGCAAGTGCTTAGTTTTGGTGGGGCTGATGGTAAGGCCCCACCTCTTCGTCGCAAGCTCCAGGTTCAGCAGCAGCGCCTCCAACTCCTCCTCTGAGTGAGCAGCAATTACCAGATCATCGGCATACATAACATGGTTGAGCAATAGGGAGTCATCCCTTGACCGCACCCGGGCATCGATCCCATTGTATCTGTAGCAGATTTAAATTCCTCCGGTACAGTTGTTGAAGGCTTCACGAACTACGTCGGGTTGGGGATAGAACCCGTGGAGAAACCAGGGCGGCATCAAACCCCCCGGAGGTCTTTGCGCGATGGAGGCGTGTGCAGTGCACACTCTCGCCCAGGCTGCTTAAACCGCACGCGTGTCCCCGTGTTCCCATCGGGCAAATGCTCGGCGCCACTGCCGCCTCTCTCTGCTTCTCGCTTTGTTGGACTGCAACTCCTCCGTTGCCGGCGGTTGTGCCGCACCAGTGGGTCTGAGCGATTTAATTAACGTCCATTACCGCATTCGATTGAGCGTGCTGTCTGGGCGAGAGCCCGTTGCGATTTTATAACCTTAAATTTAAAGTATCTACGCGCGCGCATTTATTAAATTGAAGGATACCCCTTTCGGGTGAAGCGGGGAACTTTTTAAAATAATTTCCATAACGCGGCGCAGCAGCGCGGACGTGTATAACAGAGTGGGGCAGTTTGTGTAGAGAGCTAAAGTCGTTATCGTCCTCGCCCTCAAAGGGGAATGCGATGCGTAGAGGGTGCTGGGGGATGGGACGGGGAGCTTCCGCGGCTCTTGAGGATTAAAGAGGAGAGAGGATCGGCGACTCCGCAGCGACGTCGCGTTTTGGCAGTAAACGCGCGGTTCGGCGTCGTTCAAAGAGCCGATGACTCTCATCCCCTCTCTTAGAGTGGACGCGTCTCCAGCTGCCCTGCAGTCACGAGATTCGCTCGTGTTCGTGATTCGTGTCGGAGCTCCCTCGTCGCCGTTGCGGTTTCTGCCCCACTGAAGGGATGTTGGCAGGCGCAGCGGCCGCTTCGGTCCGGTCGCGCCCCATTCCTGTCCCTGCTCTGGTGGTGGCCGTGAGGAGGCCACCGGGGGGCCGGTTGGTAACGTCCCGGTGTCGCCGGGGGGATTTGGATCACGCGCAAACGCAAACTCGACAAGCTTGGCGCGACTGACACACCTCCCCCGGGTAAACGAGTGGAGGAGTTAAATGAGCTTCGGGTCGGTGCGAGGTTTACGTTGACACACACAACACAACCCGCGCGGGCAGGGAATGTGAAAAGCGTGCACGTGGCGCCACAGCAACCAGGAGAGGTGTGAACATGCCCCTCCCTCCCACCCCGGGTTATCGCTCGTGCAAGTGGAGACTCCTGTCCCGGTCCTCTCGAGTTCTCACAAACAAAATCAACGGGGAACAATCGCATGTTGGCGTGCAAACTGAGACTTTCGTCCCCGCGGCAAATGTTTACTCCACACAAAACCAAAACACGAGGTCCTGTCGACAATATTCCATGAGTCCCCTGCCCCCCGCGGGCGGGGTTTTCCGCTGGGGCTCGCCGGCGCGTTCCCAAATTCTGTCGCAGAGCGCTTTTGTGCAGCGCCTTGAATCATCGCCCGGCAAGACAGGCGGCTGGAATGCCGTTGTGACGAATACCAACTGTTGTGACGCCACGTGGTGTTGTGACGAGGCGTGGTGTTGTGATGCGGGGTGGTGTTGTGATGCCGCAGTGCGGCCCAGTGGGGGGTTGTGGTTAATGTAACCATATTTATTTATTTTTTACTGATAATATATCCTGGATAGAATATTTGCAACAGGTTTTCGATTAATTATATCTTTGGAATCGCTTGCATTGATGTGAATGTGGGTTACAGGCTTCATACTCAATGCATCATCACAATCATTGTCATCATTATGAAATAATCATCATCTCAAATCTGAGGCTGGTGAAATGAGCCCCACGCAGTAATAACTGGTTTTTGAGCATTTAATGCCTCATGCACAGACTTGTCCCTTGCCATAGCATGGAGTTTTATTTTATTTTGACTATTACTTGCAGCAGGTTCTTTTGACTGAGTGCACAGTCTGCTGGTTTTTAATCGAAGGTGGTGCACGACCATCAAACCTTGGCCACTGTGTTTGCACCCATAGAGAGAGGCTGCCGCCATGCCAGAGAGGTCACCCGTGGGCTGCACGTGGACCCGGGTTAGGATTATATGTAGGCCTGTTAGGGTTATATTTAGGGCCATTGGGGTTATATTTGTCATCATTATCTCCCCTGGCTTCACAGTCACAAGGCACCACCACGTCCGTCCGTCTGGCTCGCCGCGGTATTTAAAGTGCACCGCCTAAGCATCGTTCAGGGCGCACGGTCATAGACGCGGCTTTTAACGTTTATATATATTTATATTTTATGGTTGAAGCCGCGGCGCTGACGAGAGACTCGTCGTATGGCCAGACTGAGGCCATCGCCGCTGCACAAGAGGGGGCACGGATTTCATTGTAACCTGCTACGAACGCAGCGTCCTCGGTGATGCCGCTCCAGCGCTCTTTGATGCTTGGAGCACCTGGCCAGCTCTCGCTTTCGTCGCTTGCTCTTGAGAATAATGACGACGGCGTGAGGGGGCCCGCGGTGTCCACCCCACGCGAGCACTCGCGCCCCTCGGCCACTCAGAGTCAACCTTGCGGCTGGGGATGCCGACGCCGTCCTGGCCGCGCCGAACGCCCCAGGTTAGCACGCGTTACAGTGTAGTCGGT
Source organism: Entosphenus tridentatus (assembly GCA_014621495.2). NCBI lineage: Eukaryota > Metazoa > Chordata > Hyperoartia > Petromyzontiformes > Petromyzontidae > Entosphenus > Entosphenus tridentatus. The sequence continues at coordinate 571,814 of CM025673.2, read as the reverse complement.
GGTGAGCCGCATGGTGCACATTTCACGAGGCACAGCTGCAGGACTCCAGGACCGTGACCTGGAGTTAACCAGGGAATTATCTTCTGCAGCTGCGCGACCTCTGCGGTTGGTTTTATGCGATGGCAGGGATGTCCATGGGGTATGGGTGGTGAATCCACCATCCCTCTCGCGGTCCTGTGACGCCACAATCTGTCTCTCTCTCTCTCCCTCCCTCCCTCCCGGCAACCGAGCCGACCTCGCATCTCTATCGCCATGGTGGTCGTGGCATTCTCCCCTTCGCCTGTCATTCCATCGCCAAAGTCTTGCCCATCGGTGACCAGCAGTTAGATGGCAGCTTTAGGCGAGCAGCGTGGTGGCGAGTTTCGTCTTTAATTTGTGCACCGCTGCCAGCGCGCGGTTCCTTTGCCGATGTCTAGGGGGAAGACGCCGGCGGTTAATCTGCGTGACGGTGCTGCTTCTCGACACCCTCACTCGCCCTGAGGACCTTGAGGACCTTGAGGAGAAAGCAGCAGTAACAGCAGCAGCAGTAACAGCAGTAGCAGTAACAGCAGTCGCAGCAGTAACAGCAGCAGTAGCAGTAAGAGCACAAGCAGCAGCAGTAGTTACAGCAGCAACCTCCGCAGCTCCAGTCGCTCTTGCAGCTGATTGGCTGGAGTCGTGGGAGTGATGACGTAATGCCGAGCAACCGAAGCCATGCCCACGTCCTCGCTGTCTCACGAGGACACCCGAATTTCCTTCGTAACCTTCACGAGATAATCTGATGATGGTTACCGCTGCTGCGTTGGCAGTGGTGCGCAAGCATAAATGATTGAACACGTCAAGAGCACTGTAGACTCAAAAGAAAAGTATATAATCGGCAACGTTTCAGGCAATGGCCCTTCTTCATGGCCAGAGAGACAAAGTGAATGATGAGAATTACGTTTTGGAAAAGTTTTGAGAGGGAATGTTTCTACGTTTTCTCTTCCAACGTTTCGCATCACGCTGTGCTCGCCGGCCGCCGGATTTCACGAGAGCATCGTCTGTGCCTGCGGCACTGCGTGGCACCGCATGGCACCGTGTCGCTCCGAGTGGCACCGCGTGGCTCCGAGTGGCACCGTGTGGCACCGCACCGCGTGGCTCCGCGTGGCATCGCGTCGCTCCGCACGGCTCGTGACGCCGCGTCTTGCCGCATTTCCTCACGCCAGGTGCTATACAACCTGTTCCGGGCCTTCTCCACGATGAAGGTCGTCACCTCCGTGGACGTGCTGCTCGGCGCCACCAAGTTTCTGGTGGTGGGTCTGGGCGGGGTGCTCATCGGCGTGCTGCTGGGCATGGCGGCCGCCCTGACCACGCGCTTCAGTGACCACACTCGCGTCATCGAGCCCCTCTTCGTCTTCCTCTACAGCTACCTCGCCTACCTCATCGCCGAGATGTTCCAGCTGTCCGGCATCATGGCGTGAGTGCCCCCACACATGCACACACGTGGCTATGTGGTGTGTGGTGTGTTTGTCTCTGTTGTGTGTGTGTAAACGGTCTGTGCGTGTGTGTGTTTAAAGGGAGTGGTAATGTAGTGGTTAGTGTGTTGCGCTATGAACCCGGCGATCCGAGTTTGATTCCCGCTTGCGGCCAATACCAGTGGCGATTATCTAAACCCTAGGTCGACCCAGCCTCAAATGCGTACCTGGTGCAGTGTATAAACATCGCCACTGGGGAGACAAAGGAGGCCGGTCATGGTGCTGGCTGCCCACCCCCTGTGTATGTTAAGGCTATACGAGGGGGTGGGGGGATATTTGTCTTTGTGTAACTGACCTCGTCACCTTCACGCCGGGTGGGGTGCAAGCTGCGCTCACTCTTTCTGCGTCGCCGCTCGCTGTCGAGGCCCACGTCGGGGGGTGGGGAGGGCGGCAGGCTCCGGTGCTTCTTCACAAACAGCCACTAGCTGGGCCGCAGCTCCGGCCCGCGAGCGGGGGGTCCTATCTGTCCCGGCGCTGGGCAGCAGCACTAGCGCCAGCGCGGTTGGGATGACGACCAAGGGTTTGTTTGCCGGTGTTTTGCCATAAACGCCGACGCCCGTGGCGTTTTAAGAATTGCCGAGCGAGCATGAAGAGGTGGTCGTGTGTTTACACTTGCAGTTGGGTTTTTTTATTGTCATTTTCAATTCCAGCCCCATTCGTGTAACGTTCGTTATCTCATTGAAGGAACGTTCGATATCTTATCTACAAACAACCCTTCATAGGGTATAGGCTGCTACTGCTGTTGATGATGAAAGTGTGCAGATCGCACGGAAACCGCTGTGCGTAGAGAGGGGCTGCGGGGACACGGGACAGGAGTCGAGTGTGGGGGCAAGCGGTGACGTGGCCGCAGGTGCCTCAGAGGTCAGAGCATGGAGCCGGAACCACCAGGATTCTCGGTTCAAGTCCAGGTTCGGACCACTCGCGGTTTAGACCGGATTCACCAGCACTGCGGCAGCCAGTTGATGATCTCTGCCGAATCAGCAAGTACTCCATGGAAAAAAGCGTCTCATAAAAATTTCGTTCAGCACTTAATTTGGCAAAAATTATAGCTCTGGGATTTAAAAACATAAACATTTTCGATTGGCTGTCACACAACAAACGAACTAAACTAAACTTTTTATTTTAACAGGTAAGGCCCACAGCTCTTTTTCAGAAGCGACCTGTCTACAAATGATAGCTCAACGAGGTTGCTTATTGTGTGGAAATGTATAGTGGCTGAATACTCTAAATCCGTGATGTTGATTCTAAATGTGGAGGGAAAACCAGAGGACCCGGAGAAAGATCCACGCCACCACAGAGAGAGAGAGAACACGCAAACTCTACATATACAACAGGCGTCAGGATCGGGATCAAACCCACGACCTCCTGTATACCAGGCAAGGTAGTTAACATCTCGCCATTGTGGTACCAATCCCAGCCAGGGGTCGACTGAACCCATCACATCCCAGCAGGGCCAATCTCCTCACAGTGTAGGAAACGCGCTGCCTGGTTTTGTTCAGGATAATGAGGCTCCTTAGAGATATTTATTAAAAGCAGTCCAGTGTGGAAAAATCACTACTACAGCCTCCTCCATCGCTTCTCCTCCCTCCCTCCTCCTCTTCCCACTTTTATCCTCCACCGGTCTGAAGAGGTGCCAACCTTGAAGGCCACACGGGATGCGCTGTACAGTGAAATTCCCGAATCGATTCTTCAGCTCCATTAGGCGTGATGTTGAGAGCTTCGATTTTTGGAATATAAAAATATGGGGGGGGTAAAATCCATACAAGTACGTCACACGCCTACTTGCTGTCCTGCCTCGTGCACCACCTCGTGGGAGGTGGAAACGAAACATACAAAGGAAGCAACAGCGAGAAAGAGACCATCATGAATTTGTCGTGATTGTTTATTTACTTACATGTGACTTGCTTAATTTTCCTATACTTTGCACTCTGATCGTTTTGTTTGTATTGGTTGTTGTTGTAACTTTCTGACCCACCCCCCTACTAAACATCCGTAAACAAATAAGAGCTTCATAGCTCGTCGGATTTCTCCAGGATAAACAAAGATTCTGATCCTGAATTGAATCTCGACGGATCGTGGCAATCCGTGGCATCGCCGGGGGCTTTGGATCGTAGCAGTTGAGGCCCTGGGTGGCTGTTTCTTCAGCCCTCAGTCTAACAGACCTCGGATCGTCTGCCTCTCCTGTCACGACAGGGTGCGGGATGCAGCAGCAGTCGTCCGCCGATTTCTCCGTTTGTGTTCCCACGCTCCCCCCCCCCACGCTGCGACCAAACCGGGCACGGTGGCCGCGGTGCGGACAACCTGATAGCTTACCACGCCGGTGCGAATGCGAGCTTCTGAAGAGCATCCTGGCCGTGTTCATCGTTATTATCGGCCATGATCAGTCCGCTGCCGGATGAAGGCCTCCCGTCCAGGTTTAGAAGAGAATGGAAATAAAATCCGCAGAAAGCACGCGCCTACGTGGGAGCTAAACCCTCACGGCTCCGTGCAGATTGAGCCACTGTTGCTTTGCTGTTCCTGTCATCCCGTGGCCAGCTCACAATGCCAGTCGAGAGCACCTGGGGTTCTCTGGCAGCCTCCCACCCAGGGACTAACCGGACACGGCCCTGCTTAGCACCTGAGGGCGGAATTGGGAGCGGGCGCATTCGTGGTGATCTGTTCGTCGCCCGAGCGCATGTTGAAATTTTCACTTCACTTAATGTCTCCAGCGTTGTGTCCGAACAACAATCGAGCATCCCCAGCCATAGTGGGTTTCAAACGTCGATTAATTGGACCTCTTGTGTCACTCGCTCCGACACTTTCGGGCGCTGGAGAATGTGAGAGGCTGTACTCGTGTAATGCTGTGCATCATCCCGCACCTCTGATTAACGTGGTTGGCTACGTACGGTGCGAAAGACGTTCAACATACATGCATAATCAGAATATTTATTCATGCTGGAGAAATCCTATGAGCTATCAAGCTCTTTTTCACAGATGTTCAGTCGAGGCACAGGGTAAGAACGTTACAACTAATTTTTTTTGGAAGCAACTTGGCCACAAAGGATAGCTCAATGAAGTGGCATATCATTTGGACATTTATAGCACCAAAATAATCAAAATAATCTCAATGAAAAACTGGAAAACCAGGAGAAAAAATCCACGTGACCACGGGGAGAATATGCAAAATCCAAATATACAGGCACCAGGGTCGGGATCGAACCCCCAACCTCTGCATACCAGGCAAGGTAGTTAACATCTCGCCACCGTGACGCCCCTTAAGCAGCTCTCAGCTCTTATTTTGATTATTATCATTCTCCGTGTTTACCTGCAGGAGTCTCAAGCCTCTCCTACTGGACGGCCCTGTCAAGTCTTTTGCAGTCGGGGGGGCAATGTTACCGCTGGATGTTTAAATGTTTTTCTTGCATTGGGATGTTTGGCCAACACCAGTTCCATGACGTCTCTTTTAGCTATGGGAAGAAACCCGGAAGCCCACACTGAGCGGGGGGAGAGAGATCGGACAAACTCCACGCAGAAAGGCACCCGAGTGGGGAAATCCAACCCAGGCCCTCTTTGCCGTGAGGCACGAGCGTCGTCTTCCGCTCCGCCGTGCGGTTTCAGCCGGCCACGGTTTTGCCGGCGAGCCGCGTCGGTCTGCGGGCGAGCGTTGCGTGGCGGCACGTGTTTCCGTAGCGATGCCTGCGTCTTCCCCGTGACCTCCGCTCGGTGAGCCTCCCAACGGTTCCACGAGGTGACGGTCTCCGGCGCCGCCATAGAGAAGTGCCAGCGTAAGCGAGCGGTCGTCATGCCTGCCTTCCCGCTACAGTATCTGTCTCTCGGTATAACGATTCAAAGAAAAAAGTGAAGATTGTTTGCTTGGGTTGAACCATTGTTGCTGTAAAAACAAAATTCACTGTCAGAGGATCGTGCGACTGGTGGGATTCAAAAACGCTTCTTTATTTATCTATTGCTTGTAGAGATGAATGTGGATGGGAAGGGGAAGGCGTCTTGTCCGCTTATTGATTTTGTGACTCAACCCATTCCATGTGCCTTTGAAGTGCATCGAGCCTGATGACACAGGGACTGTTACGATGCCATCGCCAATGTAAGTGACCCGTGGCAGTAGCTCTTTGCTGCTGCTGCTGATGCTGTTGTTTGGCTGCGTGTGCACGTTTGGATGCACATTAAAAGCAGTGGCTCATTTATCCTCTCTGGAAGCCCGTAATACAGATGTCCCTGGGTTAATATGTCCCTCCCGAGTTGCCTGTGAAGCTACACACGCAAGCCTCTCTTCAAAGGTGTTCTCAATTCATTGATCCTCCTGCGCACGAATTATTTTCACAATCGATGAAGCTTCCGCATGGCACTGTAAAAGGCGCAACCGCGTATTACTTGACGACGCTCGCGCTGCACTGCTAATGGGGCTGGGTTAACGAAGACGCTCGCTCTCTCGCTTGTAAACTCCCCGATCGGACTTCGTGGAGGATGGCTCCGGAGTGTTTCCCGGGTGGCCGAGCGCCGGTGTGCCCCCACTCCGGCAGAGGGGTCATCGCACAGAGCACGACCGCCACCGTGGAGACGGAGCGACGGGGGTCGGTCCCCGCGCAGGAGCCGGCGACGCGCGATCCGTGGCATCGCAGGATTTGTTAAGAATGGCGGTTACGTGGGGAGACCGTCGAGCAGTTGATAGGCCATGGCTGACGGTGACCTCGCTGTGCCCATTTCGCTCTGCTGCCCAGACCCCTGCAGCTTCTGGCTCGGCTGCGCACGCAGAATCGCCTCTCTGAGAGCGATGTAGCCGCGCGCGTGGCACTGGCGCCATCCTTCTCATAGCGCAAGGCTATCACCACGCAGGACGGCGCTTCCGTGTCTCACACGCGCAGGCTGCAAAAGTTTCACAGCAGGGGGCGATGTTGCTCCTTTGAAGCTGCCTGTAGCTCTGTATAGCTGCGTGTAATCCTGGTTGAGTAATTTGAAACATTTGGAGGGTGACGCGACTCAACAAGGAGGCCGCTGTGTTCCAGTGGGCATCACGATGCTCCGTGCGACGCTCCATGTGACGCGGCGTGCGATGCCCCCTTTGACCCGACGCTCTGCGCATGCCCCCCCCCTCTTCCCCCCCTCTCTCCCCACCACGCAGGATGGTGGCGTGCGCCATGAGCATGAAGCAGTACGTGGAGGCGAATGTGTCGCAGAAGTCGCACACCACCATCAAGTACTTCATGAAGATGCTGAGCAGCGTGAGCGAGACGCTCATCTTCATATTCCTGGGCGTAGCCACGGTAAACGGGAGCCTCGAGTTCAACTGGGCCTTCCTCTCCCTCACGCTGGTGGCCTGCCTCGTGTGGAGGGCCCTCGGTAAGGCTGTTGGAGTCAACGGTCGCGCCGCACCCCTCCTCCGGCCCTCGTGCTATGCCCGTTTTTTTCTTTCTTTCCCCTCCCTTCCCCCTGCCGTCGATTTCCCGAGCCGCGCCAGAACCGAACCCGCGACGATTCTCTGGCCTCACGGTAACAACCGGATCGTTGTTTCACCATCACATTCTCCGTCTGGCCGAAACCGGCGACGCAACTCCCCTCACCCCACCGCTGCATTCGGCGCTACGTAGCCGTGCTCGTGGCACTCGTCGGTGTCGGGCATTAGAACCGATTAACAGCATTGGGGCTCTGTCTGCAAATGTGCGTCTCCATGATTTGATCGATATGTTGGAGATTCCAGCCGCGTTAAAGCTTCCGTACTCTTCAATCTGTAACGGTCGATTGTTGTCCACCGTGGACTGACACCGTCGTGCATCATCTACCCCCGCGTGTCGACTCGTTCGTCACACGTCGCATGTCGGTGGCACGGCTTCACTTCTGCAGTCGAAAAGCAATGCGCGGTGCTCCCAGAGCCGTGCCAAGCTGGCCTGACGCACCGCCCAGCACGGCTTGGCTGTATGGTGGGAAAGAAAGTAAGCGATTTAAACTCTTACGCGGCTTCCGGCACCGCCGGTCCATGTTTCACCGCACGCGGTGGAACCTTGTGGCCATTCCTTTTTAGCGAACACAAACCCTCCGCAAAAAAACTGGCAATGTCACCTCTGTCGGCGTCGTGCTCCCTGGCTCCCCCCGTCACTGCCGCTGAGGAGCGTGTACCGTTGATCCGAAGTGGCGTTGCTTGAACCGCCCGGCCAACGTTTGCGATTCAACAACTCAAACGTGGCTCGAGGTATAATCAATTTCGTCTCACTATCTGGACAAATTCGTTATCCGCACCGAGCACAGGAGACTTGAATCCACCTCTGCCAACCTGACTGGAACAGCAGAACTCGCGAATTCGTTCTGCAATGCACGTTCCTGCAATTGCCGTCAGACCCGTTGGGCTCGAGATGCTCGCGCGCTCGCAAGCACGTGGTGATCCACCGTGGGTTGGGCCGCGTAACGTTCTGACTCAGTTGGTGTCGTCAGGAACCTCCACTACCCGATGCGGCCAATCAAAATAAATTGTCACGTGATGCTTAAGTGCTCAACGAAGAGCCGATCGTGATTGTGCGCGTGGCAATTTAACTTGGGGGGTGGCAGGAGGGTGGTGTTTGTTATTTGCAGATTTGGTTTATTGGTTGGCACACTGTACCGTTACTCGAGCAAAGCGCGCTCTGTGAACCAGTCTTAGGTGTCGTCCCCAACCGCCCCCGAACCCCCCGTTTTGCGACACACACACACACATATATATTCGGTGTAAATATTTTTCTTTAAACGGTATCCCTGGATTTATAATTATGGAGGAGATTTCAAGTAAACCCAGTGAGAGGCCAGAGTGCCGAGGTCACGGCGTGATTCTGCCCGTAATGAGAACCGCGCCGTGAAACACCACGGATGCGAAGATAACGCGAGGATAACGCGGGGTGAACGCGGGGTGAACGTGGCGCGAGGCCACATTACAAACGCTCGAGCGGGCGACATCGGAACGAGTCCAAGGGAGGACCACACGGGGGGGGCAGGGGGGTGGAGTGGCTGTAGACGTCATCGTACGGAGCGAGGGGGGGCGGAGGCGGGGGGGGGCGTCTGTCCCGCTCGTGTGGCCCCTCGTCGCGGGTTCGACGTCACGGGGGCGTTGACGATGGGCGACGCGGCCGCCGTGTGCCCAGGCGTGGTGGTGCTCACCTTCATCATCAACCGCTACCGCCTGGTGTCGTTGACGGCCAAGGACCAGTTCATCATCGCCTACGGCGGCCTGCGCGGCGCCATCTGCTTCTCGCTCGTCTACCTCCTGCCCGCCGACTTCCCCAAGAAGCAGCTCCTCATCACAGCCACCATCATCGTCATCCTCTTCACTGTCTTCGTGCAGGTGTGCACGCCATGCAGTGCCGTCCCCATCGCGCGCACTGGGGCCTCCTTCATGCTGGGCGGCAGGGTGGAGCGGGGGAGGCAGGGTGGAGCGGGGGAGGCAGGGTGGAGCGGGGGAGGAAGGTTAGAGCGGGGGAGGAAGGGTGGAGCGGGGGAAGAAGGGTGAAGCGGGGGAGGCAAGATGGAGCGGGGGAGGGAAGGGTGGAGCAGGGGAGGGAAGGGTGGAGCGGGGAAGGGTGGAGCAGGAGATGGAAGGATGGAGCGGGGGAGGGAAGGGTGGAGCGGGGGAGGAAGGGTGGAGCGGGGGAGGCAAGGTGGAGCGGGGGAGGGAAGGGTGGAGCGGGGGAGGGAAGGGTGGAGCGGGGAAGGGTGGAGCAGGAGATGGAAGGATGGAGCGGGGGAGGGAAGGGTGGAGCGGGGGAGGGAAGGGTGGAGCGGGGAAGGGTGGAGCAGGAGATGGAAGGATGGAGCGGGGGAGGGAAGGGTGGAGCGGGGGAGG
>CM025673.2:550520-562123 GCA_014621495.2 Entosphenus tridentatus | reverse complement strand
GGAGCGGGGGAGGTAAGGGTGGAGCGGGGGAGGTAAGGGTGGAGCGGCAGGGTGACAGGAGAGTGGCAACACTCGTGCCTCACGGCAAGAAGTGCCTGGTCTCGATTCCAGACTTAGGTGCCTTTCAGGGGTGTATGATCTCCCCCTGTTTTGCATCTGTTTCCTCCTGTAGGTAAACAAAACGTAGCGCGTAACCGGTATTGGCGAGTCCGTGGGTCGGCATGTCCGTATGAAGCCGTCCGAGTCACGCGACCGCGCGTTGCGTTGCCTCTGCCGCGACCGCAGGGGATGACGATCCGGCCACTCGTCGACCTCCTGGAGGTGAAGAGGAAGAGCCGGAGTCCCCCAACCGTGAGCGAGGCCATAACCGTGCAGGTGAGTCCTGCTCGCCACCGCTGCCCACCGCCGCTCTCCACCACTCGCCACACACGCACGTATGGAACTCGACAACAACATCCGCCGTTCACCACTAGGTGGCGGTAACGTCACCGCGGCGCTTGTGTAAGGAAATGTGCTTGAACCTCACACAGGTCCAAGTACTCATGTTGAGGCTGAGTTGACCTAGTGGAGGCCCAGGACCGGTTTAGATAATCGTCGAGCTGCCGCTCCCCACTAAAAACTCAACGCACTCACACACATACAATCGCCCTCTTGCTTAACAGCAAGAGGTGGGTCTTCATTCGATTCCCGCTCACGGCAATTAACCGTAGTGAATATGTGAACCGGTCTCCCCAGGGTCAATTCAGCCTGAAATGAGTACCTGGTGCAGTGTGTGAACATCGGCACTGGGGAGAAAATTGTGACCGGGCGTGGTGCTGGCCACCCATCCCCTTCGTGTGCCATGCCAGCCTTCATATAGGGTGCCATGGTGACGAGATGTTAACTACCTCGCCTGGTATACAGGAGGTCGTGGGTTCGATCCTGACCCTGATGTCTGTATATTTTGAATTTGCATGTTCTCCGGTTGTTCCCTCCAAAATTTTAATGAATACCCAGCATTTAGAGTATTTGGCTGCTATGCATTTCCACGTGATAAGCCTCAGCGTTGAGCTATCATTTGTGGCCAGGTCGCTTCTGAAAAAAAACGACATAGCTCAGTGGGCCTTACCTGCTAACATAAAAAATACTTTTCATCGTCACGTTCAGCTTAACAAATGTACTCCAAGCTCTTGGTGGCAGTTGGACTTACAAAATAAATTGCATGGGAGGTGGACAAAGTTGCCTGAGCCGGCGACATTAAGATCCTGAGAGTTTGAATCCTGGGTTTTTAGCCGCCCACAATAAAACTTGATTGTGGACCTCGGAAAATTGATGATCACCGACGAATCCATGCAAATAACATCAACAGCTGAGCGGGGGGAGGGCTGTTTCCCTCCAGCCTTGGGTGCGCACCTTCGGTAAAATAAAAAAAATTGTTTAGTTTTAGTTATAGGCGCTTGCTAACAGCACTTTCCCCAAATAGTCTGTTGAAGGATTCATGGGTGATCTTTGTATTAGCGGTGGTGATGCCGTGTGTGGGTGTGTGTGCGGTAGTGTTGCGGTTAGCGCGCTGCGCTACGAACTTGCCCCAACAGTCCGTTCAAGGCTACACGGATCTTTGTATTAGCGGTGGTGTTGCTGTTCATGTGTGTGTGTGTGCGTGCATGTTTGCAATTCCTCACAGTTCCTGGACCACCTGCTGGTCGGTATCGAGGACGTCTGTGGACACTGTGGCCAGCACTACTGGAAGGACAAGTAAGGGCGCATGTCCATGACCCGTGTGCCTGTGCGTTCGTGCCTCGTGCGTCCGTACCCCGTGCGCCGGTGCCCCGTGCGTCCGTGCCCCATGTGTACGTGCTCCTGGAGTGTTTTGCGTTGTCGAGTTTCGTTCCCATGGGGAGTTTCCTGTGATGGTGTCGTGACCGCCCCGACTCTTCTGTAAGAAGCAAGAGTGACTCCGTCTCAATGTGGCTCTTACCTTGGGCAACTGAAGGTGATGGTGATGTTCATGACATTACTTTGGAATTCGAGTGGAGCGACTCGTGTGCTGCGCTCCAAACCAGGCGACCCCAGTTCGATTCCCATCCACGGCTCACATTGGTGGTGAGTGACATCCGAACCGGTTGCTGGGTCCCCACCATACTTCACCGTCTCGCGCTGACCGACTGGTGAAGTATGGTCAAAAATCCCGTTGACTGACACTGTGCGGGGGAGGCCATCATTCAGCAGTGGATTTACAAAGAGCCCGCGAATTACCTTTTGTATTAACATTTGAGAGAGATGATTCGGAATTGATTTATTTTTGGTTCGATCGTGTGGGTATAATGTAAACAAAAATGGTAACTTTAACCCTACACCACCCGACAGAGCCAATCAAATCAAGTTGCCACATGGGAAAATGTGGCACTTGATTTGGTTTTTCAGTCTTAAGTTTTTCTTCAGACTGAAGAGAGTGAGCAACATTTGTGACCAATGGTTGATCGTTGCAGTCCCTGCGTTGCCCCGAGACACAAGGAAGCAAGCAGTGGAGGCAACTTACCGAACGTTGTGCATTCGTTTCCAGCAACGCAAAGTCAAGCGATTTGTCACGTTTTACTAAACGAAGTTAGTTTTTGGTTACAAAAAAAAGGATTCCGAATAATTCGGTCATCGTCTGTCATACGGAACCACATTCCAATTCCTTATAAATTTTTCAGTTACCATGCGGCGTTCTGCAGAATCTGGCATTACGCATCGATCAGCCCTGCCCGTGCTTTTTAAAGTGGCGGAGCGCGCACCTCTTCTGTCTGAACGAGGTGCTTCCGCAGGGCGCAGGATAAACGGGGTGAACGTCGCCCCCCTCCCTCGCTTTCGCCATCGTCAGGTTTGAGAAGTTCAACAACCGGTACTTGAGACGCTGGCTGATCCGCGAGCGCACGCTGCGTGAGTTCAACTTCGTGGCCATCTACCAGAAGCTGGAGGTGAAGCAGGCGCTGGAGCTGGTGGAGAGCGGCAACCTGAGCCGTGTGCCGTCCACCGCCACGTTCATGTGAGAAACTCGCGTCCACTCATTCACACTCACTCACACAATGCACGGCCACTCGCTCACTCCACAGTGGCGTTGATGGTGTTGACGGTGGTGGCGGTGGTGGCAGTGGTGTGATACTGGTGGCGGTGTTGATGGTGGGGTGACAGTGGGGTGACGGTGGTGGTGCCGCTCTGTAGGAATGAAGCCATCACGGAGCCGTCTCGCCCGCCCCCTGTGGCGCTCAAGCAGGTGGTGGACGTGCGCAAGATCCTAAACCAGCACATGTACAGGACCCGACAGAGGGTGAGCAGCGCCCGCACTCACGGCCGGGGCTGCTGCGCCCCCGCACGCGGGCAGCATCCGGGTCTCCACGCAGCCCGCCATCGCGGTCATGTTGCACACCATCCGTGGTCACCACTTGTTGCGGGAGTCCGCGGTTCAACCGCAAAATACAACCGCACGCCATCTGCTTCACGCGCAGTGGACGTTAAAGGTCCTATGGCATCGTTCGATAAGGGAAGTCGGCCATTGTGTGTCGACGTCACGGTCAAAATTTTCTAAATAAAAAAGAAATGTACACTGCAAATTGCTCAGTTGGGATTATACAGAGGAGCGATCGTCAACCCGCCCCTGCCTACTGGTACTGGGGGTTGCCCTACGTATACGCTGAGATGCGACGCAATGCGCTCTCGCTTACCAAGCCTTTGTTGAAGCGAGCCGGGCTCACGGGGCGAGGCGCGGTTACCGTGCGTGTGCGCGAGCAGCTGGCGTCGTACAGCCGCCACACGCTGCCGCTGGACCAGGAGAAGCAGGAGAAGGAGATCCTCATCCGCAGGAAGCAGTTCCTGGACATGCAGCGTCAGGTGAGTGGCGCTGCACGCACCTCAGCCCATTCCGCCGCTCTGCCTCATGAGCTGCGTCGCCGCTGTCATGACGATAGTATAGTGAATCCAACTGAATCGCAGACGTTGTCTTGGGAGCAACACTATTATTACATCAACTCAACACACAACACAACACAACCTACTCTCGGGTGTTGAACGCCCATCTAACCACGCTACGGCAAAACTAGACACGGTCCCGCTCTCCCGGTCCGGACCACGAGCTGGGTCCCAGACCGCGTGGCTAGAGGCTTCTTCAACCCGATGTGAATCTTCACTCACCAACGGGTAGGAGCAGGCTCTGCCCCTCGCCCCGCCCACCTTCTAGATCTCTCGAGCTCTTTTCCGAAGGCTCCCGAGAGCTCCTCTATACCACGTGACCACCCAGCGGCCCCCGTCTACCGGTGGCCCCCCTCCAATATCATCCGGTCACGTGTCGGCAGGTCAACCAGCGTATCATGCCCCAACGTAACCCTGGCTGGCTGACGCTCCTTTTCGCTACCTCACCGGGAGCCCGCACCGCACACTGTACGCGGTGCCTCCACGCTGACCAGCGCTCACCCAAGCCTGGTACTACGCCCAGGAAGCGGGCTACACTTAATGACAACAGAGTATCCGCCGTGGCCTCGCAAGCCCGGTACCATACAGCGACATTCACAGTCACTACAATAGCAACAACAACAACAACGATGACGCACGGCCCATGGTCAATCTACCGCTGGGTGAAGGGGCTCTCCGTACCGTGTCAGCATTTGGCAGTTGTTTCACCGATTCGGATTGTACACGCAAAGAACGCCCCCCCCCCCCTTACTGGCAGACCAATGCCCACTGTCAGCTGTCCAGGTGCTGAGTTGCCTGGTGGCCACACAGAGACAGCAGTGGGGGGGGGGGTGCCCCTTTCAAACGTGTTGAGACACGACGTGATGGTCGTGTGAGTCGGTTCGTACGTCTCCAGCGTTCAGGGCAGCATCACTACAGAGGAAGGGCGTCTCTATCGAGCACCGATCGCTGGTTGTTGTCATCGCGATACTTCCCCATGCTGGCCACAGGGCCATGTGGGATTGTGCAGGGGGGTGCCCAGCGCCGGCTCGGATGCCACTGATGTGAGGCGCCGCTGGGAAGAAACCCCAGGGGGGCGGCCGGCCGCATTTTGAATTGAACGCTCGTTTCTTTAGAACTGATTTTTGCGTGCGTTTAACTTTGTTGTCCCATGCACGGCACCTTCCGATTTAGCTCGGTCGACTACGAATGGTGCGAAGAAGTTCCAACATCGTACACTCAGAGCACGGCACGTTAATCACCGTGCACCCCCCACCCCGTCCAACAGCAGATCGACAAGAGCCGTAACTAACATAGAGGGGTTAGGAGTAGGGCTGCCATGCTCCCTACCACCACCACCGCCATACGTAGTGGGCGGCTGCCGTGCCCCCCACCACCATGCATAGTGGGCGGCTACTGTGCCCCGCCCCCCCCCACCACCACCACCAAGCGTAGTGGGGGGCCCCCGTGGCGCCTCCACTGACCCCCCCCCTCCCCCCGTTACGCGGAGCAGGATGTGAACCACTCCCTGCTGTGCGTGCCGCCCATGCCGGGGACGCCGCCGACGATGCGCCACCTCCCACGCCACTTATCAGGTCGGTGGCGCCGCTCCCAACACACGCGGCGGCCTTCAACGTTCACACTGCAGTCACAGGATCGTCATTGTTATGTAACCAATCTGTTGTTATGATTGTTATTAAAAAAAGACAGCTTTATTTACTCAAACTATTGTAGAGCACTTTTCTTTGCTGTATGTACTCCATTCTTAGACCGTGGCTGAATGCACTTTCATAACTATATGAGCTATCATTTGTGGCCAGGTGTCGAGATGCTAACGACCTCGCCTAGTATACAGGAGGACGTGCGTTCGATCCCGACCCCGATGCCTGCTGTATATTTGGAGATTGCGTTGTGTCTCTCCTCGTGGTAGCGTGGATTTTTCTCCTGGTTTTTTTCCCCCCACATTTAGAATCTATATCATGCGTTTGGAGTATTTGGCTGCTATAAATTTCCATATGATTAGCCACTCCGTTGGGCCGCTTCTGAAAAAGAGCTACATTCCTGGTGAAAATAGTTTAGAGTTTTAGTTGATAACTGCTGGGATGGGACCGCCCCGTGCTTTGACGTGGCGGTGCCGGGTCCCTTCCTCGTCGACATCGCGGTCGTCACGAGCCGGCCTTCTCCCCGTGTCCCTCGTCCGCCCGTAGTGAGCGAGGATGGAGAATCCGGCGAGTGGGGCGGCCAAACCTTGCCCAAAATCGTCGTCGACCTGGCATCGCCGGTCTCCGGCGACGTCAACTGGGGGGTCATGAGCCCCCCGAGCAGCCCCGAAACCGACCCGGGGACCCTCTGCCAGAGCGGAGCGCCCAGAGGTTGCCCCGAGGTCAACGGCGGCGCCCACCCCGGCCCCGTGGCCCGTTCGCAGTGGCCGAGCGAGCGGCTCCGTGGCGGGACCGAGGCACGGTCGCAGAAGGGAAACCGGACGGCCAACGGCGCGGACCTGCGCATCCCCACCACGTGCGAGGCCAACGGGGGGCCCGCCGCGCCCGCTGCGGCCACTCCAGGGAGCCGCGAGGCGAGGCCCGCGCTGTTGGCCACGCTGAACGCGACGACGGGGGTGGTGGATGCGCGCATGGTCAGGCCGCCGGCCTATGCGGGCCGCTCGGTGGGTGGCCCGGGCAGCGAAGACGAAGACGACGACGTGTTTGAGGAACGGGCGGGGGCCGCTGGAGCCGTTGGGACCGCGTGCCGGGGACGCGAGCTCGCGGAGAGGGAGGTCATCCCTCTGCTAACTACGAGGTCCGTGTCGGACCCGGGGCCTCCGAGCGACAGTGGGGTTTGATCGCCGCACGCCGGTATGTCCCTCCTCGCGTCGCCCTCCGCTTCGGCGAGACCGAGGCAGAGGAGTCGTGGATCTCCAGCGGTCATGACGGCGAAGCGCAGCACCAGCGCGCGGTTCCTAGACGCCGGCGACGGCGGGGAGCCAACGTCACGGTCGGAGGAGGAACCAGCACCCCCCCGCTCATCCTCTCTTGCACTCGGGCAGCGCGAACAGCCGCGTGGTTTTTGCACTCCAGAGGGTCGGGGGGCGTCGTCACCTGCAGCAGCAGCCGCGAGAGCTTCTGGCAGTGCCAGCAGCAACCCCATTAGCCAGGTTTGCTGCCCTGTGTTTTGAAAAAAAATATGCACTCAGCACTTTGAGCAATGCCAGGTCGATGTTTTGTGTTTTTTGTTCTTTTTAACAGATGGGAGATGAAGCAAGGATATATCTGGCTGTCTCTCGTCTTGTCCAGCAAACACAAAAATCATATTCCGCAGCTTTCCCCGCTACACGCAACGTCACTCCAGTGCTGTATTTGCAAGTTAAGACAACAACGGTACACTTCGTTTGGAAGCAGGGGTAGACATCAGTCAGGCGTTACTGCGCCCAAACTCCCATCATGCTATGCAGTAGTATTCCATCGTTACTTGCAAGGGATCTGCTCCGGAGATGCTCGTGAAAAGTACATGTTGTGGATAATGATATTGGCTCTATAAATATCGTACGCGCAGCATCTGCAGATGCTCGTAAAACTTCAAGAAGTTATCTTTATCTCGCTTATCACTTTATCTTTCGTCACTTTCTTTATTATAACTTTCTCATCGCTTTCCCTCTCTCGATGCGGTAGTCACGTACAGTTCCAGATGCAATTCGTGTATAGCCAAATTCGCGGATGGTGAACAAGAAGGGTATTACTGGATGAAAGAAATCCATCCCCCAGAATGAAATGCGCTCGGCTGTTAACGGCACTTTGAGCGTGCGTGGGCTCGGGTCGCGTCTGAATGAGCGCTCGTGGCCCTGCACGTGCAACTTGCTGCGCCGCACCTCTGGCACTCGGTGGGACCTTAAAGGCATCATGGAGAAATTATGACATCTCGCCTGGAGCGTGCGTCAGTGTGGTGCACTGCTCTACCCCTTCCTCTCTCTGTCTCTCTCTCTCGCTGTTCCAGTTGCAGCAGCCACCCTTGCGTTGTGCGACGAGGGTGAATGGTCACGCTGGCCACATCTGGGGGTGATGAAAAATAAATCTGCGAGCAAAGAAAAACCTCAGAGTTGTGCGAAATATCACGCGATTTGTCAAAACATACTAAATGTTTCACGGCAGACTTTATAACATTTCTCTCCAGTTTTATAGCAGTTAAGGCACTCTTACGATAATGTATTCCAGCCCAGTATAAAAAAAATGACAGTTCACTGATGATTAAATTATCTTGGTATTGTGAAGCTAATTCCCCAGAATGCAACCTCTGCTGGCTCCTGTTATCAGGGTTTTCCATTCTCAAACTCTGCCTCGGGTTTTCCATTCTCGGGCTACAAGTCCAGGCGGACGACCAAGGAACGGGAATGTGCGGCGGTGCCTACATCATCAGCGGCATCACCGTCATCATCACGCCCAGGCGGTGGTGGCTGCGCTGCTGCACGTGGCAGCTGTGATCCAGCGCTGTGGAGGCAGCAGCGAGGGGTTGGTGGATCGCCGCACAGATGGGGTGTGAAACTCCCTTTACCCGTTGGGCTTCGAGGAGGAGCCGAACCGTGGCTCGCAGGAGAAGTCAGTGCTGCATAGTGGACGAATCGCCATCTGTTCATTCCATCTGTACGGGGTGGGGGGGGGGGTAGAGTATTGCCCCCTCGCATGCGTGAGTTCCTCTGGGTGCTGCGGTTTCCTCCCACTTATATCAATACTTTGAATTTATATAGCAGTGTCATTCATGCCAACAGCATCCCACAATGCTGTACATGAATTATTTATAAGGACAAAATGCCATATACGTGCTTGGCAACGCACGGCGCGAAATAAGCCCAACACACACACATGTACACACCAAGCATTAGAACCCCTACCACTTCTACCAAGCAAATAAAAAAATGGATAAACAAATTTAGAAATGGCACCAAAATAATTAATAACAAGAAAGTTATCAATAAACACATCTTATTTATTGATTGAAAAAATATAATAAAACCCAATGCAGGACCCTCCTGAAAAATAGTAATTCGATTATGATAACTAAATTAATATTTTTTATAATTTTAAAATATAATTAACTTGTGCTCCAACTGGTAACGACTCGGCACACCACGATAGCTGAGACTGGGAAATCACAGTGGGGGCTCGTGCAGCCCCCTCCACCGTGACCCACCCAGCCGCTAGTGGTCAGGGGTCTGGGCAGCAGTGGCGAGCGCGGTGCATTAGTCGGGACAAGCGCAGTGGAATGTGCCGACTACCACAGCCGAGGTGGCCCCCAGATGGCACCATGGGGGGGGACACAACACCCCGTGGCCACTTCAGGCCACCCCGTGGCCACGTCAGGCCACGCAGGTACCTCCAAATACAAAAAGGTGGCTCGATAATGATTTTGGGTATCGAAACTTGGGAGGCAAGATGCGTTCTGTACCTTGGCCTCCAGCATCTATATATATGTTTTCGTTTTTTACCATAAATTCCCTGAGATATCTGCAAGTGTTTGCGTGTCATGAGTCCATGGAGTTTAGAGCTTAAATATAGGGTTAGGGGATATAATCGGCACAATATCTTTACTGTCATGTGTCATACCAGCACATGTCCACTCGCCTCGAATGCTTTGTCACATTCGAGGCTATTGAGTGATGACAAATTCGGTGGAACGTGCCACAAGGCCGCCAGAGGTGCGTATCTTCATCACTTGAGAACCAGCAAGTTACGCCTGCTCAGTTCAAACGAGTTGGCTCGCCATTTGATCATATGATATACGATAATACCGCACGTCAACATGCTGGTAGTTCTGTCAGCTTTCTTTATATAGATCACAAGTATAGTCTAACAATCCTTTAAAACATCGAGATAGAAAGTCAGTCTGACATTGAGGCATCGTGTGTCAGTCATGAGCTCAGGTAACTGCCATTGCTGAACCCACACTTCAAGATGCCACACCCCATCGTGAAGACACCGCAGTGCCTCGATCATCCACTTTCGCTTCTTGTGGAGCCGTGTATGGTGAGCACAGATTACGATTCAATGGTTTGCAAAACAATATTTGCAAACCATTTGTTTGCAGACGAAGGTGTCCTTGTGGCGCTATCTTGCACAGGCCCAATCGGAACGTCGCAGAGAGCTTCACTGCGGCAGTGTGGTCACTAAAACATGAAGAAGACAAGAGGTGCGATGGTGCTGAAAAACATCCTACGGAGTTCCACGTCGAGAGAAAGCCGTAATCTGTGTACAGGAAGGCCTTTCGGGTATCTGGGAAACAACCGTCGCCGATATCTGCGCTCTGAATGTGGAACCGGACAACCGCCCCTTGAATGCCTCCTTAGCGTGCGGTCGCCTGTGGGAGAGGCTGCGGCCATCACGTGGTATAGCTTCTCAAGCCAACGTGGGGGTTTTCTCGGCAGTGGCTATATCTGCATTGTTACAGGGCCCTTTATAAGCACCAAAATCAGGAAGCTACGTAGGTTCCAGCAGCGCCATATGCTGTCTATCCTACGTTCAATCCTTCGTTCTGCCCTACGTTCTATCCCACGTATGCACTCGGCCGAGAGATTGACCAGCGAGAAATTGCTGGACATTGGAGTACGGCACTGCCTAACCGGCATCGGCTGCGATGGGCGGGACATGTTGCGAGGATCTCAGACGATCGATCCCATTCCATTGCAGCAGCTCGGGACTGGCGAACTCTACCGGTGCAGCCGGTCACAAGATAGTCCCTTCGCCGTTGGAAAGACCGTAAATAAATAAACTGGAATGCACCGTGGCCTTCCGATTCCCTGGCTGGCAGGAGGTAGCCCAGCAGGAGGGCGAGCGAGAGAGAAGCGGAGCACACGGGGATTGGGACGGCGGGACGGGTGGGGATCAGAACCTTCATAGCGCCCGACAGAGACAAAGACGCTGTGCTGACAGGGACACAGGCCACGTGCCCGCCTACCCCTGACAGGGACACAGCCCACGTGTCCGCCTACCCCTCCTGCCTGCGGTCACTGCAGAATGAATCTGTGTCACAGCCGGATCGGTCTCGTGAGCCACTAACCCTCCTGCATCACGAAGACCATACGTTTACAAACAAGATGAAACCGAGGATAACAAAACCACGAACTTCAAGCTTCTGAGACAGCCATCGCCGTTTCGACGGCCATCTCGGAGCAACCCTTGGGCTAATTAATGAATATTCTATGGTTATTTTGGTAAAATCACGTAGATAGAAAAAATAATAACAATAAAATAATAAATGAATGAACACAATTGGTAGGAATGAGATCACCTGAGAAACAATACCAAGCAGACGATACTAATGGGACAAAATTATTGATGATTGAATCAAATCACGACAACTCGTCCGCAGAGATACATCACCACATACCTAATTATAATTAGTGGAAAGAGATGAGAGGGGAGAGGTAGGAGAGTGTGTGGAGGGGGGTAGAGTGATATGATAGGGGAAGGGTAGGAGAGTGTGTGGAGGGGGGTAGAGTGAGATAAGAGGGGAGAGGCAGGAGAGTGTGGAGGGGGGGTAGAGTGAGATGAGAGGGGAGAGGTAGGAGAGTGAGTGGAGGGGAGTAGAGTGAGATGTGAGAGGAGAGGTAGGGGAGTACGTGGAGAGGGGTAGAGTGGGATGAGAGGGGAGAGGTAGGAGAGTGCGTCGAGGGGGGTAGAGTGAGATGAGAGGGGAGAGGTAGGGTAGTG
>CM025673.2:512843-527214 GCA_014621495.2 Entosphenus tridentatus | reverse complement strand
ACACACACACGTGTAGTGTGTCACTGCTACACATACACACACACGTGTAGTGTGTCACTGCTACACACACACACGTGTAGTGTGTCACTACCACACACACACGTGTAGTGTGACACTGTCTCACACACACACATGTAGTGTGACACTGCCACACACACACGTGTTGTGTGACACTGTCTCACACACACACGTGTAGTGTGACACTGTCACACACACACGTGTAGTGTGACACTGTCACACGCACACACGTGTAGTGTGTCACTGCCACACACACACACACGTGTAGTGTGACACTGCTACACACACACACACGTTTAGTGTATCACTGCCACACACACACACACGTGTAGTGTGTCACTGCCACACACACACACGTGTAGTGTCTCACTGCCACACACACACACGTGTAGTGTGACACTGCTACACACACACACGTGTAGTGTGACACTGTCACACACACACGTGTAGTGTGACACTGTCACACTACACGTGTAGTGTGTCACTGCTACACACACATGTATAGTGTGTCACTGCTACACACACACATGTGTAGTGTGACACTGCCACACACACACACGTGTAGTGTGACACTGTCACACACACACGTGTAGTGTGACACTGCCACACACACACGTGTAGTGTGTCACTGCCACACACACACAAACACGTGTAGTGTGTCACTGCCACACACACACACGTGTAGTGTGACACTGTCTCACACACACACATGTAGTGTGTCACTGCCACACACACACATGTAGTGTGACAATTGGAAGAGATGTGTCCCGGTAAACACGGAGAGTTGTACCGACATTGGGCCAACGTTGGCAACGTTGAGCCGACGTTGGCACCACGTTAATTCAACGGTTCCAACCACATACCAACGTTGGGTCACCGCTGGCATGCTGACTGGGGTGGCGGCGTTCTGCACTGCCCGGCTGCGAGGGCTCCGTGGCGGCTCCCTCCCTCTCCCTCTCGGAGTTTAAGTCCAAGTTTGGCTGTCGGGAGGTGGGGAGAGTGCGGAGGGAGTCGCCGCCGCCGCCGCCGCTGCTGCATGCCAGGTACCTCAGCGGCTCGCCCCGACCACCCGCCCGCCACCAGTCCCAAAATAGCGGCCCCACCTCGACCACGGCTCGCAGCCTCACCAGCATCGCCACTCTCACCCCGTGGCAGCCAGACCCCGTGTCAGCCTCACCCGAGTCAGCCAGCCTCACCCCGTGTCAGCCAGACCTCGCCATCCTCACCGCAGCCCCTCATCCTCGGCTCCGCGACATCTGAAACGCTCCAGGCGTATCGCGCACGCGCGAGAGGAGGACGCGACGGACACAACTCAGGAGGCACGCGGAGCTCCTCGGCCACTGCAGGTGCGTGTGGAGCTCCCTGGCCTGCGCCGCGGGGCGCGCGTGTGGGGGGGGGGGGCATTGGCGGGGAGTGGACGGGACCCCCATTCCTTCGTAGCCTAGTGAACAGAGAATCAACTGTGCGCTATGAATAAGGGTCCATTGGCCGAAACGTCGCCTACTGTTGCTGATGAATGTGTCGAGGTGTTGTACTCGTGGCGTGGCTCAGCGGTCGAGCGAGCGGCGCACATTTGGGAGGTTGCGAGTTCAAACCTTGGCTGTGGGGGGCGGCTCAGCGCATCATCGTCCCTCTCTCCGGGGTCATTAAATTTGAGTACCACTCTGTGGAGAAGTCAGCAGTGATCGTCCCGTGTATAGACTCGACCCCGACATAGGATTGAAAAATGTCACGCACTGTAGGGCGGTGAACAGGAGATGTGCGCCAATGCCTCAATGCTGATTTGAGCAGCGGGCATCACTCATGGAGACTCAAGGAGACGGAGTCGTTCACTCTGCGCCTCACTCATCTGCTCGTCTTGTTGTTGTTTACTCGACTATGCATCTCACATTAGCCTATAACCAACATCACCCAGAAAGCGTCTGAGCGGAAGCTAAGCGTGTATGGGTGACCAACATGCATTTAATACCAGGTGTTATAGGCTGCTGCTGGGCAATGTGGGTAGCAGAGGGCTCTACTGTGCTCCAAATACGTCTATGCTCGCCGATTAGCTTCACCAACCCGCACTGACCAGCGTGGTGAAGTATGGTCACCCCCCCGCCTCGTCCAGCAGTGGATGGTCGCGGTGAACGGGAGCACCTCCAGTGGCTGCCGGGACCACGTGGGCACCAACAAATCGTGTAACGCGTGCACCGTGAGCTTCACGTCTCAAACCAAAGTATTTTATTCTAGATTTGAAGTATTTTATACCGGCAGCAATCGCCAGCGTGGGTTGATCTCGGGCAGGGGGGAAAATACCATCGAGTCTCAAGACTCATTTTCACGAGGGTGCTGCATTGGGATATTTGGCACAAATCAGTGGCGTGATCAGTGAGCGGATGGCACGGATCACTTCAATACTGTGAGCTGAGCCCGAGAACGATGGCTTTGTGGCTGATGTGGTGTCTGTACGCGTCCGTTGGGACAGCTGTCACTGAGGGTGCCCCCTTCTGTGTTAAGATGCGATGAGGCAAGCGCTCCCCTTGACACCTCAACTCATTCACAACTCATTCTTATCAAACACAACTCATTCTGATCAATCACAACTCTGTTTGATCAATCACAAATCATTCTCATCATCAAGCACGACTCATTTTAATCATCAAACACGACGACTCATTCTCCTTTCCAAACGAATGATGGCAACTAGGAAGAGGAATCGCCACCGCGGTGGTTGTCCCCCTGTGTGATCGGAATCACCGCCGCCGCCGCCAACGCCGATCGGGAGCGCCGCGATGGGGAGGGGAGCTGCCACGGTGAGCTTCAGCGTCGCCACGTTCATCGCCGCGCTGCTGGCGGCGGGGGCGGCCTTTTTCGCCCTGCTGGCGTTCGGCACCGACTACTGGCTGCTCGTCACCAAACTCTGCCCCGCGCCGCCCGGGCCCAACGCGACGGCCGTCGCCATCGCTGCGGCACCCACGGTCAGTGGCTCCCAGCGGCCCCCGGCTGTTCGTGTGTCCGCGTGCGTCAGTGTGCACGTATGTCCGTGTGTCAGTGTGTCAGTGTGTACGTGTGTCAGTGTGCACGTGTGTCAGTGCGTCAGTGCGTCAGTGTGTCAGTGTGCACGTGTGTCAGTGCGTCAGTGTGTCAGTGTGCCCGTGTCAGGGTGCACGTGTGTCAGTGTGCACGTGTCCGTGTGCGCGTGCGTCAGTGTGCACGTGTGTCAGTGTGTCCGTGTGCGCGCGTGTCAGTGTGCGCGCGTGTCAGTGTGTCCCTGCGTCAGTGTGCCCGTGTCATTGAGACCCTCCACCACTCGACACAGCCAAATTGAATTGTCACGTGGTGTGCAAGTATTCAGCGCGCCAACGATAATGATTGCTTCAGCCCGCTCGCCGGTGAGCTGAAGAACGATCTTCACGGCCAGATGAAGCAGCGATTTAGATGCGCGACGCTCAGCGTAAAACTGCGCCCAGCATCTTCAGCGCACGGTCTAGGAAGTCAGAATAAAGATCCTGGATTTTTTTTGTTCTGAATCAATAACGATTGGCGCGTCGTTAAATGATTGTACAGTTAACTTTGTCTTAGCCGTGTCGGGTGTCAGAAGGTCTTAATGACACCAAAGTGACCAGATCACTGCGTGGCCTGACCCCAGAGCCGTCCCTAGGGTACGGCGAATCTGGGGCTGACCGCCCTGGGCCCCGCGCTTTGCCCCCCTCCCCCCGTGCTTCGACGTCACGGTGTAAGATGTCATACTTCCGCTTTAGTTTGAATGCATGAGGGCCGACACGGTGGGATTTTCCCTGGCCTCCCCCCCTTCCCCCCACGGACGGCCCTGGCCTTAACCACAAATAAACGAAGAATCATAATCGTGTGAGGACAAGGGAGGGAGCCGCGTGGTCAACGAACCGCAGGTTGATCTGCGCGCCTTGGTCTGTAAACTCTGGTCGACATCCTCACAGCAGCGGCTTCTGGCTGCTGCCATCGAACAAAGACGGTGGTCGCCGCCATCGCGTGCTTTCGGATGCACTTCTGCGGCCGTCTGGAACGCTCTTTCGATATTAGGACGCCACTGGAGCTATACACTTTAAAATCCTCTAGATTGAAAACGAATGTCTTTAGAACTGATTTTTTCGTTTAGTTTATCCTCCCCCTGCACCTCCGATTAACACGGTTGGCTGCGTATGGTGCGAAAGAAGTTCAACATACACAGTACATACAATGAGCGGTGAGGCGACAATACACAGCGGCCAGGCAAACAGCCTGGAACCGTATACAATGCACACGCAGACAAACCACACGTGCATTTACTCTATGGTATTTAGCTTTTTTTTCCCACCCAAAAAATATTAATTTTGGATTTTAATAGCGAAAAAAAAACCGTAATAACGAAACAAACTAGACGTTAACTGACAAGAATGTGTTAATTCTTAACGAACGCAATAACGCATCGTCGTCAATCAAATGAACGTTTATCGGTTTATACACCCCTATTACTGTGTACCATCCGGCTAATTGTTGATCATGAGATATCCGCCGGAAAGAATCATCACAGTGCCTGGTGGAGTGGCCACCGTTGGCTCAAAATGTTTGGGAAAACCCCTTCCGCCACCTGCCTGCAGCCTTGCGTCTGCATCCCTCTGCTCGTACCATGGGGGATACCCTCGCAAGGTCGTCTGGAAATAGAACGCCTCGCCCGATACCTCTCTCCTCAGTGGTGAACAATCAAGCCGTGTGGTCCTAACGTCAATTGAAAGCTGTATCGCGATTGTTTTACCTGACTGAACTTTAGAATCAGAATCTTTACTTGGACTGGAGGAGGAATCCGATCAGCTATGAAGCTCTTCATCACAGATGTCCAGTACGGGCGGGCCAGCGAGTTACCTCGGACTGGGACTGGCTGAACGACGCACGGAGCGATGACATCACAAACAGTGGCCATGTTAGCATGGGTGTTGCCTTCTTGGCTACCTCGCGGATTTGTTTTCTGCACCAGAAGCCCCTGACCATGAGCGGAGATACGGGGATGCGCGTGGCGTCGTGCAGGGGGCCATCGATCTGCGTGACAGCGCAATGCGATATCTCACATCCTGGGAGCTCGCGGTATTCCCTGAGCAAGATGAGGCCCTGACCTCTAACCCACACGGATCGGGTTTGAAACCTCCGAGGTACAACAACAAAAAACCCATGGCGTGTCGTGGGAAGAGGAATATTTCACAATGCCAGAACGTGGGGAGATCTAGCTAGTAGTGTGATATTGTTTTTTTAATAAATGACAATACCGGGACTTTTAATGTCCCGGGAAGACTCACAGATGTCCACGGACAAGTAGCTACCTCAACAATGTATGTATGTAGAAACTTATTTCGCACCCTATGTGACCACCCGTGCTAATCGGAGGTACGGGGGGAAGGACAACAAGCTAAACACAAAAATTCAGTTCTAAAGAAATTCGTTTTCAATGTAGATTTAGAAGTGCATCGCATAGCAACAACATCCGGGAAAACCAGGACAGGTGGCAACTCCCCACCAAGCCCGGTGCGCCCGTGGCAGCATTGGAGGCCCTGGACACCTCCGTTGGCGACGCGAGAGGAGGGCTCGGCAGGCGGTCGTGGACAGAACCCTGACAACATTTTCATGAAATCATACAACTCAGGAATTAAAGTTGTAAACAAAAAATGTTTTCCCCCATCAAACGGTTGCTTTAGAAACTGCAATTTACGGTATGCCAATTATATGATTTCATAATTCGCAAATACATTTTCATAAAGCATTTGTTTTTGGTTAGATCCTTAAGGTATAAGATCAATGTTTTAACAATAACCCTCCACCACCCGACTGAGCCTATCAAATCAAGTCGTCACGAGGGCAAATGTACCAATTGATAATTTTTTTCAGCGAACCGCGGGAGTAATGTTGAAGAGAAAGCTACGTTTTTGACAAATCTGCACGACGTTTCAATGTAGTTGACACGCAGCATCATGAGCTGTTGACAAGAGCCCAGCCCTCGCAGCGACGCCCCTTCTGGGCGCCCTGTTCCGTGAGACGCGCGTGCTCCCGTGCGTGGTGGGGGGGGGGTCTCGGGTTGCGAGCGTGGGCTGGTCGGTGCCAGCCTGGCGCGGGTGCGGCGTGCCGGCTATGAGGGGCACGCGGCGCACGCAGGGCCAGGTGCGATCTCGTACAGACGGCAGGGCCTGGTATAACCTCGTTCGGACAGCAGGGCCTCGGGTAGCAGGTAGTTAACATCTCGCCACAGCGAGATGTTAACTACCTCGCCTGGTATACATGCGGTTGTGGGTGTGATCCCGAACCTCACACCTGCTGTATATTTGGAATTTGCGTGTCTGTCTCCCCGTGGTCGCGTAGATTTTTCTCTGGGCCATCCTGGTTTTCCCTCCACATTTAGAATGAACACCACGTGTTTAGAGTATTTGGCTGCTCTAAATGTCTACGTGAAAAGCCACCTCATTGCGCTAACATTTGTGGTCAGACCACTTCTGAAAAGGAGCTACATCGCTCAGTGGGCCTTGCCTGGTAAATAAAACTTGATTAATAGTTCAGTTGGAATAGCAGGAGGTGCTCTGTGTTCCAGATGTACGGCTTGCTAACGACCCCTCCGTGAACCCTGACACGCTGCCCACGTACTGGATGGATATCTTAAGTATCAGACTGCTATCAAAGTCATCATAAAGAACTAATGCTGTCACGTTCTTGTCTGTTTACTCACGAGCGCAGTAGTCACCCGAATCCATTGCGATGTTTCTACAACTTCATTTTACTCATGAGCCACCTTTGTTGCCGGGAATGTTGTTTGGACTCAGATTGTGCCCCGTTTTCAATTTATTCTGCAATGCAATTGTTTTTCAGTTGATTTCAATGTTCTTGCTTTGGCTCTGAATTCTATTTGGCTGTGTTTGTTGTTGTTCTCATATCCATTCGCTTCATTGCCATACTTGGTCTTTCTTTTTGTCACTTGATTGCCTTCATCATCGTGGTGGCCCAGCTCAACTCTCACGAATGAGACTCGCGCTGTGGTCGTTTTGAGTTCTCGCCTGGGTCGCACGAAACCAACTCGAGACCTGTGGGGGGGGCGGGCGCCTTCCCGTGGCGTGGGGCCAAGTGCCCGCACTCGCCCAGCGAGCAGCCGCCGCTGCTGATGCTGCTGCCGATCCCTCTGCAGGATGCGGCGCTGAGCGCGGAGACCACGGGCGGTGCTGGCGGGCAGCAGCAGGGCGCCGAGGAGCATCGCGACGCCTTCTTCCTCCACGAGGGCTTCTTCTTCCGCTGCTGGATCTCGGAGAAGGACAACCGCGGCAGCCTCTGGAACTTCTGGCTGGGTGAGTCCACCGCCAGTTCCCCTGCACCTCGGCCCACCCGTGCACTCGCCACGGGGGGGGGGGGGGGGGTTGCTGAATTGCCGAGTCTGGTCGTTATGGAGCGAATCACAGAGAGCCCCCCACCCACGTGGTGCACGGGTATCATCACCACCGCCAACTTCTCCTCCACCTCCTCCTCGTCGTCATGTCGTCTCACGTGCAACAAAAGCTGTGGCGGCTGTCGCAGCGTCCGCCGGGCGGTGTTGGTGGCGGGGTCGCGTGGCGCTGCATGGGGGGCCCAAGCAGCGCGGACGCCCACGCTCGCTGCGGCAGCCCCATCATGTCGCGGGGCGTTTGTGCGAAAGCGAAGCGAGCAGAAGAAGCAGCTTCGGATGAACTGAGAGGTTGGGGTTTGTTGTTGCACAGCTGTGTGTGTGGGGGGAGGTCACTGAGACACGGCCGTCCAGGGCGAGCGAGCCCAGCAGCTGTGGCACGACTCCCCTGATCCAGCATCGCGATTGAGCGCCCTCGCTGGAATGTCCTACAGGCTCTGCCGCCAAGCCGCATGGGACATCACGGCACATCACGTCTTGACGACTCTATACTTGTTTAGAGTTGTGTTGCATCTCAGATGCCTTCCACTGCAATCAAAAGATTGTAATTAAGAAAATGAGAAGCGCTAATAAAGATAATCTGTTTAATCTGTCTAATTTGTTTCATGACAGCAAGCAAAGACGCAATTAATATTAATCAGCTCGTGGGTGGCTCTGTTGCAGAACAGCGTGCCTCATGCCACCCAATCTGTAAGAGTGAGTATTGGGCCGTGCTGCATCTCAGGTGCTGGAAATTCCATATTCCTATGATGGGACGAAAAACTATACCGGACGGCTACTGCAGACTTA
This sequence comes from Entosphenus tridentatus, assembly GCA_014621495.2. Classification (NCBI taxonomy): domain Eukaryota; kingdom Metazoa; phylum Chordata; class Hyperoartia; order Petromyzontiformes; family Petromyzontidae; genus Entosphenus; species Entosphenus tridentatus. The sequence continues at coordinate 519,002 of CM025673.2, read as the reverse complement.
TGCGAAATGGTACTCATTTTTATCAACGCCAGATTGATGATGGGCTGATTCGACCCCTGCACCAGGTTGTGAACTCGCGACTTACTTCCGCTTGTAGGTTAGATATCCGGCCATCCCAGTAAAGCGTTGGTTGGTACCTTTGAACCAACGTTGTGCCCAACGTTGTTCCCAACATTCCACATTTACTGGCGGATAGTGCCACCCCCAGGGAATAACAATTACACCGTTCTAGAATGAACGTGAACCCGAGAGAGTATTCACCTCACTCCACTCGCAGCTCTGGGATATTTTTTTTACTATTTAAGCGATTTTTTTTATTTTACCAGGTAAGTTCCCCACTGAGCTACGTAGCTCTCTTTCAGAAGCGACCTGGCCATCACAAATGACAGATCAACGAAGTGGCTTATCACGTGTACATGTATAGCAGCCAAATACTCTAAACGCGTTCTTCTGAATGTGGAGGGAAAACCCGGAAGGCCCGGATGTAAAAATCCACGCGACCACGATGAGAGAGACACGCAAAATACAAATAACAGGCGTCAGGGTCGGGATCGAAAACACATACCAGGGGAGGTAGTTAACATCTCGCCACCGTGGCGACGTGCAGTCGGCAACCATCGGGTCCTCGATTTAAAGTTAAACCGCTCACTGACATCGGCCATGAAACAGGAGCTGAACTCGGGTCGCCGGGTTTACGATCGCCCTACATAAAGCTGTGCACCAACAACTGCGCCACCGCTCGCCGCACAACGTTGTGAGTCGTGCGGGCACGCGGCCGCAATGCTCGTGCCGTGAGTAGTGGATCCAAGGGACCCGCGGCGGGGGAGAGGGGGGGAATCGATCGTCCACCCCCCACTCCTTCAGACCACTCCCAAGCATTTGTATTTTATTGACATTCACCAGACGAAATTAATTGAATGCGTCAGTATCTTTTATTCATGTAGGGGGACCCGTTTTAAAAAGCTTGGAATTCTTGGACCACCTCAAAGCCCCGCCCTCCACCATGGGAAGTTTCTCGTTCGGCCCCTGGGAACGAAGGTTGACCCCGTGGAGCCCTGCTGACGCGCGCGAGCTGTCCTGCCACAGACTCTGGGTCCCATCAAACCTCCCACCCACCCCCCCCGTGGCCCCGAATGAGAGGGGGTGATGGAATACTCTCTGGGGGTCTACAGCAGTACGATTCCCGCTCTCGTGTCCATGTCCCCCCCTCTCCCCACAGCCCCCCACGGGAGGAAGAACTGCTCCCCCTCGCGCCTCTTCCCCCTGCCGGACCAAGCATTGCAGGGAAACTCGACGTCTGACAGCCACGAGCTGTTCGGTGAGTGCTGCTCAAAGGCAACAATGCAGGAATATTATTATTCTGCTGGCTTGTCCAGAAAAAGCCTCGCCGAGTCTCAAGACTCTTTTTCAGGAGGGTCCTGCTATGTTTTTTTGCAGGAGGTAGTGATGTTGATGCTGCTGCTGTGCAATCCCAATTGCATAACTGTCAACCTCTTATCAGTGCCTACCTTATTACAGACCAATTCAAACATTATTGATCACGTTCATCTTATAAAGTCCCATCACAAGGGAGAAACACAAAAAAGTCCCATATTGAAAGTCCTGTACGCCATATGGACCTAAAAAACTAAATTTCTCTATTCAAGAATACGTGGTAAACCGTATGGGTTGACATTTTTGCAATTTAGTTCATTTACATTATAATGTTTCAGCATTGGCATGTTTGGCCAATACCGGTTACGTTGTACGTAACTTTTATTATTTTATCTTATGGGAGGAAACCGGAAACCCTCGCAGAACAGTGAGGGAGAGAACACACACACAGACACACACAGAGAGAACACACACACAGACACAGAGACACACACAGACACATAGACACACACACAGAGAACACACACACAGACACATAGACACAGACACACACACATAGACACACAGAGACACACAGAGAGACACATAGACACACACACACATAGAGACTCCACACGCAGAGACTCATAGACATACAGACACATACAGACACACACACAGAGACACATAGACTCACAGAGACAAACACACACAGTGTCTCGGCCTCGCTGTGTGCTGCGTTGCACCGCTATCCGAGAAGTTAACCTCGCATTCAATAAACCTTCAAGGCCAGGGTGAACATCCGACTCCAAACGTAATTTATTGAATTGAACGAGGTAAAACTGATGGGAAAACACAGCACAGATACAGCATCTGCTAATACTTGGAAATATCAATACAATGAATGAACACTACAGCATCATAACATTGTCTTAGGTAACCTGAAACTCAACAATAGATCCTGAATGGACCAGGCACCTACATTCGTCCTGAACAGCTATACAAGAGAATAAGCTACTGTGTTAAAAAAAGGCATATCGTGTAATCACCACACTGCACCCCAAATGTACAGCACTACATATAACTGTGGATGAGATATATTTGTCATCCTTGCTCTCAAGATCGCAATATAGTTACTTGGGTACAAGTCTGACTCGACTTATTCAAATTACAAGTACCATTCACAATAAGGCAGGTTGCAGGCTTCGTTGTTAACTAGGCCTCGTATTTATCATAACAGATTAACAGCATTATAAAGGCATTTACAGCATTATAACGGTCGTTCTAACATTATAACAGCATTCCCAATATTATAAAAACATAAACGAACTTACAGACAATGCTTCTTAAAGTCCCACAATGTACAGTTACAGCTGCCTTCACTGGGACGCAATGTGTGCCACCATTTTGAACTCGGTGTAATGGCAGACGCCATCCTCGTGGTTGAAAGACTGTCAAATCGTAACTTCCTGTTCACGTGACCAATCTCAACCTCAAAACATGAAATTCCAGTGTACACACACCCCCACTCCTGCCGTGGAGCAAAACACCTACCGTGAGGCAGAACACTCCCCGTCTGATATCTAGGAGATACCACCATTTATTTTCTATCTCATAAACAAATGTGTAACAACTTAAACGGGTCAACTTATTTGTCCATATCTTTGCGAGAGAGAAATAGTACTGTCTCGACTATGGGCCTGACAAAAGTTATTGCGACACCTTGCTTCGCAATCATAACCTCGACCTTTCAAACTTTTCCATCGGCACTGGGAATCGACTTGAGGATGTGGCCCATTGGCCACTCATTCTGTTTGGCTTGGTTGTCCTTCAGTAGGACGAGGTCACCTTCTTGGATGTCTGGTCTGTTAGACTGCCACTTGTTGCGCACTTGGAGTGTCGCAAGGTACTCGTTTTTCCAGCGACGCCAGAACGTGTTGGCGAAGCTTTGCACTTGTCTCCATTGACGTCTGTAGAGGTCTGCAGTGCTGACCTCCTCGGTGGGTGCTGTGAGCACGTCTGTCTTCTGGGTAAGAAGTGTAGCAGGAGTCAAGATGAATGGTGACTCCGGGTCGTTTGAGACGGGGATCAGGGGTCTTGAATTAATTATGGCTGAGACTTCGGCCATGAGAGTGATCAAGACCTCGTGAGAGAGCCATGTGGACCCGATATCACACAGCATGGAGTCGAGAATGCGTTGAGCAATACCGATCATGCGTTCCCAGGCTCCACCCATATGCGAAAAGTGGGGAGGATTGAAAATCCATGTGCAGCCTTGGTCACTAAGGTATTTCCCTACAGAGTCACACTGGGTGAGGGGTGACACCCTGCCGAGTGTTACTCCCCACACACGGGGTGAGGGGTGACACCCTGCCGTGTGTTGCTCTCACACACGGGGCGCGAGTGGAGAGCCACCAGGTGTCCTCTGCGGGCCGCTAGCGCCGCGCGTGTGGGGAGCGGGGGAGGCGGTGACGGTTCGCGCGACGAACCCGGCCTGGGCCTCCTTTAGGTCGACTCGGCCTCAAATGAGTACCTGGCGAGATGTTTTGACATCGCCACTGGGGAGATAAATGCGGCCGGGCATGGTGTTGGCCACCCACCCCCTCGTGTGCCGTCCTGGCCTTCGTAGGTGCTCGCTAACAGCCCTTTCCTCTGCAGCCTGTTAAAGGCTACACGGGTGACCTTTGTCTGTGTGCGTGTCCCTGCAGCCCTGCGCCAGTCGTGGACCGTGCTGCTGCTCGTGGCCCTGGGCCTGGTGTTGGTTGCCGGGCTGCTCGCCATCTGTGCTTCTCCCAAGAACAGCGCGTTGGCCTACAAGGTGGCAGGCGGAATCTTCGTCGCCGCTGGTGAGGACACCACTGGCCCGGCATAGCGAGCGGTTCGCTGCCGCTCAATCAGCATGGGAGGCGTTGTTGCCCTGCAGGGCGCAGTGGTGGCGAGATGTTAACTACCTCGCCCGATATACAGGAAGTCGTGGGTTCAATCCAAACCCTGACGCCTCGATATTAGGAGTTTGTGTGTCTCTCTCCCCGTGGTCGTGCCGATTTTTCTCCGGGTCCTCCGGTTTTTCCCTCCACATTTAGAAACGCGCGTTTAGAGTATTTGGCTGCGATAATGTCCACGTGATAAGCCACTTCGTAGCTCAGTGGGTCTTACCTGGTAAAAATAAAAAATAGTCGTCGTAGAGCTGTGGACCAGGACTTGTTGTAACTTTCGGACCCACCCCTACTGGACATCCTGTGAAAAGGAGGATTCCTCCTCCAGTATAAATAAATATGATTCTGAGAGCCAAATCTATAGGCCAACCGCTGTTGACTTCCCCACAAAGCGGAACCTATTTTAACGACCACAGAGGTAGGGATGATGGGCTGAGTCAACCACCCCCCACCCCAACCAGGATTTGAACTCGCATCCTTCCGCTTGCAAGTCGCTCACTCGGCGTGTCGAGGCGCCCGTAGAGGGGTCCACGCGGGAGCCCCCCGCTGTGCAAGGCACGCACAGCGGGGGGCTCTGCATCCACCAACAGAGCGGATTCCCGTGTGAGTATTAAACATGTGGCCTTGGGGTCTGATGTCAACCCCAAAGACAAGAAGACAAAGGTCCCCCGTATAGCTTTAACAGACTGTTGGGGAAAGTGCTGTTAGCGAGTAGAACCTATGAAGGCCGGTATGGCACAAGAGGGGGTGAGTAGATATAGGGGAAGCCCTGCATCGGTTTCAATATTCGCCACTGTTGTTGATCATGAGCGGGAAACAAACTCGGATAGCCGGGTTCGTATCGCAGTGCGCTAACCGCTAAACTACCGCTCTTTCCACGCAGGTACTCTCACCAATGCCGTAATTATAATATATATTGGGGGACACATCCCCCTCAATATTCAAATATGCTCAAAATGTCCCCCCTAAAATATTGCTATAAAATAGATTTCTGTTTATATGATTGTGGTTATGGTTGTACTTTATTAATCCCTAATCTCTGCCATTACATACAATGAAACAAGAAAAGTAAAAAAAGAAAAAAACAGAGCAATGTAATAAATACAATACACTATTAGACATTATTGTAAAAAATGAATAAAAAGTACATCCTATGTGTTAGTAAAAAAATATATATTTTAGACAGGAAATTCGTTTCCAAATTTAGATTTATTTTTTATGGGGGGGGACCCCCTACCCCCTGGAAGATTTGGTCCCCCCCAATGTTAACTCTATGGCTACGGCCTTGACTCACATGCATCTCCTCCTGCCATCCACTACCCACTGCATGAATGTGTCCCATCCACTTTGCGTGAATGATACTGCAGAGTCTCCGAGACCTCTCACGGCCGAGTGGATCACGACTCGTGTGTTGTGTGTGCACGCCCGTGTCTCCCCCCGCCCTCCCCCGCTGGAGCAGGGGTGCTGCTGCTGCTGGTGCTGCTGCTGCTGGTGCTGTGGCTGGAGGCGCTGGTCTCCCTGGAGGGCTACGTGTCCGCAGAAGCGGGAGGCGTGGCGCCTCCGGCGCACTCCGCGTGCCCCGACGGCGCGGTGGGGGCGCACTATGGCTGGTCGTTCATCGTGGCCGCGCTGGCCGTGCCGCAGGCCGTGCTGGCCGGAGTGCTATTCCTGCTCATTGGCAGAGCGCTGTGCCGCTACCCGTACACGTCCTAGGCCTGCGCGGCCAGCCGTCGCCACCGCCGCGGTTGCCACGGAGAAAACCCCTTGCTCCCCCCTCCTCCCACCCCTTGCTCCCCCCCTCCTCCCACCCCTTGCTCCCCCCCTCCTCCCACCCCTTGCTCCCCCCCTCCTCCCACCCCTTGCTCCCCCC
>CM025673.2:479489-489651 GCA_014621495.2 Entosphenus tridentatus | reverse complement strand
TGCAAGCTCTGTGTGAGCACTGCTGAGTGCAAGCTCTGTGTGAGCACGACTGTGTGCATGCTCTGTGTGAGCGCTGCTGTGTGCAAGCTCTGTGTGAGCGCTGCTGAGTGCAAGCTCTGTGTTTGTGCTGCTGTGTACAAGCTCTGTGTGAGCGCTGCTGAGTGCAAGCTCTGTGTGAGCTGCTGTGTGCAAGCTCTGTGTGAGGGCTGCTGTGTACAAGCTATGTGTGAGAGCTGCTGAGTGCAAGCTCTGTGTGAGCACGACTATGTACAAGCTCTGTGTGAGCACTGCTGAGTGCAAGCTCTGTGTGAGCTGCTGTGTGCAAACTCTGTGTGAGCGCTGCTGTGTGCAAGCTCTGTGTGAGCACTGCTGTGTGCAAGCTCTGTGTGAGCGCTGCTGTGTGCAAGCTCTGTGTGAGCACGACTGTACTAGCTCTGTGTGCGCTGCTGTGTGCAAGCTCTGTGTGAGCGCTGCTGTGTGCAAGCTCTGTTTGAACGCTGCTGCGTTCAAGCTCTGTTTGAGCGCAGCTGTGTGCAAGCTTTGTGTGAGCGCTGCTGCGTGCAAGCTCTGTGTGGTCGCTGCTGTGTACAAGCTCTGTGTGAGCGCTGCTGTGTGCAAGCTCTGTGTGAGTACTGCTCTGTGCAATCTCTGTGTGAGTGCAGCTGTGTGCAACCTCTATGTGAGCGCTGCTGGTTGCAAGCTCTGTGTGAGCGCTGCTGAGTGCAAGCTCTGTGTGAGCACTGCTGAGTGCAAGCTCTGTGTGAGCGCTTCTGCGTGCAAGCTCTGTGTGAGCTGCTGTGTGCAAGCTCTGTGTGCAGAGCTGTGAGTGCGAAGCTGTGAGTGCGGAGCTGCTGAGAGAAAGAGCTGCCGCAGGCAGGTCAGCGAGGTGTAAAGTAGATAGGGGAAGTTGGTTAACAAAGTGACCGCAAAGACAGAGATAGGAGTGCCTACAACTGGTGCGAGAGAGAGTAATAAAATGTAAGCAGGTGGCTTGAACAACGTGTCTGACTGAGTGATTCTACACGATACTACAAAAGTATCGGACGGGTAACCTTTTTTTCAAAACATCTCGCATCGACTTTGGCTTGTGTGTGTATTTGTGCACGCACTGCAAATAGCAGCAACTCAAAAATACTGAACTGAGAATGATACCACCATGTTAAACACATGATGATGATGAAGATACTCATCTGCAGCCTTTGCAAAGCCACGCTGCTCAGTAAAAAAAACATCTCTCCTGTTCAAGTGATCATTGAGGCATTGGTGCTCATCTCCTGTTTGCAGCCCAAACCAGTGGTCAAAATTGCACAGACATATGGCAGAGGCTGAGTCCCTCTATCGAACAAGCCCTTGCTTTGCTGGCCTCCTCCACAGAGAGATGTGTGGGCTCAGCCAATCCCTCCCCAATCAAAATTTGAACTCTGAACCTTGTGAGCCACTCGCTCTACCACTGAGCAGCTACCTGGCCACTACAGGGGTTGTACAATTGTTTTAACTTCGTTCCTCAGTTCGCTTGTTCTGGTGAGAGTCGTGGCGACAGCACGCTAAGTAAGGCGGGCCAGACCTCCCTTTCCCTGGCGACAGACTCTAAAACTATACACTGCACACTACTATACACTACTACACTATACACGACTACACTATAGATGACTATACACTATACTATTGTAGTGTGTTAACTTAGGCGCATACTTGTACTTGGAGGCAAAACTTTATTTAACAAAACAGGTAACTCTAACAGGATAACAGCATAGGGTGGTGACTACCACGGCTAACTAAACTGACACTCGGAGAGAAAATTCTATAGTCGGTCCGGACAGCTAACGGGATGCCTGGTCCACACGTGGAGACCAGAGACCGAGGACCGAGGATCGAGGATGGCGACTTAATTCACAGAGTTGAGCGCCGGGATCCCTCTCGGGACCCCGCTTATAACTCCCCTGGCCTGACTGGCTCCGCCCGTGGCCACGCCCCCCTTCCAGAACCCTCGTGGGGACTCTAGATCTCTATCACATGATCCTCTCACCCCCGACTGGGGCCTCCCCTCGTCCGGTCACGTGCCCTCCCGGGTTCACCTCGCTGTCACATCCTGACACGACCCCCTTCTCAGCGACACCCGGGCTCCGCCCTTCCAGTACCACCCCTCACATGGCACTGTCTCTACACTGCGGTGGTCCCCTTGAGGCCACCACATCCCCCCCCCCCCCCCCCCCTTTTGTAAAACACAGCCATCCCGGCTCTCAAAAATCCCAACGCAAGGGTGTGCCTCCCAACCATTAACATCAATAAATAACCGAAGACCGCGCAATAAATATTATATATGTAATGCGAGCAAGGAATGAAGGGGGGGCGGAGTCTGGGTCACGTGGGAGAGGGAGGAGTTATGGTCACGTGGGGGAGAGGATTTAAGGAGGAAACCGGAAGGGGATCGGGAGTTGTGACGGAGTGAACGAGGAGGAGGCCACGCTGGGCAGAGTGAGAGTAACGACTAAGAGGCCACGTAGAGCAGAGAGAGTAAGAGGCCACGTAGGGCAGAGCGTGGCGCGAGTGCCACGCGGAGCTGTGGGAGACTGGCTGTGGAGCGGAGCAGCCGGAGAGGCTGCCACGCGAAGGAGCAGCAGTGAGACTGGCGACAGGGGAAGCAGAGGGGCTGCGGAGTGAGCGTCCGAGGAGACGCGAACCTGTATGAGGAGACGCGGTATCGAGCCTGAGCGCGGACGCCGTATGAGGGAGATTCTCGAACCCAATAAAGGACAACGGAGATCGACACTGCGAGAGAGTCCTTTATTTCATATATACAAAATGTATAGTCATTGAGAGAAGAAAGAGAGATGGAGGAGAGAGAGGACAACAACAACACAATAAAAAAATCCCTGGCAATGTACAGCACCCCAGCTCCCCCACTCCCACCCCCCCTGTGTGTGTGACAGCACCCCTGAGTACGAGAAGGGCCAAGTTCAGCCAATGACTCGATCGACTCAGGAGTGCGACAAGCAGCAAAACTACGCGGGAACACTGCACGGTGGAGGTGAATTACTTGAATCTGGCAGTCCTCGAACGAGTCCGTGTAGTCGGGCCCCCAGGTGAGGTGGGCCTGGGCTCCCTGGGAGACCTGGGGGGAATTTGAACATGGCCTAATGAGTGCAGCCCCACCCGAGAAGACACAACCGTCGGTGGAGAACGGCTCTTTTACGGGCGATCCGCTCCATGCTGAGCGTCCGTGGTTGACTCATCTGGCGAGGATGTCAGACGCTTCGGTTTTGTGGGCAGCACAGAATTCCCCTGAGGTACGATCTCAGCAGATGCCTTCCCCAGCTCCTCGGGCACACTGGACACTCGGCCCTTGGGTAAAGCAGATGAAAGGGACACTCTCGAATCAACAAAGGATTTGAGTCGTGACGGGTGAACAAACCAAGACTGTCGGCCGAACTGAATTTTCACACATTGAGGCCTGTCAGCCTGTATCACGTTGACCAGACCTCTCCAAGGCTTGTACAATTTTGGGGAAGTACCCACCAGCACTTGAGGACAGTGCAGCCAAGCCTTGTCACCCGGAGCCCATGCCCTGCCCGACATGCAGAGTCCCCTCAACCTTTCGTTGGCCGACTGCCGTAAGGCAGAATTATGCCTGGAAGCCTCGCGTGCCTCCGCCACCCACTGAAGGGTAAGGCGCATGTGCTCGGACATGTTGACCTTAGACTTACTTGGCCCCGTCTTAAGTTGGACGTCAATTGGGGGGTCCTGCTCTCTGCCGTACATAAAAAAAATGACGAGAACCCAGTAGAAGCATGAGGGGCCGTTCTGTAGGCTGCGAGAACCCCGGGGAAATGTAAATGCCAATCGCCCTGGGACTCACTGACCTCCTGACTCAGCATAGAGGTCAGGGTCCTGGGTAGACGCTCTACCATCCCGTCGGTCTGGGGTGGTAGGGCGATGTACGGACCTTTTTGGTGCCCAATAGGTCACATACCTCCTTAAGTCATTTCAAAGACATTTTTTTGCCCTGTTCAGTAAGGAGGCACTCCGGGGCCCCCTATCCAACATGTATCTGTGAAGGAACGTCTCCGAAATAACCGCCGCTGACTGGTTAGGCCATAGGCCAACGAGATAAATATTCGATGCCCACTAGTGGTCGAAAGGGTCTGAGTACGTCAAGCGGGACGAGCTCTTTAATCCGGTAAACTCGAATAGATTGTAAGGGCCAGCAGCACATTTTTAGTGGTGGTTTCTGCCGAGCACATTATGTACACCACTTCAGAACATTGTACACATCACCCGACATTCCAGGCTAAAAGAAATCGAGCCTGAGGGTTGCTAGGGTCTTACGAACACCCAGGTGCATTAGGCGTTTGTGCATCGCCACAATTAATGTACCCCTCAGCTCCGTGTGAACAACGATACTATAGCGGCGCAACCCGCCATCCCAGCGCATCAGCAGACCCCCTTTAGAATGAGCGGGGCTACCCCGCGGCAGTCCCCCCCTGTCCCTGGCATCCACGATGCAGCGTCGCAATTTTAACAGGGAGGCATCCTCCGCCTGCAGGCGCCCGCATTCAGCATGGGACAACCCAATGGAGGAATCGCACGCTTCCGGAGCATCTAAACAGTCGGGCGGTGGAACATCCGCCGACGCCACAAAGGAGGGAGATGAAACCTCCACAGCTGGTTTACAGTGGCCTGATTCCATGAGACATGCGCTCCCGTCACCCGGAAGCAGTCGCGACAGCGCATCCGTGTTTACATGCCGAGCACTCTTCCGGTAGGAAACTATAAATGAGTAGTCCTGCAGGATGTCTAACCATCGAGAGAGCTGGCCGGATTTTGAAGAGTGGCATGGTCCGTGCGTACCTTAAAGGCCCTGCTATAAAGGTACGGAAGGTACCGTTGGATAAAAAAAACCATGGCCAGCAGCTCCCATCGCGTGAAGCAATAGCACTGCTCGGCCGGTGAAAGGACTCTGCTGCTATACGCTACTACGCTCTCTACCCCGTCCACTACCTGCGATAGCACGGCACCGATGCCGGTGTTGCTGGCGTCTATATCAAAAAGAAAGGGCAGTGAAAAGTCAGGGTATCTAAGCGGGTGGGGAGGCGTTAACCAACCTGTCTCAGAGCGCAAGAAACGTTGCCTCCTCATCCCCCCAGTGAATGTTTTTGCCCTTTGGTCGTGAGAAAGTAGGAAGGGTTTCACAGTGGCAGCGAATCCGGGCACAAACCGACGGTAGTAGGAGGCGAATCCAACAAAACTTCGCACCTCCCCTACAGATTTCGGGGTCGGCCATGTTCGTAAGAACGCGGTTTTATGGGGATCAGTAGCTATCTCCGTCTCACTTACAATGTGGCCCAGGTATCGCACTGACTTCTGGAGCAGGTGGCACTTTTGGGGTTTAAATTTTAGGTTGGCGGCCCGCATTTTAAGAAAAAACGCTCGCAATCACTGTACATGTTCTCCAAACGTGCGACCAAAGACAATGACATCGTCCAAGTATATTAAATAGGAGTCCCACTGGAGCCCCGCCAAGACCAACTCCATGAGCCTTTGGAATGTGGCTGCAGCCGAGTGGAGACCCATCGGAAGCCAGTTAAACTCGAAAGCCCTAGTGGCGTACAGAACACAGCTTTCGGCTTCGAGCTGTCATCTAGGGGCAGTTGCCAAAAACTTGACAGGAGATCAAGCAGGCAAAAGAACCTCGCCCCCGACAGAACATCCAACAAGTGATCCATACGTGGTAGGGGAGAACACGTCAGCCATCGAGATTTTGTTAAGTCTGCGAAAGTCATCGCAGAACGCAAACTCCTGTCGTGTTTTTTCAAGAACAATGGGAGCACCCCACGGGCTGTTAGAAGGGCCAATGATGTCAGCAGTCAACGGACTGTTAGAAGGGCCAATGATTTCCGCAGCCAACATATCGTTGACCACCTGATGCACATGTTCCTTTTCCTTGGGGCTTAACCTGTAACGGTTCTGACGAATTGTAGCCGCGTTTCCCGTATCAATGTGGTGGCTCAAAAGGGTAGTACGGCCCACATCGTTATTGGTTTATTCTGAAAATGTCAGAGAACTCTAGCAAGAGTGAACGTAACTCAGCCCTCTGCATGTCAGACAATTCGGAATTCTCGGAGAAAAAATCCTCAACCCACTTCTCCCCACCCTTGGATCCTTTTTCCGGTGTCGACCCAACCTTCACACCCCCGACAATGAGCCCGTCGCAACCCACGGCCGACGCATGGGCCAGGACGGTGCCCGCCTGTATCACGGACGCGCCTAACCCCGCGTTAAGGACTTGGATAAAGGGCTCCTGGTCATTGGACACAAGCGTTTGCGCACCCAGAAATGTTAGATCCCGGGTCGCTGTATTCGAGGGGCCTAACAGGATCCCCCCGGCTGTGTCCACCTTGTCGAACTGCTTATGCAGCCGCACGCCAGGCAGAATAACAACCATTCTGCTCGCCAGCACCTGAACCGTGGTGTGTGCCACGCGCAACCGGGTGGGGGAAGATAAAAATGCCATACCCTGGTCTACGAGGATTTTTAGGGGCATCTTAGCCAAAAAATCCATACCCAGTAGACAATTCAGGATTCCGAAATGAGAACCGGTCCTGTCAACTGGATGTCCCCAATGCCCACCGTCACCGAAATTTTACCCACAATTCTCAATGAGCCGCCATTCAGGCTAAACATGGAATGTTAATGGCAGACAGGGCGCGAGATTTCAGGGGCAAAATATAAAAAATCGTAGCAGAAATGATGGTAGCGGATGCTCCTGTGTCAATTAGCATGCGTACCTCCACCCCCTGTATTGTCCCAATTACGGCCGATGATTCCGCCACCGCGGTAACGACACGATAGGCCAATTCCGACCACTGAACAGGTCGTAGAGGCCATCCATCACTCGGCAACACCCGACTCCCCCTGCGCAACCCGACGAGAGTGAACGCCAGAAGAACACGAACTGATGCCCGAGCGTGATGAGTGAAGTGACTGCAAGGACCGAGTGTGAGGTGTGCCGCGACTTGTTTGGGGACACTTGCGGATGGGGTTGACTGAGGGGAAGACTACGGCGGTCTGGCGTGTCGTCCCTGTGTGGCATGGCAACCAAGAGAGATGTGTCCCGGCAGGCTGTAATGGTAGCAGATGACTTGACCACTCTCCAGGCGAGGGAAGGTTCTCCTTCCAGGGTCATGCCTCCCTCGTCGCTCCATGTCACCTGCTCGCCAGCTCGTGTCAGTCACCAATGCCCAGGCCTGCGCGGGCTCATTGTCCTTGCGCGCGTCCAGCATCCCTGTGGGAGCGGCACATGCCAGCATTCCAGCACGTTGTTTCTGGTGGAGGTGCGCCTGTATGCACTGTGTGATCCGCAGGGATGACAAATCGTCCTCTTCTGTCGCCGGCAAGACGACGTCAAGCTCATGCGCCAGCGCAAGCAGCTGTTCAAGCACCAACGAATCGACCCCTGCTTTGTCCATCTTGGGGTACGCTGCCTGCGCCAATGACACTAGGGTGCTGCAGAAAGCGAGGGGCGTCTCGGCCTCCCCCCGCTTCTGCGCGGCGTACCTGTATCGGACAGTGGACAGTGGATCGTAAATAGACGCAATTTCAGCGAAGGCTCCTGGTAGTTTTGTCCCTTGCAGCCGGTGGGATGGCATAGAATGCCGCCAAGGAATTGTCGTCAAGAATTGTGGGAAGCGCTCGTAGCGCCTCCACCTCTGACCAGCCCGCCAGAGCGCAGTTGGCCGTGAAGCGCCACCGAAAAGCCACCCAGTCACCGCCGGCGGCCGTGAATTCTCAGACAAACGGCAGCTGTTGCTTGCGTGATGGAAGTTCCAGCGGCGGCGTTGGTGGTCTTTCAAGTGTGGCGGGCTCTCCAACCAGTCCGAGCCGCAAAATGACGGACACGCGCCCGGGCTGTGCGCTCGCAGTTCCCCCCGCGGGCAGTAAAATGGTGGTCGCGCTCTCGGACCGCATGGCCGAAGCCTCCCGTATGCTGAATCCTCTTGATCTAACTCCAGGACCAGCGCTGCCGCGGCTTGTAAAATCTCTGCGAGGAATGTGCGACACATCCGACGCTCTCTCCCTGGCGGTGTCGAAGCTGCGGCGCCGTGCTCTCCTTGCTGCTCCGCCGGCTGCGTCGTCTCGTTCGCCTTGTCCGGAGCAGCCATCGTCGGGGCAGTCTGGGGAATGATCCCCTCGTCGTCTTCGTCATCCGAAAAAGTCTTGGTAAGTTGCCATCCTCTTGTAAACATACCACTGACCCTAGGATTATCACTGAGTTAAATTTCACCACTTTTGACGCCAGTTGTAGTGAGTTAACTTAGGCTAAGGGGCTGCCTGGTCCACACGTGGAGACCGGAGACCGAGGGCCGAGGATCGAGGACGGCGACTTCATTCCCTCTCAGGACTCTGCTTATAAGTCCCCTGGCGTGGCTGGCTCCGCCCTTTGTCCAGAACCCTCGTGGGGACTGTGGATCCCCATCACATGATCCTCTCACCCCCGACTGGGGACCCCCTGCCCCCCCTCGGCACTGTCTCTACACTGCGGTGGCCCCCTCGAGGCCACTAACCTACTATACACACTACTATACACTACACTACTACACTACACGATACACTACACTGCTATACACAAACTCTAGCTCTTCCTGGGGAATTCCCAGGCATTCCCAGGCCAGCCAAGCGATGTAGTCCCGCCAGTGTGTCCTGGGTCAAGTGGGAAGTGCTGCCCGGTAGACTTCCAGGGGGAGTCTACCAGGGGGCATCCTTACCAGGTACACAAATCACCTCAACTGGCTCCTCTTGATCCAAAGGAGCAGCGGCTTGACTCTAAGGCTCTCCCGGATTACCGAGCTCCTCGCTGGATCACGGAGAGTGAGCCTGGCAACCCTGTGGAGAAACCTCATTAAGGTCTTAACTTGCATGGAGAAATCTTCACACGAGTCTACCGAGGGACCTTAAATACTCAATTCTGATTAACACGTAGTAGGCTTTTGTGACCAAGATTATCCATAACTAACACGTAGGCTTTCTGGACAAATATTATCTTTAATAAAGGTTTTTTTGGGTTAAATTGCATAACTATAAATGTGTTGTTAAACCCGCCACCACCCGACACTGACAATTAGTAAGGTTTTTGTCACGTAAACAAAATGTGCCAATTAACGACATATTTAATATTTACGAGATCTCACAAAAAAAAAACTTTATTATAGACTCTATTCTGAGTTTCTATTTGGGATGTATGAGCTGCTCTGGGGAGCATCCAGGGACAGAACCAAGTGTTATCTCTACAACAAATGCCATTGCAGAGAGAGGAAACACAACAGTCCGCTCAGAAGCCACCAGAGCTGCCCGTCACTACAGATGACAGAGGCACCACCGCTGCCAATTCACCAACACTGCGCTTATTTACACCCAGCATAGCCTCGCTCAGGAGGATCCTGCCAAGTGTATTGCAGTAGGGAGCGATGTCGCTGCTGCTGTGCGATCCCAATTGAGTTCATTTGCATTGTAAGTTTTCAGCATTGGGATGTTTGGCCAATACCAGTTACATTGTACTTTTTGTTTAGCTATGGGAGGAAACCAGATACTCCGGAGTAAACCCATGCAGAACAGCGGGATAACATACAAACTAGACACTGAGTCGGGAATCGAACCCATCAGTTTATTGCTGTGAAATATAAAAACCTAGGAATCTTCTGCGTTGGATACTTCACAAGGTATTTGTTTGTGAGGTCTTTTGAACCCTCCAAGCTTCATTGGGGTCGATTTCGCATTGTTTAAAGTGAAGCGCATGGGTCCAAAAGGGCGTTGCGTGAATTCTCGCGCTGACGAGGGACGTTGAACGTGCTGTGCCGTGGCTCGCCAGCAGATGAGGGGAAAGCGACACGAGCAGAGTGGAGTCCCACATGACTCGCTACCCATGTCACCGACAGGCGCGATTAGGTTTCCTTTGAAAAGAGAGAATAACACTCAACCCTCACTCACACCTCACTCACCCCTCACACACCTCACTCACCCCTCACTCACCTCACTCACCCCTCACAAACCCCTCACTCCTCACACACCTCACTCACCTCACTCACCCCTCACACACCTCACCCCTCCTCACTCACCCCTCACACACTTCACTCACCCCTCACTCACTCCTCACTCACACCTCACTCAC
>CM025673.2:461745-474489 GCA_014621495.2 Entosphenus tridentatus | reverse complement strand
GGCTAGGAGCGGTGTCAGGGCTAGGAGCGGTGTCAGGGCTAGGAGCGGTGTCAGGGCTAGGAGCGGTGTCAGGGCTAGGAGGGGTGACAGGGTCAGGGCTAGGAGTTGTATGAGGGCTAGGACGAGGTTTAGGTTTGTAATGTCGGTCTGGGTTAAGCCAACCCTTAATTTTGGGAGTTCAATCCAACTCATGTTCTACAGCACATCACACCGCCGTGTTTCTCATCATTGCAGTGTTTACTCGTGGCAGCACTGTTGGAGTTTTTGATGCTCTCTGCCCATGCCAACAATCACTGCAGAGTCATTGACTCTAATTTACAGCAGCATCCTGTCTCTGTTGTCCCTGAGTCACCCAGCTTGGCCTTCTAACAGTAATCGCAGATATCAGTGGGCTCTCTCCTGATGTTAAATGTAATGTTCATTTTGTTTAACCAGGTGATAACTCAAGACACCAGGGTAGTAGTCTAATTTGCAAGAGTGACCTGGTCACCAAAAGTTACAACGGTTTTATATGAAGGACATGAGTTACTCTCCTGTATTATCAGCCAGTGCTAGATTCTTCTTCTCAATAGGCTGCAATCACATTCATGTTTGTGAAGTCGCTCTCCCACACTGTGACCTCGAGTGTGAACGTTCCTATGCTGCTACCCAGCAAATGACCCACTCACCCGTGACCTCACGATGACCTTTCGTGCCACCCCATGCACGGTGTCCGTACTGGTGTCAGACCACAGAGAATTCCTGCTGCTCAAATAAGCGTCTAGGTCATTGCTGCTCATCTCCTGTTCACGGCCCTGTTCAGTGGTGAAGTTCCACATTCCTGTGGTGGGGGCGAGTCTAATCCATTGGACGACTGCTATTGACGTCCCCACAAAGTGGCACTTGTTTTATGAACCCCAGAGGAAGGGATGATGGTCTGTGTCAACCCCCCCAATCAGGATTTGAATTCCTAACCTTCCGATTGTGAGCCACTCACCCTACTGCCAAGCAGCCACCTGGCCAGTGTGTACTGGTGGCGTACGGTCCGATATTTACGTGGGATGCTGCATCACTCCAGAAGGCCGTGCGTATCAGTAGAGCACAGGCCAGTGCATGTTAGTGGAATCCCAGATGCAGCCCCGTGTCAGGAGCCTCTGCTCACGCTCGAGCATCGTACGCCCAGCAAGGCCAGAGGCTCATCAAAGCACGTACAGTGTTGTTATGACGAAGACGGTCATCACACACAATACCGTTATCTTTGTGCAATTGGTGCTGCGCTTTATTAGCATATGTGGGATGCTTCCGTGTACGTCGCGTGTGTAAAGGATGTGTGCACGTGTACATCGCGTGTGTAAAGGATGTGTGCACGCTGCATCACGGTGATTGAAGCCTCTCCTGCCTTCTGAAAGCACCGAATCCTGTCCTTGTTGCACACCACGCGCTTACATTCCTTTTTATTCACTGCACCTCTGTAGATGAGGCACCGTGTCGGAGGGCTGTCGCCCAGTTAAACGCAGGATTTACTGTCCTTTGTCATCCCGTTCCTGTGGGCCGGTGAGTGTTGTATTCCCTGGGTTTCATCGGGGTTCTCCCGTTTTCTTCCCGTCCACAAACACTGCTTAGAATGCAATTGGATAAATAGGCTTCGTGCATGATCCTCAAGATTAAGAGTCCTGAGACTCAATGAGGATTCCTTGGATAAATACCAGCTGTATTTGTGTAGCCCAAATAAATTTCAACAATCTCCAGATATTTTAATTTTGCATGGACAAATGTTTAAGAGTTGTTGCTGCCATGGTAATACGTTGTGTGTGTTTAATGCTCTTTTAAGTCTTCATTGTGAGTCGATGAATGGTGGACATTGCCTGTGAAATTTCACACCAGCCCCATGCCAGACGCCAGCATCTCATGAGCCAATCTCCCTCCCTCCCTCCTCGCCTGCACGTCCCAGGCCAGACACTCACACAGCCCAGGCAGGAAATCTATGCGAGGGACTGTGGCCTACTGGAGCTGTGAAAGCCATAAAACAATCACGGCGTGTCGTGAAAAAATAACCTGAGTGGATGAAATTAACGTCATTGTGAGACTTGCGTGATGTGGAAAGGGGATTTCATTATTGGATCCCTGCCCATACTCGTCCCGGCGTCTCGCAATGCGACTGTTGCAGGTTTGGGACAGGGTGGCGGGAGCCACCGGTGTGTGACGGCTGCTAAGATGAGATGTGAATCCAGGCGCGGCGCCCGAGTCGGTCAACCGGTGCGGGTGGTGGCAGCAGCCCTCTGCACTCTCTCACTGTCCCTCGCCTCGTGCAGCTGGGAGATGAGCAAACGGTCATAAAACAACGCATTGCACCTGCTTCTGTTGCACGGTCAAGGGCACTCAACCGGTGATGTCTAAGACCTTGCAGGAATCGTCGTTCGCCGTATAAAGATGAATACCGTTTTGGATACCGTCGGAAGTTACTGGGTGGTTTCGGAGCTTTTGGCGGTCGGCGCGTGAGCCGCTGGGTCAGTCTGCGTTTTAAATCTGCATTACTTAATATATCTCATACCGATATGTGGCTGGCCTGCTGGCACTGTATCGCCGTAAATCACCCACTCGCATTGCGTGCACAAGGACAGTCCAGTGGCCATTGTGCTCCCTACTCGGCCAGTTCCCACAGCCAACGGCTCAATTCCTGCACACGCCTGGTGATTTCTAATGAAACCATAACCAGATAAAGCCCAGTAACACGATATGTCTCATTGTATTGGGTGTGGGTGTTCTGCTACAAATTCGACATTTAAGACCCCATAATATCATCATCATCCTCTTAATTGTTATTGTGGTGGAGCAGTGGCTCAGTGGTTCGCGCACCGGCTATGTTTGATTCCCAGTATCAGTGATGAGTGATATCTAAACCAATCCTCGTCACTGTCCCACTTCACCATCCCACGCTGATCAGCATGGTGACATGTGCTCAAACAACCCCCATGACTAACACGGCATGTTCGGGAGGCTTTTGTACAGCATCGGATTAATATTCATACAAATCTACATTATTGGTAAGAACGTGCTGCAATTTGCATATGTCCATGTGTGCAGTCTCAAATGCCATCCTGGTTTTACAGAAGTAGGTTTAACCATTTCAGCAAAGATATGAATGGGCTCTCATCAGGATAAATAGAGGATATTCAAAGCTTACGACACTGCATGGGGAGACACACAGAGTCTGGATCAATCTCAACATGGGGTTTATTTGCCTTTCATAAGCAATGTTGTGGGCTTCAATTGTGAGACACAATAGTGGTCATGTGCCCCATTGAGTCACGACTCTTCACTTCGAAGAGTTGTTGCCCTGGAGATCGATTTTCGGTCAACAGGTTGATGATGGCATTAGGTGGGATTTATCACTTAACAGAGTATGTCGCGTGAAGGCTGCCATCTTCTTGGAAAGCCAAATGGAGTTCCCAAGAAGTCACAACACCTCATGAAAGACCTGACTCAGCATATCCCTGACTTCGATTTTCCGCGAAGCACGTCCAGATCAACCATGGCAGATGCGAGTACTTGATGCACAAGTGCGAAAAAAAAACCATCTTCAGTGTGCAACTGTGGTCACCCATAAGAGCCCATGGAGCATATACCAACTCAGGAGACATCACCAAAGTAGTTATACATTCTGCTTCTCTTGATTCAAGTATCTGGCTTAACCCTCTCAATGTAAAATAACAGCTCTTGCTCTTAATCAACATCAGCTGTAGAAGAAGAATATTTAGAAGAGGAGAGTCTCAGCTAGGCGGAATGCTTTTGGTTACGGTTAAGGGTAAGAAGTGGTCTCGTACTGTCGTATGGCTGATGTAGATGCAGAGCAACAACTACAATTGTCACATTCAGATAGTCAAGCCAGATCACCTTCTCAGGAGCAGCGGAGTGTATCACTAATATCTCCATATTTATGGATCAGGCATTGCGTCGTTATAAGGCATTGCGTCGTTATAAGTTATATTGTCTGTTCTGAATCACCACAGTCGCACATTGGATAGTTTATAATTTTAAATGTGTGCATCTGCCACGGTTTGTACGGATGCTGTTTAAGATGGACTGTGAGCTTTGTGGAAGATCAAACCGAGGGATCTTCTGCGTTGGGTCTTTCACGAGGTGTTTGAGTTATTTTGAACTCCATTCAGCTCTCCAAGCTTCATTGGGGTTGAACTCGCATTGATGATGGTTAAGCGCATAGGTCCAAAAGGGCTTATGTGACTTCAAGCGTTAACGAGGGTTGTTATTGAGGTCCTGATGAATGGGAAGGTGACTGTTTTCCACAATTTGCAGGGTGTCCCAAAAGGGTTTCAGCGTTGCGGCGGATGGGTGGGATAGAGATGTGGTGACAGCCCGGGCAGCCAGGGTGTTGGGGTTGACTGGAGGGTTCCAGTGATGCACCGCATTGCAGTGTTCAGTTGGACATTAACAAGTTGTGGTGACTTCTTCTGGTCCATACTGGTGCACAGTATTTGGCTACAGAGTACATAAGGGTCAGGCTTTCACGACCAATATTATACATTTTTTAGGGTTTTTTTTTTGGGTGAATATAAATGTGTCGTTTATCCTACCACCACTCGACACAGCCAATGAGTAAGGTTTGTGACGTAACAAAACATGCCAATTAGTTTCGAGTTCAGCACACCGGTGTGTTGGAGGTAAACCCAGTCCTCAAATTGTAAATGTCATGGATTTACTCTCCAACACATCGGTGTGCTGAATTAATAACTCATTGGTATGTTTTGTTCATGTGACAAACCTCACTAATTGGCTGTGTCAGGTGGTGGCAGGTTTATTGACACATTTATAATTTTGTCATCTAACCCAAAAAAAACTCTTACGGACATGGGCCATTGTTGATGTCCGTAGCACTGGTGCTGAAACACCCCAGCTTGTTTGCCAGTTTTTGGACCAGGTTGACCCTTGTGTTGGACTTGGTGGGCACCTTTTTCAGTTGGTCGTGAAAGTTTTTCGTACAGTCCATCTTCATTTCGAGATAAGTTGTGGGGTCGTATCATACAGTGTTACTGCAGAAGGTCACTTTCAGAGTGTGCTTGGCGCTACTATGATCAAGATGAAATGCAGTGACTGTTGCTTTGTGGAGATTTGGCTTGAGCCTCCATTTCCAGAAATATTCCCCCATGGTGTTTCGGTCTTGGTTCAGAGTGGATTTGTTGTCGTTGAAAGTGGCTGCTTGCTTTGCCAAGGCAAGGTAATCCGCATAAACAAGTTTGCATGACCCAGTTGGCGGCATGTCGCTCGTATAGACATTGAAGTGCATTGGCGCGAGTACTGAACCTTGTGACAATCCATTTTTTAGGAACCTGGGTGAGCTGGATTTGTCGCCCATATAGACACGCAGTCGCCTATTGCTCAGCATCGACAAATCAGGTGTATTATTTTGAGGCAGGAGCTTCAACGTCATTGGCCTACGACACCAGTCGTAGGCCAATGCCAAATCCACAAAGGCTGTGCCGGTCTTGGATTTCTGCTGGAATCGAGCCTCGATGTGTATCAGAAGGGCCATAACTTGGTCAAAGCAGTTGCATCTGTGCCGGGGATCCCTGACTTTATAGGTCGTGCATAGGAGTGATATTAGCCCATAGCTTCCCAGGTCGTTGGTTGGCTTGCCCGGTTTGGGTATGGCAATGACCATCGCCTCCCACCATACTTTTGGGGTACATCCGGTTTTCATGGTTTTGGGGTACAGTTTTGCCAGCCATTGGAATCCCCTCGGGCCTAAGTGATGGAGAAATTCTGGGGGGGGGGGGGATAGATACCATCTCTGCCGGCAGCCTTGCCTTTCTTAATTGCAGCCAGACCCTCCCTCACTTCATTTGTGCTGATGGCGGTGGGGTCTTGTGAATAAATTGAGGCTATTTTTTGGTGTAAATGGCGATGGATCTCTCACTTGATGTTTTTGTTGAACGGGCCTTTTGTGTTCTCCACTAGTTTGGAGGCTTTAGAATTGGGCAGGACCCTTGCGGTCCAGTAGTCTTTTGAATAATCAGCACCCAGGCATCATATTAGGGCCCAAGCACGGCAGCTGGAGTGTGTGAAGTCTAGGTCTTCAATGCACTAAATCCACCGCTGACTTCCAGCTAAGTCGAAAGACTCTAGCAGGGCTTTTGCAACCTGTGGGCTCCCCGACTGGCTGTACTGTCGGAGCAGGTCCTGGTAATGTGCCTGAAGCAGGGAGGTGAGATGATGTGCTCTGCCTGCTGTGGCACAGGGAGGGATCATACAAACGGTCAAATTTGGCCTGCATGCCCAGCCATCGCATGCCCAAGCGGCTGTTCAACCGGATATATTGAGCTAAATGGGCGCACCACAGGCAAGATAAATGATAGACTGATGTGGTACAGAAGGATGTGGAGTTGATTGGGCTTGCTGATTACTGGTACCAGCAGTGTCAAGATCAGCCTCTGTGGAGAAGGTTCGTGCAGGACCCTGCTGGGGAGTTGGAGGCAGTTGCCTCCAGCAACAATGGAGGGCAGAGGAGCGACATTCAGAACAACGAGCGGCATGCTAGCCGGCTAAAACGAAGAGAGTTGGCACAGTGGGGAGCACAGTTGGTACATCTGCCAGGCATCTCAGTAGTCAACCCATGGCACCTGGGTCTGTTCCGTGACCTCCTGCCAGCGAGCCTTCGACACTTCACATGGCCTCAAAGTGCACATAGCATGGCACAAGCGCCATGGTGATGTCACCGCCACCAATATGACAAAAGAAAGTACATGCACTGCCAGAAAATATAAATCAGAGCAAAAACAACCAAATGGAAATCAGAGAAAAATAAACTGCATGACAGAAGAGATAGAATACATTGCACAGACATGCATCAATATTTAATTAAATAATTTCCCTGTGACAAAAGTTGTCCCATTTTGAGCCTGGATGGTGCTTGTATGGGTGACCACCTCGCATGCTAGCTAGGTTTTGTAGGCTGTGGAACTAAGTGGTGGGCAGCAGAGGGCTGTGCAGCAAAATCCATAGTTGTACTGCACCTGTATGCTCCCGCATCTATTCTCCCTACCTTCACCAACCTTGGATTTATTTCGCAAGGTGATGTGTATGCACGCTAACATTTAGATCGGCGTTTAGCCAGGTGCCCATGTATTTACAACAACATGGCCGACACAGTGTGGATAGGGCTTCATCTGGCAGTGGATTGTCAAACGGCTGTAAATTATTATGTATTACTTATAGCATACAACTTGTATATCCACTAACTTGTGTATGGCCCAGTTATCAGTGTGTGCACCCACAGGGGACTGGGCACAATTATTAGTACAATTCTTGTCATCTTCTGCTGATATCTGCTGAGAATTAGCTCAGTATGCATTGCTAAATTGTGATCTTGCTGTAGGGGGGCCGTTTAACAACTGTGCTATTGTCATTTGTGATTTTCCATTGTTTGCTGGTAGAATAGCCCACATGTTGAACGTGAACATTATTACACCACCACCATCCAACACAGTCAAACAATGTTTCGCTTGACCCTGCGTCAAGCATCTTCAGGACAAGATTCAGGAAGTAAAAAAAAACGCGTCACCTGGCCCAGGTTCTTAAATAGGTGTCATGACATCACAAGAACAATCGGATTTAAACGAGATATTAAGCATTACAATACGTGTTTTTC
Organism: Entosphenus tridentatus; assembly: GCA_014621495.2. Taxonomy (NCBI): domain Eukaryota; kingdom Metazoa; phylum Chordata; class Hyperoartia; order Petromyzontiformes; family Petromyzontidae; genus Entosphenus; species Entosphenus tridentatus. Next base: position 466,847 of record CM025673.2, on the reverse strand, counting down.
CTTCTTATTTATCTGTGTCAATAATTAACGTTATTAACACAGATCAACATCTGGCCCAAAGCTAATTTTGGACAGGTAATTTACCCGAAACACAATTTTAAATGTATCAGTGGTTCCCGGAAACCGACGAGCTAAGTGGGAATGACAGTTTTACAAACCCTCATGTTACTCAATAACAGTCGTCCTGTTGCTTGGCCGGTTCCAGGGCAACTGTTGCTATTAGTCGCCAAAATGTGATCACATAACTCCGCCGAGGTCATGTGCCCTGTCGACCAATCACCTATCAAAACAATGTTGAACAAACTCTTCTTTTTCATTAGTTAGACAGAACGTAATCATTCTGTGCCATTGCTGTAGCCATAGCTGCTCGTAGTAGATGTGGTTGCCAGTGACAATTCCCGGTGACCGTTTCCCAAACATTTTCATAGCGTCTCCTGACCTCAACTTTCATTCCCGTTGCTAAGAAGGAGATTGTGAACGCCCACCTGAATGGATTGTGATAACGCGGTATCAATCCTCACGCAGTAAACGGAGATTAATCATCATAACCAGAGTGAAAAAACACACTAAATGCTTCCTGGCTGCCTGTCTGTCTGCTACGTGAAGCGGCTACATTTAGAATGTCGCGCGCTCGCGCACAAGCACACACACGCACTCACTGGACTTATCATGGCCCCGTTTCACTGTAACACTCATTAGCGGTATCTACCACAGGATGATTGTGCACTTTTGTGTGGTTAGGTGTGGCTGTGTGGTTCTTGTGCCTCCGTTCTTTTGGAAAATATTTAACTGCCATTATTTCCAGATTATGTTCTATCCGGCCTCGCGGAGCTACATGCAAGGAGTGTAATTATCCTTCTTCACGTTTTGTGCGTCTCACACTTCTGCGCCGCCGAGCCTTCTGCTGCAATGCCCTTGTGCCCACCACACGAACATTCCAGCGGGCATTGCCATAGTCATCACAGCTGTCAACGATGGTGAAATGTGCGTCCCTTGTTGCGAGCACGAGGCCATGGTGAAAGTCAATGTATCGCTGAGCCCAGCCTCCAGCTGTTGATGCTGGGGCCCTTCAATTTGTTCTGTGCGCAGATTTTTTGCGTGTAAGGAGGGAGTGAGTTTTACACCGGTGTTTGCGTGATCCACCAACCCTTTGGTGCTGCCTCCACAGCAGAAAATGTTGAGTGCGGCGCCGCCACCAAGTGGACGCTGAAATTCGCGACACCGAGTGGTTTGCTCAGCACCAGAACGGATTTCTAGAACTGATGGGCCTTGCGGTGTCGCGTGCGCCGAACCGACGAATCATTTGGCGTTGAGTTTAACAAAGGGTTTTGCAGGAGGGAAAGTTTTCTGACACCTGCGCCACAATATTTCGTGCCATTAGACAATTACGTCATCGTGGATGATGCTTGTCCGGTCTGGTCGATGTGGATGGAATCTGCCAGGCCACTTCGCCTGAGCCAGAGCCACGTCACTTGGGACACATTTATTCACACGCTCGCACCTCGGCAAGGACGTTTCACAATTGGCAATCGCGACTGTTATAATCACATTTTGAAGCACGGAGGTGTAACTTTCAGTCTTAGAATGTGCACAAGGATGCGATTATTCAAATGGAGATCGAATGCGCTTCGAACACAATTGGGTATTTAGCAGGCTGGGTATTGTAGGATATCCAATGCCGGTGGCGACATACGTGAACTTTTTCGGAATTAAAACGGGATGCTCCAGGTGCGGTGGTAGTGATGAATGCCTCATCGCGAGGGTACACATCGAATGCGTCGAACGCGAGTGCATTGCCCCCTAAATGGACTCCGCGACATCAGAAAGACTTTTCATAGCAATGCCTTTCTCCGCCTTTCTCCCTTCGCTCCAGTGAGGCCTCAGCCGATGGACATTACGTCATCTCTGAAGCTGGCGTTATCTATTCAATGTGTGTGCTATCGATGCTTCGTGGCCGGTGCGGCTTTCCCCTTATGAGAAATTTCTCGGGTGCGGCCCCTCCCCCCCAGTGTTGGCCACGTTGCACTCGGAACGGCCCGTGTCAATGGCCCCGGCTCCTCGCGCGCTTGTGCAGGTGGCCGTTTGCCCATGAGGCCGCTCTTCTTGCGGCCAGTTATAGGACTCGTGGGGCACGCCATTCAAGGGTTCCCCAGTGCCTTGTTGCGCACTCTAGATGAGCCGTGTGATTATGGGACCGGTTGTGGTGGCTTTGTGCCTTTTGACAGCGATTTTTGATGGACCCGAATGCTTTTCTTTGGGTGGGCCATTTCCCGTACCCGTGCAGAACCCCTCATCTGAACCACTCGTGGTGATGCCCCATTCCGAGCACTTTCCAGCTAAGATTGGGAGTGGTAATATAATAGTCCATCCGTCGGTCTGTAGCGGGGCGGTCGCAACAACTTGTTTAAAGATGATATGACACGAATACAATTTTATTTAGAAAAGTTTGTGTTGCTATTATAAGGGGGCTTATCTTGTAGGGAACCAGGGAAATGTACCCAAGGGTTGACCAAAGCTTGCTGATAAATTTGCATCCGTTTTCAGCCTCTTTAAATCCAATGGCAACAACATCACACACACACACATCACGTGTCGTGACATCATCCCTTCGGTGCAAATGCCAACATCGTGACTGTCAGCCATGGGCACGGCGGCAGAGCAGTGGTAACCCTTGTGCCTCACAGCAAGAAGTGTCTAGGTTCGATTCCTGACTCGGTCACCTTCCTGTCTGAGGTTTGTACGTTTTCCCCCTGTTCTGCGTAGGGTTTCCTCCGGGTTCTCCCATTTCCTTCCATGGATATAAATAAAGAAAAACACACAGACCCGGTATTGACCAAAACATCCCGATGCTGAAAAGTTACTTGCGTTGCACACAGCAGCAATATTGCCCGCCTACTGCAGAAAACTTGGCAGTACTCTCCTGGAAAAAAAATCCTGACACTCACTGAGGCTTTCCCAGGTGAACAAGTGGCGAAGTAATAATAATAATAACTGCAATTTCAAATGTAAAGGGGAGGGTAAAATACGGAGACACATCAAATTTGTATGTCCAAACAAAGAGTTAGAGGTTCCGGGTACTGTGGTGGTGAGGAGATATTATATCCCTCGCCTGGAAAGCAGGAGCACCGGGTTTTGACCCTGACGCGCCTCTGATTAGCACGGTTGGCTACGTACGGTGCGAAAGAAGTTCAACATACATAAAATTTGGGCTTTGAGAAATCTCTCTTCTTGTGGTCACATGGATTTTTTTCCCCGGGTTCTCCGACATTGTCTTCCATGTTTAGAAACATGCGTTTAGACTATTTGGCTGGTACTATAAAATCCTATGTGTGATGATATGATCCACTTTGATGAGCTATCACGTGTGGGCAGGTCGCTTCTGAAAAAGAGCTAGTAGCCCAGTGGGATTTAACTGCTAACTAAAATAGTTGAGTTTGCTTTTACTTGCGGGCACAAGTGTACACGTGCTGCTTGTGTTTGGCGGTAATGTAATGCAGTGCATCGATTGCTTTTATCCCCACAGTGGCTTCCAGTCCCCACCTCCAGGAGTGGTGAGCCACTGAGGGCGATGGTGTGGAACTGCGAGTTTCCTTGAAGGAGAAACCGTCGCTCAGCTCCCACCCCCCCCCCATTTGCGTTGACCGCAGCTGCGCCGGGGATTGAGTAACGTTACGTGAACGATAAACACCGAGTTACGTTTAACGTTTGGGTCCACCCGGTGTGTAAATGGATATCTGCGTACATTATTAAAAATCCTAAAGTATCTTATCCTGTCATAAATATGACTGTCTTGAGATGATGCGGCTGCATTTCAATTCCAAACGCTGTAAATCCTATATCGCTTTGTTTTCTCAAGCTGCCTTCATTCTCATCGTGAATTTCTCAGCGTCGAGGCGGCAGCTGCGATTGCAGCTGTTCGACGGGGCGGGTGAGATCTTGACATCGGGATGCGGTCAAATCGTAGAGGGCTGAGATTGAGGGCTACGGAAGATTGACTCCCTGTTTCTCAGTGACGGCTTCTCCCGATTAACTCGGCCTTTCCTAGGGGATTACCGTGTGCTGAGTCAGCGTGCCGGCATGGGCCACGGGGCTGAGCAGCTTGGCCGCGTGGTGCGCGCTGGCCCGGCCGTGTTCTTGCCGCGTCCTTCACTGCCTCCTGCCTCAAGGCCGTGATGTACAAGGAACAATTTTTGGTGGCAATCGTATATGGCAATGGTTGCCAAGCCGCCTTCCATCGCAAAACAATCTTAAGTTTCCCAAATCTGGAAAAATGCAATCTTCTGCTCTCCCCTAGTGGGCAGGTGGTATGGCAACCTCCAATCACATTACGGAATAGAGGGCGGGTGACTTCCCGAGGTTGTTGTGCACACTGCACAGTCGACCATTGTCCACCATGCAGTTTCTAACCAACTCTGCGTGCCGTGATCATGCTGCGCACGTTGGTCCGAATGCGCTGCTCGTGTTCTTGAGATACACTCAGTTGGTTATTCGCATCAATAATAATCTTCATCATCATCATTATTATTGGTGTAAGTATCCTTTACTTACATCAATAATAATAATCATCATTATTACATGCAGGCTCATGGAGCGAACAAAACTACAACTAAAACAGGAAACAAATCACAGAATATAAATGAGATGGTAAAAGAACGAGGCACAATAGAATCGCTTCACTCTGTATCTATCTTATCACTCCACTTATTTATCCAGGAAAGCCTCCACCAAGTCTCAAGGCTCTTTTTACTGTCATAGCACGGTTGGCTATGTACGGTGTGAAAGAAGTTCAAAATACTTACATACATTTTCAGGAGAGTCCTACCATGTTTTTTGCAGTCGGAGAAAGCGATGTTGCTGCTGTGCGTGATCCCATATGAGTAACAATGAGAATGTTTCGGCAGTGATCAAGATACTATTATTTTTCTACCTACGTGACTTTATCGAAAGAACCACAGAGTAAGGCAAATACCAGTTACATTGTATGCTTTTTTATTAACTACTCGCGGGAAGTACCTGGCGTTGCCCGGGGGGAAAAATATATTTCGAAAATTTCTTTAAAACATAACATATACGTGCACAAATAGAAAGCTATTATGAAAGCC
>CM025673.2:394312-440472 GCA_014621495.2 Entosphenus tridentatus | reverse complement strand
GCTTTCCTTAGAGCCTAGTCTCACATGGGTTGGACCAGATGACGCCATACTCTGATGGTGCATTGTCTTTGAGTTGTGCGCCTTTTGTGTGTACACGTGCAATGTGTACACTTGTGTGTTGTGTGTACACGTGCAATGTGTACACGTGCTGTGTGCTGTGTGTACACGTGCAATGTGTACACGTGCCGTGTGCTGTGTGTACACGTGCCGTGTGCTGTGTGTACACGTGCAATGTGCTGTGTGTACACTTGTGTGCTGTGTGTACACGTGCAATGTGCTGTGTGTACACGTGCCGTGTGCTGTGTGTACACGTGCAATGTGTACACGTGCTGTGTGCTGTGTGTGCACGTGCAATGTGCTGTGTGTACATTTGTGTGCTGTGTGTACACGTGCTGTGTGCTGTGTGTACACGTGCAATGTGTTGTGTGTACACGTGCAATGTGTACACGTGCTGTGTGCTGTGTGTACACGTGCAATGCGTGCTGTGTGTACACGTGCTGTGTGCTGTGTGTACACGTGCTGTGTGCTGTGTGTACACGTGCTGCGTAGTGTGTGTGCACGTGCAATGCGTGCTGTGTGTACACGTGCTGTGTGCTGTGTGTACACGTGCTGCGTGCTGTGTGTACACGTGCTGCGTGCTGTATTTACACGTGCTGCGTGTACTCATGCTGCGTGTGCCATGTGTACGAGTGCTTCAACTTGAACCCGCCCCTTCCTGATCTCTGCTCCCCGTGTCTCTGTGCAGTGGCCGGGGCCTCAGGCCAGCGTGAGCCCAGTCCTCCGTGCTCCATGAACATCCCCATCGCCCCCATCTTCAGCTCGGCCCAGTCAATCTCTCCCACGCAGAACATCGGCTTGGCACAGAGCCTGCTTGCCAATCAGAATGTGCAGCTCGACATCCTGACCAGCCAGAGGCCGGGCCAGCCTGCGGCCTCCAACCACAGTCCACAGCAGCTGGAGGTCCCGGCCAATCAGAGGCTGTCTCAGGTGACTCAGAGTGTGCAGTACGACGCCCTGGGCGGCCAGAGACTAGCGCAGCAGAATCTGTCCAATCATAATGCGCAGGTCGATTACACGCTGGCCAATCAGAGGGTGGCCCAGGCGGTGCTCGGGGGTCAATTCCCGCACATGGACGTGCTGGCCAATCAGAAGGCGGCGCACGCGCACATGGTGAGCCAGTCGGCGCCGGGAGAGAAGCTCACCAACCAGAGGGCAGTGCAGACAGTTCTGGCCAACCAAAACACCCAGCTGGACATGCTGGCCAATCAGAGGGCCGCGGCGCAGGCCCAGTTGGCCAATCAGAGCGCCCAGCGGGAGATGCTGGCCAATCCCCGCACGTCCATCGGCGGGGCGAGCGGTCACCTGGGGCCGCTCGACGTCATCACCAACCAGGCGGCGGTGGCGGCTGCGGCGGCGGCCTCGGCGTCGGAGCGTGGCGAGGCGGAGCACTACAACACACTGAAGCGCAACTCCAACCCCGCGCCAGGGCAGGCCATCTTCGGGGGAGCGGACCACCCCGGCAGGACCAGCGGCTCGGCACAGGCGTATGCCCAGCAGCCAGCGCCGCCTCCGCATGCGCAGCATGCGCCGTTCCCCAACCAGCAGATGCTCCACCAGATGCAGCTCACCGCCCAAGCCATGCTGCATAGCCAGCAGACGCAGTTCAACCAGCAGGCGCTCCACTCGCAGGCCGGCCAGCAGACAACGCACATACAGCAGACGCAGTTCATACAGCTGACGGCATACAGCCAGCAGGCCATGCAGTCGCACGTCCCGGCGGCGGCGGCCTCAGCCTTGGCCCGGGAGAAGGAGACGGCCGCCAAGAGCGAGCTGTTGTCGCGGCAGTACCAGCAGCAGCAGCAGCTGTCAGATCGCGATGCGCTGGGCTTCACCAGCGACCACAACGTGGCCGTGGCTCACATCCGCAAGGGAGGGGAGGCGCTGCGGCTGCCCTCTGCAGCCAGCGCCACCACCACGTTCACTCCCCAGAGTTTGCAGGATCAGCAGCAGCAGCAGCAACACGTGCAGCAGCAGCATGCACAGCAGCAGCAGCATGCACAGCAGCAGCAGCATTTATTACAGCACCAACAACAGCACTCACAACAGCAACCGCAGCAGCATCCACCCCAGCAGCATCCACCCCAGCAGCATCCACCCCAGCAACAGGTGCAGCAGCAGCAGCACCTTGTGCAGCCTCAGCAGCAGCAGCAACAGCAGCAGCAACAGCAGCAGCAGCAACAACCCCAGCAGCAGCAAATGGCAGGGCTGGCCTGCACGTGCCCTCCGCTTGCCAGCCTGGGCTACGAGCGCATCACCACGTTCGACAGCAGCGGCAATGTCCAGGAGGTGTGCCGCCCCCGCGCCTCCACGGGGAGCACTTCTGGGGCGGGGGTCGCTGGGGTGCGCACCAGCCAGAGCATGTACGGCCTGCGCAGCCCGGGGCCCGCTCCCAGCTCCCCGCAGTCCCCATTCTCCCCGCAGGCCCCGCAGTCCCCGTTCTCCACACAGCCGGCCACGCCTCCCTTCTCCTCCTCCCAGGCTCCCGTCTCTCCCTTTGGCCAAACGTCGCAGGCGCCCGCCCAGCCGACGGGGCTGGCGGCGGCGGCGCCAGTGGCGGCGGCGCACCCGAGCATGGCCATGGCGCCACTGGCGCCGCCGCACCCCCCCGCCGTCGCCAGCTACCAGTCGGCGACGCTTGGCCACCAGCCGTCGGGGATTTCCTACCAGCACGCCAACGCAGCCTTCCAAGCCTCCGGCGCCGGATACCAAGGGGGCAACGTCGCCGCCCTCCATCAGGCTCAGTTCCACGATAGCGGCAAGCAGCCGGTGGTGCCGCCGCCACCGCAGCAGCAGCCGGGGGTCGGCACGGTGAAAAGAGGGAGTGCAGAACTCGTGAAGTCGGGCAGCGAGAAGCCGGCAATGGCGCCTGTAGCGTTTAACCTGCAGGGCCAGTCAGCGCAGTACGCGCGGGTCGCCAACCCAGTGCAGAGAGTCGCCTCCAACACGCTGCCCTCGAAAAGCTCGGGGCAGTCGGTGAGGCTGAGCGACGGCCAGAGAGTCACGGCGCAGGCGAAGGCTCCCAACGCGGCCTTCTCTGCAGAGACCTGCCCCTGTCAGCTGAGACCGCAGCAGGGGCAGCACGCTCAGGCCCAGCCGCAGCTGCAGCAGCAACAGAAGGGGGAGGGGTACCAGCAGCAGCAGCAGGCCAGACTGCCGGGAAATGGCGGCCATCACGGTGCCTATGTGGGGCAAAGTGCCGGTGCCACGGCTACCAAAACAATGGAGCACTCGAGCACACGGCAAATCCAGCAGCAGATTCAGCAGCACCAGATTCACCAGCAGCAAATACAAGCGCTGCAGCAGCATATCCATCAGCAGCAGCAGCTGCAGCAGCTGCATCAGCAGCAGTTGAAACAACAGCAGCAGCAGCAGCATATGCATCAGCAGCAACAGATGCAGCAACAGCAAATGCAACCGCAGCAGCATCAGCTGATGCAGCAGCAGCAACACCAGCTGCAGCAGCAGCATCAGCCATCGCAGCAACAACAACAACAACAAATACAGCAGCAGCAAAGTATTCTGCAGCAGCAACAGCAACAGCACCATATGCAGCAGCAGATTCAACAACAACAACAGATGCAGCAGCAGCAGATTCAGCAACAGCAGCAACAACAATTACAACAACAGCAGCAACAACAATTACAACAACAACAATTGCAACAGCAGCAACAACAACAATTGCAACAGCAGCAACAACAACAATTGCAACAGCAGCAGATTCAGCAACAGCAATTACAACAGCAGCAACAGTTGCAACAGCAGAAACAGCAGATTCAGCAGCAGCAGCAAATACAACAACAGATTCAGCAACAACAGCAGACGCAGCAACAGCAGATTCAACAACAGCAGACACAGCCACCACAAATACAGCAGCAGCAACAGCAGCAGCAGCAGCAACAACAGCCGCAGCAGCAGAAGCAGAGCACTGTAATCGTGCACTCTGTCAGCATCTCGCCGCTGAGCTCACAGTCTTCGTACAGCTTGCTGAGCCCGGCCGACCCCTGCCGCGACCAGACCGAGTACGTGAACGGGGCGTTCTCCGAGGATGACGCATCTGAAAAATCCTTTAAGAAGGAAAATGCGGCCGCAGCAGCAACAGCAGCAGTGGCCAAAGCGGACCCGGGCCATCACAAAGAGGCCGGCAAAGAAGGGAGCGTGGAGGCCAAGAAGCCGGCGGAGTGCCAGACGGATGGACCATCCGTGCCGATCACCAGTTCTCCCAAACCATCGGAGGGTCGCAGGGCCTCGTCGGGAGAGATGCCTGCGGCCGCGCCCACCAAAGTTGCCCAGAGCCATCGCGGCGCCACGAGAGAGATGGGCACGGACACGCTGAAGAGAGAGGTCTCCAGCGTTCCAGCCTTACCGAAGTCCGCGCAACTTCCCGGCCGAGACGGCGGCTCCGCGGTGAGCAAGCCCGCTCAGTGCTATAGGGATGTGCAGACGCTGAACCCGTCGCGAGACCAGTGGCTGCAGCAGGGCGGCAGGGCCAAGTCTGTAGCCGGGCACTATGGCACGATGATCCCGACGTCACACCAAGCGCAGGCCAAGCACGCCGGAAACTTTCTCCCGGCAGCGGTAGCTGCCGCAGCACAACGATCCCAGAGCAGCCCTCGCGGTGCGCTCAGCGGTGGCAATGCCCAATATTATGCCACCATGAGACCCACCAACATGGCCCGATACCAGCACAACTACAGTGGTAGCGGCGGTGCCGCCACGCGCCACGCCGCCGTGCCCGTGGCCTACACCAGCAGAGACACCGGCGGGCTGGCGGTGCAATACGGCGACGGCGTGACAGTGCCGCGGCAGGCGCTCGCCATGAACTACCCGCCCGCTGCCGCCGCCGCGGCCGTATGCCTCCCGGCGGCCGGCCACTATGCCACGCTGCCTCGACCCAACATCTTGGTGACCGGAGAGCCGCGGGCGAGCGTGAGCGTGCAACCGTCATACACGGACCTGGCGCAGCGTTACGCCACCATTGCCCGGGCAGCGCATGCCGGAGAGCGGGGACAGCCGGCGCCGCATCAACAGCATCATCCCCATCAGCAGCAGCATCAGCAGCAGCTTCAGCAGCAGCATCACCAAGGTGCTACGGGGGCTGATGCCGCGGCCAGCGGCACCATCATGGGCCTGGCAGGGGCCGAGGCCATGTGCGGTGGGGCGCGGCTTCCCGACCCCGGCTACGGGGAGATGATGCCAGCGGATTGCGCCAGCTCCTGCCGGGTTGACAAGCCAGGTAAGAAGGCGTGGAAGCTCGCGGGGGCAAGCCTGACATCGTCCAGGTTCACCAATCAGAGGACACGGAAGGTTTTGTCACCTGATGTGCCATCGCAACCCAGCTGCGTTAGAGCTCTGGTCACTTAGGCGTTGTGGTTTTGTTCGTACTGTGCTCACCGAAACGCTCTGGCTCAGATACAATGTCCCGGGCACCTGGGCATTTATCAATTAAAATATTAAATATTTCCTAAGTCCCTGGGTGCCCAGCACAGGGATGGAGTTAAATTGTATCTTGGCCGGAGTGTGTCGGTGACCCCAGAATTTAACATGAGTACTAAAATCTAGTCTTTAGTTCCGTGACTACGTTGTCTCAGAGCCGTACCGTCTACAGACCAAACAACGCCGTGAGACGGAGGCTCTACCATTTCTATCACAACGTTTCACGTTGCCCTGGGCTAGCGTGGCGGCTCCCAGAGAACACCAGGCGTCATAACTGTAGCTCAGGGTTACGGCTGCCAACTCTCGTCCTTGGAGATGGGGGGACTGTGACATCGCCAGAGGCCATGGTGTCGGCGCTGCTGGCAAAATTGCATTTGTAGAACTTGGCAAAGATTAAAACTCCCAGGTGGTGATGGAATCACGGCCGCTTTTATTGGGCACGGTCTCCCATTGATAATGACACCACCCTCATGGCCCCTTCGGCTACACGAGCTTTGGAATATTCCAACATGCGCCTCCCCCAGGTTGACTCAGCCTTAATGAGTACCTGGTGTGGTATGTAAACATCACACTGGAGTTGACAAAGGCAGCCGGTTTGGTACTGGCACTGGCCCCAATGGTCTATTAAGGTCTACGCGGGGGGATCTCCGCTTTGTTCCCACCTCTTGACAAACCGTGCTGTGCGTCTGCGGGGGATGCAGGCGCACGCAAGGACACGCGTCTGCTTACTGACCTCAACTCGCTGCTCGCGAGTCCCAAGGCCGGCCGTGGGGACAAGAAGAAGGGTGGCGGAGGCAGCAGCAAGGGCCCGCTAGGCCGGGAGCCGCTGGCTGGCGCCGTCGCCAAGGCCCCGTCCAGCAAGAAGATGCTGTCAAAGGGCGGCGGCGGTGGCAGCGGTGGCGGGGGCAGCGGCAGCCTGAGCGGGGGCGGCGGGGAGTTCCAGGACAGCTCGGAGAGCGAGCACGAGGTGGTGGTGAGCGGGGACGAGTTCACCTCGAGCCAGGGCCCCGCATTCCGCAAGGGCTGGAAGGGCAAGCGGGGGGCACGGGGAGCGGGTGGCATGGAGGCAGACGAGGCCAAAGGTAGCGGCAACCTCCCTCCCTCCTACCCATCCCTCCCTCCTCCTCGTCTTTCCCTCCCTCCTGTCCCTCTTTCCCTCCCATCCTTTCCATCCCTCCCATGCCTCTCTCCCCTCCCTATCCCTCTCGTCCCTCCTGTCCCCTCCTCTCCCCTCCCTCCCCCCGTCGGGAGCTCCCTGGTAAGTGACGTGCGTTTTACCATGCAGGCCGGCGCAGCGACAGGGAGGAGGGGGGCCGCCCAGCGGGAAGCGGCAGCGGGGCCGGGGTTGGCGGCGGAGGCGGCGGCGGTGGCGGCGGCGGCGGCACGCAGGGCTTCGTGTACGTCATGGCCAACAAGCAGCCGCTGTGGAACGAGGCCACGCAGGTCTACCAGCTCGACTTCGGGGGCCGCGTCACCCAGGAGTCGGCCAAGAACTTCCAGATCGAGCTCGACGGGAAACTGGTCGGCGCTGCCGGCACACGCACGCGTTCATTCGCACGCGCGTTATCAGACGGGGTCGCACGCGATCACACATTATGACACGGGTTATCACACGCGATCATACATTATCACACACGTTACCACATGCGGTCACGTTATCAAACACGTTATCACAGGGAATCACACGTTAACACACACTATCACACGTTATCACACACGATCACACGCGATCACACACTATCACATACAATCACACGCGATCACATGTTCTCATACAAGCAATTACACTCTCAAACGCGTGGTCACGCGCACACGCCCGTTCACGCTTGTGATTTCGCGCGCTCGCACACCCGTTCATATCTTTGCGTGACTCGCGGACGGGAGTGGCGTCGTGCGAGGGGGTAGGGGGGAAGCGACACTGATGCGCTGCTCCGCGGTGCCGCCGCAGGTGATGCAGTTCGGCAGGATCGACGGGAACGCCTACATCCTCGACTTCCAGTCCCCGTTCTCGGCCGTGCAGGCCTTTGCCGTGGCCCTGGCCAACGTCACCCAGCGCCTGAAGTGACCTCGAACCTCCGCCAACATCGCGCTCTGACGGCCACGACACCAGGCTGGGAACCCAAGGGATGCGCCGCTGCTGTTGAGCTCGAAGCCCGACCTGAAAGTTTGGAAGCAGCCATGACGTTTGGAAATCTGAGCATTGGTCCGATGGCCCAAGCTTTGTTTCATTTTTTTAAGCAGAGCGCTCCCGCCGTGAGCCGCGGAAGCCTTTGCGGTCGGCGATCGGTGGTTGTTATGTGGCATTCAGACAGCGGAGCCAACTAGGCCCCCCCGGGATGAACAATTCCGTAACAAAAAAAGTGTTGATCTTGCTTACATTTCCTCGGTGCTTAACGTGCTCCAAGCCGCGCGGCCCCTCAGCGGGGGGGGCCTAGCCACACCGTACGGTGAGACGTAGCGTGTAGTTTGTCGCCGCATGTCTCATGTCGTCTCTTGAATGAAAATGTTAAAGTATTTACAAGCAAACTGAGCGTCTCTCCACCGCACTCTCGCGAAATGGAGCCTGGCGGAGGCGGCCGTAAGGGACGAAGTTGTTGCATTCAGTCAGTCAAGGCGCCTGCCGGGGCGGCGAGGGGGGAGAGACGCGGGATCTGTTACGTCGCCGAGCGGGGACCAATCGCCGGGGCCCGGGTGGTGTGGCAACGTGGATGGGTGGCTCACGCGAGGACGCCGTGCGTGGTGCGCGTGTCTCGTCCAATCCGCGTGAGGGGCAGGCGCCGTCCACAGCCGCGAGCGTCGCACTCAGCTTGCGAGTCGATATCGGAGCTACTTCTGCAGTCGCCTACGGTCCTCAGCTTCTGCGGCAGATCGCTCGGTCCCCTGTGGCGCGTGCGAGTGTTGCGCTCGCCGCAGAGAAGCCCCGTTGTACGTCTCCGGCCACCCGACACGGTTGGTGAATAATGTTAAGGCGTCGTCGCTTCGCTCTCGCCAACAATATTAAGTATTATATATTCACAAGTGAATGGCCAAGAGAACGATGGCGAAGGGCACAGTATTCTAAAATTTGGCACAGCACTGTGAGCACATGTTGAGGCGTGGGTAGACGGTGGAGATGGAGACGGAATGGTGTGGATGTAGTCGTAGATGTAGTCGTGGGAGAGAGGTTTAGCCTGAACTGCAACGGGTCATTCAAACTAACGTGCGCGCTACCGATGCGATCACCAAATGCTTAAAGGAAAAAACGACGTCGCTGTAGACCCTAGGTGTGAGTCCATTGTGTTTGTCCGTGCCAAAAGCCAGCGAGCCGCCATGTTCCCAGCGTTGATGAGCAGCAGTGGCATCGTTATTCACAGCTCGATGCCCAGTGGTGTCGCCACACGGGGCTCCATGTCCAAGGTGGTTGCCTGCGCGTGTTTCCGACGGCGACCCGTAGCCATGACCCCTAGCCGCGACCACTAGCCATGACCCCTAGCAGTGACCCCTATCCGCGACCCCTAGCCATGACCAGGGCCATGGGAGTGGGAATTCAACCGCTGACCCCTGACCAGGCAGGCATGGCAGTAGAGCTGACCCCTGGATTTACCAGGAGGCCTTTGTGCAAGCGTAGCGTCGGTCATTCTTGGACAGGTCAGCCAGCGATGTTTCTGCACAACTGCGCGGTAACAATTAGAATGCAAAATCAGCTGAAGCACGACTTCGACCGAGAGCTCGTGGACGTGCACGCACGTACCGCCATGAGGAGGGCGCCATTCGTTGAGTACAGGCGCCGGCGGCAGGTGCAGCCGGGTTGTGATGATGCGCTGTGTGGGACATGGCCACGAAAGCCTGCTCAGTTCTACATCTCATTCGAAGACACGGGTCCCGAAGTGTTGCGTGCATTATCAGTGCTATGGAAAAACGACCCAAGCTGCGGCAGCTTCGTTCGGCGGGGCTGATGATGGGAGCCGTTCCCTTTGCTCGACTTGAAGTTGGCCCAGCCGCTTAATTCATTGCCAGACTTTGAGCTGTTGAACGGTGTTTGCGGACGTGAGCCTCTCGCGTTCCAGCAGTGGGTTGTTGCCAGTATTCTGAACCTGCCTTCGTCGCGAACCACCCTCGCGGGGATCGATTTGTGTGATGTTGGCCGCCCGTGCGCGGCGGCCTTGCCTACCGCGTCAACCGCGCGTGAAGACGCGCGCGCTCCCAGCGACGGTGCGGTGGACTGTTGCACCTTGTGAAGCTTTCCGCAAGTCTCCAGCATGCGTTTCTAATTCAAGCACGCGTCCCTTGGTAAGCCTGCTCTTTAGCAGATGCGGCGCTGTCCCCGCACGCGAACATCGGACTGCGCTGGCTGCCTCGAGCCGTGACCGGCGCTGCGCGGAGGCCACGGCGCGTTTGACGCGGCCTGGCGCGGCGACCATGAAGGAAGACGAGGGGGCGGCTCTCGTTGGTCCGCTAGCCGAGCGAGCTGATCGCCGTGAGTGGGGAAGATCGACGACTCAGAACCTCGCGCTGCGTTTGGGCTCCATTCTGGCCAATGGGAGGATGCTGTGAGGCTCCTGCGTCTGGCACCGTTTGAGTCCTGTGGATGCCCCGTTACCACCCTTGTGTCCGGACACAGTGGCTCACGCCGCTATTTCCCCACTCGCTCTCACCCACGTTCCTCACGCATGCCAACCCGATCGCTGTCTCTTACCTGCCGTTGACTGCCAATCTTGTTGTTGAGCTAGTTTGGTCTTTGTACCTTGAGAGAATGGTAAAGTATTATGATAATGATTAGTGTCATCGTAATGGCCTGAACACCATAGTGAAATGGTAGAATGGTCTGTGACGCCGGTACAAAATGATAATGGGGTCGCAGGTGTGGAGTCCTTTACAACAAGGGCCAGTTTCCATATGGGTTGGCACCGTGTATGTTACTGCCATGTCTGTGTAGGTTGGCACCGTATGTGTGTGTAGGTTGGCACCGCGTGTATATATTTCTATGTTTAGGGTTGGCATCGCACATGAGGCTTCATCCTGCCGAGGCATGACACAGTCGTGTCGCATGCTGCGTGATAGCTGCATGCTTTTTAAAGTCCTATGGGCCCCGTAGGCAATGTGTGTTACACGCGTGTCCCTGTGCCGTATTATCCCCGTGTCCCTGTGCCGTATTACACGCGTATTCCCGTGTCCAGTGTCGTATTACTCGCGCGTGTCCCCGGTCGTCGCGTTGCGTGTTGCAGTATCTCTGACTACAGGTGGCTGTCGCCCTGCGTCGCTGCCCAGCCCTGCGGGGCTGTTCCCGCTGCCACCACCGCTGCCGCCCGTTCCACTGAAGCGCGCCGTGGGGCCTGCCTGGCTCTACTCGTCCTACGTTCTAGTTTACAGACACGACCCCACTTACGTGGGCGTCGACTCTGTGCGTGCTCACCCGTGCGTTATTTATTATTATAAGTTCTGTATACTGTATCGTGTACTGTATTGTAATACGCGTGCGTCCGTGCGTGTGTCTGTACGGCCGTGAGAACGTCGCTTGCCTCGAGTTTTACTACCGCGCTGCCGAGTATCGGAACAAATCCACCGCGATATTCCGCTTGAATTGAGTGCAATAAGTGAAGCCAGTGGCACGGCGGGCGGCCGAGGAAGGCTCAGGAATTCAAATCGGATTTCCAAGCAACATAAATTCTCACAATTTCCAAATGTGCTTTTGCGCATCCCCGTCAGGACACGAAAGATCCGTTTGTAAATCTGGCCGAGCGGCGCCCTCCACCCCCTCTGCGGCAGGTGAGACGAGCGGAAACGTCATCAACAATGACGAGCACCTCCGGGGGGCCATGCCGTTATTGAGAGCGATTGTATCGGGAACTGGTGGTGCTGCTTGTGAAGCGATCGGCACCATCACTCGGATCGCCGGGGGGGGGGGGCATTGTTGGTGACTCGACAGTGATCTGGTGTTCACTCCGACGAGGGGTGATGACGGCCCCTGTCTGCCTGCCCCTGGCCATGGCTCATGCGTGCAGTGTTTGCCATTTCTGATGCTTGCTATCGATGGGGACGATCCCCGTCCTGCAGGACTCCGGCCAAACACTATCGGTCCATTGCGAGTAAACTGCCTATCTTTAAAGGGGGGCAATCCTTGGCAAATCAGAGTTAACTTCTCACCTCCCCATTTTACCCAGACCCTCAGCTGCTCCCGAGGGGGTCCCTGCTGTGCCACTGGCTGTGTTGGAGGGGGTGGGGGGGGGATGCACTGAACGGTGGCGTACTGAGCAGCTCAAATTTATTGACGTTCATTCAAACTGCGGTCGAGGCCATGGAAGTCGTGTGGCTTATGTGCCTCAAAAGCATTCCCAGGGATTGTCGGAAATCCGTATCCCGTAGTAGTCAGAAATAAGCCCTGTCCCCCTTTACATTTTCACGCATGCACACTCCCCGAGTGTGACTCCATGTGGTGTCCTTGGTGACTTTGCTCTGTGGTGAGGGTGCACGCCCCCACCCAGTCACCCACGTTGGTTGCCCCGCATCGCCCTGGGGGCAGTGGCGGGGGGGAGGGGGTCCGGCCGCTTGCCGTGGATGCGCCACGAGCACTCCCAGGCTGCTGCTGCTGCTCCGGCCACAGCGTGGCGCTCTCCGCAGTGGTGGACAGCGTTAGACGTAGACTGACCGTGTCGTGTGTGTGTGTGTCATGTGTGTGTGTCACGCTCGTTCGCTTACTACCCAGCCCGGAAACCCCAAGGGAAGCGCCTCGCCCCGCGCCGCCGCGCTGTTTGTCGGTGCCCCCCGTGGGTTCGTGTCCCGTGGCAGTCTCGATGGGGCTGCGCCCGCGTGCGTTTGTGTGCCCAGTGAGTAGCGCGTGGTTCCAGTCGCTGAAATAATAAAATAAAAAGTCCTCAATGTTTCATCAACTCGTTGCAGACGTCTCCCAAGTGAGTTTACCTGCTCGCCGTTGTGCCTGACGAACATCTGTGATGCCACAGCAACGGAGCAGCTCTGCCGGCACTGCTCCCCCCTCGCAACCCCTCACACGGACACACACACGTCACACACACACAGGCACACACACCTCACACACACAGACACACACACCCCCACGTAGGACCTCGTGGGGAAGTCACCGGGCCTCTGGGTTTTCACCCGAGAGCCCCCTCGTGGGAGGCTCCACGGTTTCCCGGGGTCAGGGAATTGGCAGATTTCCCCCAGGTCGGATGACCCTGCTTCGCCGTGAATTGACTTGAAACTACTTGGTCACGGCAAGGCCATCCGGCAACCGAAGTGAGAAAGCAGAAAGACGCGGCATGGCAGGTAGGGGACGGGGCCACAAACGGCGAGCTACAGGGAGACGACACCGTGGCGGGGGGACGGAGCGGAACTCCAATGGTAGGAAGATGGCGAAAGGAATGCCCGAGACAGAACCAGACAGGGAAGCGTCGGGATTGGTCGAGAGGTCGGCCCAGCTTAGCCAAGAATCCCTTTGAAGTGAGGGGGGTGAGGCCATGGGTAAGCGTCTGATTGGCTGGGTGAATGAGGATCCGAAAGGTCGGAAGGAGGATGCAAGGGAGACGTGATGATTGGCTGGGAGGCCTCGTCAGCTCGGCCGAGGATCCCTTTGATGTAAAACGGGATAAAAGCAGGATCGAGGAGCCCCGAGTTCAGTTCTCTCCAAGTCAGCGATCGGGGCAGTCAACCCTCCGGCCTAGATGTGACGTTTTCGTGACTGCAAGGATTCATACTCTTTGGTTTTTTCGGTAAAGTCACGTAGGTAAAAATAAATAAATGAAAAAACAACTAAATAAAATCACGATGTTTCGGAGGCAACACAAGCTTCTGTCTTCAGGTGGAACCGTTACAGCCAAATTCACTAATAAGTGAAGAGAGCTAAAAAGAGAGCTAATCGATCAACTATTAGTCCCTATATAGTCGCGTTTCTCTATTAGCTCTCTTCACTTATTACAGTGAATTTGGCTGTAACGGTTCCACCTGAAGACGGAAGCTTGTGTTGCCTCCGAAATGTCGTGATTTTATTTAGTTGTTTTTTTCATTTATTTTTACCTACGTGACTTTACCGAAAAAACCAAAGAGTATGAATCCTCCGGCCACTGGGGCGCAGCCTGGACCCGTCCCCAGCAGGCACTTCATACAGCCTCGTTTCTCCCCGACTCCCCGCACGTCCGGGCAGAACCATGAGTACGTGAGAGAGGTGAGAGGTAGCGGAGGGACCTACCGAGGGGTTTAATAGAAATAGGTGAGACGCTGCTCGCTGGGTGATTCTGGCTCCGGAACAGGTCATGTTTAATTACAGTCGCGTCGGGAATAAACCCTAGCATAAAATACCGACGTTGCATGGTTCCTGTGGGTGTGGAGCGAGCGTAGGGTGGTGTGAGTACGCGCATAAGTGTGGTGATCGGCGCGCATTCACTGATAAACGATCGCGGACGTTCGGGGCAGGTGCGAATAACGAGTGAAAATACGCGAGGCAGCCCCGTTCGTTTCGCCATTGTGCCCGGGTTTAGCGCGCAAATACCCTCATCAGCGCGACCACCTGTACCCACGTGTTTGCGCCCGCCCAGGCGCGTTGGCTCGGGGATTATTTCGCGTGTGTTGTCATTAATAGTGTGCCGTTACCCTGGTAATTAACGCGCCAACCCTACCATCATTAATTTGGTGCTGCTGGTGGTGGTAGTGCTGGCGGTGGTTGTGGTGGTGGTTGTAGTGGTGGTTATTGTGGTGGTGGTTATTGTGGTGGTGGTGGTGGTTGTGGTTGTTGTGGTGGTGGTGCTGCGCCGCGCCCGTGCATGTGTGGGGGTCGCTGGCCCCCGAGATCTGTCCCTGCTGTGTTCTGACTGCAGGGGTCCCGCCGCTTCCCGACCCCTTGCTGCTGTGCGAACCGTCGCTGCTGCCGCTGGGCTCATTGCTCACGGGGCAGGGACTGTCGCCTGACGGTTCCCCTCCCTGGGTCCCCCCACCTCGGGTTCGCGAGAGAGGCATGGCTGGTCGCCGGCTCCCGTATGCCTGTTAACACGGCGTTGCCTCTCCTTCAATCAAACGCAATACCTCACCTCACAGCCCCGCGCAGCACTCACACGCTGTGAGCGTACGTATACACAGCACCGACAATCAAACGCGATACCTCCCCTCACACCGCCCCATGCAGCACTCACACGTTGTGAGCGTACGTACACACAGCACCGCGCGCGTTCACACTCTCGTCGAAACCACACGAGGCTACGATTAGTTATTAATGATTTATTGCCGGCTGACGGCGATTCGCTGTTAAGTCAGTAAGAATCGACAAGGCAGGCCTACACTATTGCCCAAGGGTCTGTACCCGATTTATCGAATTCGATAGGCTCTAAGCGGATTGGTTTTTATACTAAGTCTCACCACTCTCACTCACAGTCAGACGCTCCTGTCGGCTTGTCCTCACAGCGCGTCGACACGTCTCACGGACGTTCGAGTCGCTGGATTCCGGAGTTGACGGCACGGGAGCTGACTGGAGAAGAAGTTCCCTATGCTTCCCTCACCCCTCTCTTTATCCCCCTCACCTCACAGGGGGTCCCGCTCCGCTGGCCAATCAAAGTGCTTCACCTATCTCCTGGCTGGCTTCGGGCGGTTCGATTCTGGTTAGCGCGACAGATTACGTCGTCTCATCGATCAGTGGGCAGGGCCCCGTTTTCCCGCCGTTCGCGTGTGTATTGCGTCATCTAGCTGAACAATGGGCGGGGTCCCGTTTTCCTGCCATCCATTTGTGGATTGCGGACCCCTGCCTGCCTTGCCGATACATGTGTGTGGGGGGGTGCATTTCAACCGTGGTGGCTGGACAGCCCTCACCGTGACCATACAATCTCAACCCGGGTCACAGCGCCGCGGTGCGAACCAGCATCGGGGGAGGTCGCCCAATTCCCTGGCCGCAGGAAACCGTGAAGATTATCCCTATGAGGGCTTTCGGGTAAAAACCTGCCGGCCAGGAGACCTCCCCTCGGAGCTCTAGGTGGGAAAATGTTTGAGGGTGTGTTTATGTGGGGGGCGGTGAGGGGGAAGCGTGGTCGGCCCCGTCGCTTGGTGGTGGCGAGGTCGTAGATGGGGCGCCCGCCGAGCGGCTTCGCGGCGGCGGCATCACATAGCCCCCCGAGGTGCCAGTCCCCGTCCCGGGTTGACTGGAGCACCTCGTCTGAGCCGCACCCACGAGGAAGCGCTGCGGGGTCTGGGGGATCCGTCCGGACCTGGTGGCTGGTTTCGGGGCGGGTGGCTCCGTCCTCTGGGGTTCCTGTGGCGGCCTCCTCCTCCACTCCAATGGCTCTCCCTGTCCCTCGGCACCTGCGGGCTGGGGCACAAACTCAGCAGCAGAAGGGTTTAGGGGCCGCCGTCCCCGCCGTCCCCTGGTGGGGCCGGGACGCCTCTGGGCTGGGGGTCCGGCGGGGCCCATGTAGCGCGCGAGGCCCCCGAGCCCGGGTGGTGTGGGGGCCCCGTGGGTTCGCGGTACTCAGGCGGCGGGGTTCTCCCCCGCCGGGGCTGCCCTCCATGGTTTTAAGCGGCGGATGTTGACCACTGTTTCTCGGCCCCTTTCTCCACCCTGGATTAATACCGTCCAGGAGGAGATCTGCCGCACCACGGTCCAGGGTCCCCGCCAGTAGGTCGTCAGCTTCCCCACCTGTCCGGTCCCGACGCGAGGGGTGTGTAGCCACACCTTTGCGCCTGTCGAGAAGAGGGGGGGCTCCACGCGGGGTCGGGTGCCCTGCTCCTGTCGCCAATGCGCGGCCTCCCCTTGCGGGTAGGCCCGATCCCGGGCCCCTCGTAGGGTCTCCATCAGGTGCTCCACAGGGCGGCTCCCTTCCTCCATTTGGGGTGGGGGAACACCGAACAGCAGGTCTGCGGGTAAACGAGACTCACGACCAAACATCATTAGGAACGGGGTTTGTCCCGTCGATGTGTGTACAGTGGTGGCGTAGGCGAACAGGGCGTAGGGGAGGTGTTCGTTCCAATCCCGTTGATTTGCGGCCGCCATACGTTTGAGCTTCCCCACTAAGGTCTGATTCATGCGCTCCACCATACCGTTCGCTTGGGGGTGGTACGCTGTGGTTCGGTCCTTCTGGATTCTGAACTCTCGGCACAGCGCCTGGAACAGCTCGGCCTCGAACTCGCTACCCTGGTCAGTGAGGACTCGTTCTGG
Organism: Entosphenus tridentatus; assembly: GCA_014621495.2. NCBI lineage: Eukaryota > Metazoa > Chordata > Hyperoartia > Petromyzontiformes > Petromyzontidae > Entosphenus > Entosphenus tridentatus. The sequence continues at coordinate 423,851 of CM025673.2, read as the reverse complement.
GATCCCATGCTTAAGTACGTAATGCTCCACGAAGGCCCAGGCCACCACAAGGGCCGTTTTATCGGGGATGGCTACCGCCACGGGGGAACGGGTGAAGTATTCTATCGTGGAAACGGCTCCTGGAGATCGATGCCGACCAACTGGTTCGTCCGACTGACACGGAACGGCCTTAGGGGTACCTGGTATTGTGCCGGTTTCGGCCCGCACTGCTGACAAGCGCGGCAGCCCTGTACCCAGGCGGTCACGTCTTGTGCCAATTTGGGCTAGAGATACTCGCGACGCAGGCCCCTGAGCGGGTGGTCGTGCGCCAGCCGCAGCAGCTGGGGTCGCACCTGGGCGGGAACACAGATGCACCCCGGCTGGCCGGCCTCGGTTAACTCTCGTACCACCCCGTTCTGCACACACAACCGGGCATACAAACCGCTTCAGGGCCCTGGTAGGGTGCTCTTCCCCTCCCGCAGGGCCGCTTCCACCGCCGCCAGATCTGAATCCCGCTGCTGGGTCTGCCTCAGCTGCTCGTCGTTCAGGCCCGGGAAGGCGCAGCCGATGTCCTCCTGGATCCGTCCGATCGGGGCGGGGTGGTCTGCCGGGTCCCGAGTCGTGGGTCCCGCCCTTACCGGGCGGTCGACTGGATCCTCGGCTCCACCTGTGGGGGTCTCTGTGGCGCATACCGCATTCTCTCTTGCCGGGTGGGAGCGGTCAGGCTCAGCAGGTTCCCGGGAGTCCGTTGCCTGTCGGCAACATCCCCCCGTGAAGCACGGGCAGGCCTCCGACCTCGTCTCAGCACACACCGTGGGTCACCTCGATAAGGCGTCCGCGTTTGCGTGCGTCCGCCCGGCCCAGTACTCGATCTGCAGTTTGTTTTCCTGCAGCTGCGCCAGCCACCTGGCCATCTGCCCCCGCGGCTCCTTGAAGGTGAGGAGGAACTGCAGAGCATAATGGTCTGTGCGCACTCGACATTTCCGGCCGTACAAATATGGTCGGAACTGTTTACACGTGAAGATCACAGCGTACAATTCCTGACGGGTCACGCAGTAGTTCAGCTCAGCCCCGCTCAGGGTCCGTCCCTTCCTGCACCTGCGACAACACCGCGCCCAGCCCGCTGCTGCAGGCGTCGGTGTCCAAAATAAAATCGGTGGTAAAATCGGGGAAAGCCAGGGTGGGGGCATGGGTGAGGTGGTCTTTGAGAGTGGTGAAGGCCGTCTGACAGGCTTCCGTCCACTGATAGGGGTTCTTAGGGGAAGTGAGTCGGGTGAGGGGGCGTGCAATTTCGCTGAATCCCTTCAAAAACCGACGATAATAGGTGGCGAGCCCCAAAAATGATCTGATCTCCATCAGGTTCCTTGGCCGTGGCCAATCCACTACGGCGCGTACCTTGTCTGGATCGGTGCGCACCCCTGCCTCGCTGACGCGATGTCCGAGGTACCACACCTCGCGCTGTGCGATGTAACACTTACGCGGCTTGAGCTTGAGATGAGCCGCTCGCAGTCGCTGGAACACCTCCCGTAACCTGGACCAGTGCTCAGACAGAGATCTACTGAACACTATCACATCATCCAGGTAAATCAGGCACTGTTCCCATTGCAAGCCCCGCATCACCAACTCCATCAGCCGCTGGAACGTCGCGGGCGCGTTGGTGAGTCCGAACGAGAGTACTCGAAACTCGAATAGTCCCATCGGGGTAGTGAATGCGGTTTTCGGCCGATCCTCCTCCGCCATCTCCACCTGCCAGTACCCGGACGCGAGATCGAGGGTGGAAAAATATCGCGCGCCGGCGAGGCTGTCAAAGGTGTCGTCGATGCGGGGTATGGGGAAGGCGTCGCCGAGGGTGACTGCGTTCAATTTACGGTAATCGACGCAGAACCGGGTTGACCCATCCTTTTTAGTTACTAGTACCAACAAGGTCGACCAGGGGCTCGCCGAGGGCTGAATTATGTTATCGCGGAGCATGTCCCCAACCACCTCTTTGATCTGGGTGCGTTCGGGTGCGCCCACTCGGTACGCAGGGAGTTTTATGGGTCGGGCGGCACCAGTGTCGATTTGGTGCTTAACGAGATCTGTCCGACCCACGTCCGAGTCGTGTTCGCTGAACACGACGGCGTACTCCCGTAGTAACCCGCGTAGCTGATCGGCCTCCCCACTAGGTAAATCCGCCCAAGGTACGTGTAACGCGTTAAGCAGGGGAACGACCTCGGCGCGGGGAATCGGGCCGACTCGCCAGGTCAGGTCCTGGTGGTCCTCGGGGCGACCGGGGTCCTCAGCCCAGAGTGCGAATACCGAGTCGTTGGAGTGGCGCGCGTATAGGGGGTGCACGGTGGCTACTGTGGTGCGCCGTCGCAGGATTGCCGGGGTACCGTGGGTGTTTAACACCCGCATAAACAATTGGCCCCCATCTGCGTTTACCAGCGTGGCTGATCCCACGACCCCGTATCGTTTTGCCAACTCCGGGTGAGGAGTTAGCATTACCTCACCCGATGGTCGGTGCGCGGGGTCGGTGGAGGGGGTTGCCACCGGCACCAGCATCTCGGCGAGCGGCCAGATGGTGACGGCCGTCGCCAGGGTAGCGGCCACAGGTGCGAAGCGGGGGCACGTCGGCTCTCGTCCCAGGAACGGAATCCGCTCGCCGCTACCTTCCATGGTGGCGCATCGCTGGCGGGGCTGCACGTTGAGCCCCAGCTTTTTCAGGAGGTCGGTACCTGCAATACACTCGTGGCACAACACACTCGAGACATAGAACTCCTGGGTGCACACCTGGTGGCCTATGCAGACCTCCAGGGTGGCCCTCCCCAGTAGCCCCATTCCGGCTCCGCTCGCCGTGTGTAGTGCGTGGTCCGGGTCCTGCAGGTGGCGCACGTCGACCCCGATCATGCTGCAGTGCGCTGCGCTCATGAGCGAGGCCACCGCCCCCGTGTCCAGCAGGATCCGGGTACGCATTCCGTTTATCTTCCCTTCCACCAGCGACGTGGCCCCCGTGATCCCTGCCACCAGCTCCCGTAGCCAGTCGCCAGGAGTCACCGCTTCCGCGGGCGTTGTTGCTGGAACCTGTGTGGAGATCACTCGCTCGCCATTATTCCCATTGTCGTCGATATGTGTCGGGACCGCGTCGATTGCACCCCTAGGTGGTCCATTCTCTAGGGGGCGTTGGCGTTTAACCCATGCGTCTGCCTAGCACGGGCGAGCTGAGGGCAGTCTCTCATGAGATGCCCTCGCCGGGCGCACACATAACACGTCCGGGGAGGGGTGGCGGCTCCGTAGAGGGCCCCCTGCCCGTTCCCTCTCCCTCTCTCAGTACGCAGTTGTCCCAAATCGGACTCCAATTGGGACACCCGCCCGGCCAGCCCCCCTACTGTGGAGCATAGTTCCCCCATCTCGGTCTCAACGGTAGACTATAGTTTGGTTATATTTCGGCTCATTTTGTCCTCCATCCCCCCGATGCTGGCCTGTATCCCGGCTACCCATCCCGGTGCTGTCTCCCGGGATGTTGGGGTTTCCCTTGCTCGTCCCTTTGTTGGGATGGCGAGCTCCTCCTCCTCTTCCTCGTCTGAGAGTAGGCTCGCCACGGCGCACTCCCGTCCCTGCCCTCGAAGCTGCGTGCGCTCGCCGGAGAGCTTTCGCATTTACACGCGCGCTCGACAAGGGTGTTGAAGGGGAGGCGTGCACCGTCTACATTTGGCTGCCACCACGGGGTGCGTGCCAAATATCGCTGGACCTTCCCGGCGGCGAGGCCCTCAATTATTTTTGCTTCATACTCCGGGTACGCGATCTGGGTCAGCGCACGTACGTCCTCGGCGTAATCTCGCAAATCCTTGCTGGGTTGGTGGCGGCGCGCCTCTAAGGCCGCCTGCGCTTCCTCTTCATCATACGTGCCGAAGCGCAGTTCAAGCTGGCGCATTAATTCCCCCCACTGAGTTTGTGTGCTTGCGGGCAAAGCTTCCACAAAGTCGGCTGCCCGCCCATCCAAATGCATCTCCATCTGCTGCAACGCCTCCGCGTCTGTCCAGCCATTAACCTTTTTAGCACCTCTGATGCTGCGGGCAAACAATTTCCATGATGGAATCCCCTTGCCCGTGAACGTGCATTTTATTTTAGCCTGGGTTGGGGCGCCTCTCTCCCTTGGAGGTGCGGGGGATCGTACCACCTCTGACACCAAATTGTGGGGCTCGCTGGCCCCCGAGATCTCTCCCTGCTGTGTTCTGACTGCAGGGGTCCTGCCGCTTCCCGACCCCTCGCTGCTGTGCGAACTGTCGCTGCCGCCGCTGGGCTCATCGCTCACGGGGCAGGGACTGTCGCCTGACGGTTCCCCTCCCTGGGTCCCCCCACCTCGGGTTCGCGAGAGAGGCATGGCTTGTTGCCGGCACCCGTACGCCTGTTAACACGGCGTTGCCTCTCCTTCAATCAAACGCGATACCTCCCTTCACACAGCCCCGCGCAGCCCTCACACGCTGTGAGCGTACATACACACAGCACCGACAATAAAACGCGATACCTCCCCTCACACCGCCCCGCGCAGCACTCACACGTTGTGAGCGTATGTACACACAGCACCGCGTGCGTTCACACTCTCGTCGAAACCACACGAGGCTACGATTAGTTATTAATGATTTATTTCCGGCTGACTGTGATTCGCTGTTAAGTCAGTAAGGATCGACAAGGCAGGCCTACACTATTGCCCAAGGGTCTGTGCCCGATTTATCTAATTCGATAGGCTCTAAGCGGATTGATTTTTATACTAAGTCTCACCACTCTCTCTCTCACTCACAGTTAGACGCTCCTGTCGGCTTGTCCTCGCAGCGCGTCGACACGTCTCACGGACGTTCGAGTCGCTGGATTCCGGAGTTGACGGCACGGGAGCTGACGGCACGGGAGCTGACTGGAGAATAAGTTCCCTATGCTTCCCTCACCCCTCTCTTTATCCCCCTCACCTCACAGGGGGTCCCGCTCCGCTGGCCAATCAAAGTGCTTCACCTGTCCCCTGGCTGGCTTCGGGCGGTTCGAATCTGGTTAGCGTGACGGATTACGTCGTCTCATCGATCAGTGGGCGGGGCCCCGTTTTCCCGCCGTTCGCTTGTGTATTGCGTCGTCTAGTCGAACAGTGGGCGGGGTCCCGTTTTCCCAGCGTCCGTTTGTAGATTGCGGACCCCTGCCTGCCTTGCCGATACGTGGTGGCTGGACAGCCCTCGCCGTGACCATACAATCTCAACCCGGGTCACAGCGCCGCGGTGCGAACCAGCATCAGGGGAGGTCGTCCAATTCCCTGGCCGCAGGAAACCATGAAGATTATCCCTATGAGGGATTTCGGGTAAAAACCTGCCGGCCAGGAGACCTCCCCTCGGAGCTCTAGGTGGGAAAATGTGTGAGGGTGTGTTTATGTGTGCGGGGTGGTGAGGGGGAAGCGGGGTCGGCCCCGTCGCTTGGTGGTGGTGAGGTCGTAGATGGGGCGCCCGCCGAGCGGCTTCGCGGCGGCAGCATCACATGTTTTTACAGCTATTTTTAGCGCGTGCACGTGGCGGACAATAGGTGCGGGTGGCTGCACGTGCACGAGTGTGGCCAGTGGCGTGCATTTGGGGGAGTGTACGTGGGGAGTGTGTGGATAACCCCAGGTGGCCGAGAGCCAGCCACGAGTCATGCCTCACAGGGAGGACGCGGAGGCAGCGAGGCTGAAGACTCGAGCGGCGGCAGCGCGGAGGGAGAAAGGGGAGGAGGAAGGGGGAGAGGGGTCGGGGAGCAGCAGCCCTCACACGAGTGAGGAGTCGGGGGGCAGCAGCCCCCACACATCCACACGGACGAACCAGCTTCCATGGAATACTTTTTCTGACATCGTCTTGCGAACTCGCAGCTGCGAACTGAACCACGGAACTGTTTTGTTCAGCGGACCGATCCTCTGTAAGATGTAACGAGTCACAGCATCCCGCTCACAGCACTTGCCCCAACAGTCTGTTAAGGCTATACGGGGGATCTTCGTGTTTGTGTGGAAGTGAGAGCGCGCACGCGTTTGGAGCGGCAGTGCAGTGGTGGCGCTGCGCTGCACTCCCACTCGGCGACCCGAGTGCGATTCCTGCTCACAACCAACACCACGGTGACGATTATCTGAATGGGTCCTAGGCCTCCTCTAGGACGACTCGGCCTCAAATGAGTACCTGGTGCGGAATGTAAACATCGCCACTAGGGAGACGAAGGCGGCCGGGCGTGGTGCTGGCCACCCATCACCTCGTGTGCCATGCCGGCATTCATAGGCGCTCGCTAACAGCACTTGCCCCAACAGTCTGCAAAGGCTACACGGGGAATCTTTGTGTGTCTGTGTGAGTGCAGTCGCGGTGACTCTTTTCGCCTCTTCCGACAAGCAAACCGGCAATCCGGACTCTAGGTAAGTGAAAATAAAGCAGATGGGGTTTTTATTATATTTGTTACTTTGTGTTGTATCTACAATACAGTTTGTATTACGCTACACGCAAATAGAAACATCATAATAATAAGACTCTTCAATCTTGATTTGAAGCTTTCGTGACAGTAGGAATCCATACTCTTTGGTTCTTTCGGTAAAGTCACGTAGGTATAAAATAAAATAGATCACGACGTTTCGGGCGCAACGCAAGCGTCCGTCATCAGGTGGGAAAGCATGGCCTGCTGCTGATGTAGACTGTTGTAAAAAGGTTTGAAATGGGCATAGCCCAAGGGTCATAAATAAGTGGCTGGGTCTCGTGATGTTAATGTGAGAAGTTAGCATGTAACTGGGCACGGAAGTAGCTATGATAATGTGAGAGATTAGCGTGATGTTAAAGTGAGAAATTGGCATGTAATTGGGCACGGAAGTAGCTATGATAATGTGAGAGATTAGCATGATGTTAATGTGAGGAATTAGCATGTAACTTGGCACGCAAGTGGCTATGTTAATGTGAGAGATTAGCATGAATTAACAGCTGACATAGGCAGGTAGGATGTAAACATCACAGTCAGTTAAGACTTTACCTGGTTAATAACGTCCTTCCAACGATTGCTCAGATTGTACCCATCATCTCGGTTGAAGTTGTGTGTTTTTATATATCTGGATGGCTTCATGAACAAATCTCTGAAGGTAGCCGGTAGGTTTGCAGAGTACCTCCGTCTTGGAAAAACGCTAAGAAACTCATTAGCAACATCAGCAAGGACGAGCGTTTTGAACTCTCTAAATAAAAAAAAACAGATGATATTGTCATCCTCTCAGCCAACAAGGGCAATGCCACTGTCATCATGGATAAAACCACTTACAACAATAAAATTCAGGACCTTCTTAATTATGGCAGCTATACTAAAATCAACAGAGATCCCACCAACTGCCTAGCCACAAAAACTAACAATATCATCACTAAATCGACTTCTCTAATCTATCAGACCAAGCAGCGCTCTCTAAAACCTTAGGCTGCTAGACCACCCAGATTTTATGGCCTTCCAAAGATCCACAAAGAAGGTACCCCACTCCGTCCTATCGTCTCCACCATTAACTCACCCACCTACAAACTGGGCCGATTTCTGTCTGAGACCCTGCTTCCTTTTACAGGCAAGATCACCTCAGCTGTACTTAACTCAGCTCACTTGGTTTCTCTAATCAAGGACGATTTGCTTGTCAGTTTCGATGTAGTCTCTCTGTTCACCAATGGACCTGTACTTGCCACCATTGTAATAATTGAAGACTTCGTCCAACAAGGACTGAATCCAGATGTACCAAGTCTGGTAAGGCACTGTCTTACCAACACATACTTCACCTGGAATGGTACATTCTACAAACAAAATGAGGGTACCCCAATGGGTTCTCCCTTATCACCAGTGGTAGCGAATGTTTTATGAATAAATTTGAAACAGATGCCATCCACACATCCACCCTACGTCCTTCCTTGTGGAAGAGATATGTAGATGACACGTTCGTCATCTGGCCACATGGCCTGCCAGCACTGAACCAATTGCTCAACCACATCAATTCCGTACACCCGTCTATTAAATTCACCATGGAAGTGGAAAAGGATGGCAAGCTACCATTCCTTAATGTTTTGATCAAGAAGAAACCTGATGGCTCGTTGGGACATTCGGTCTACAGGAAAGCCACCTACACGCATGCCTATCTAAAGCCTGACTCCCACCACCATCCAGCCCAGAAGAATTCCCTCATCAAAACATTACACCATAGGGACCGTTGCATCTCCAACCAGTACCACCTACCTAGTGAGTTGGAGCACGGACAAAGCCCTCAGGATGAACGGATACTCGGACCGTACAATCCGCAAAGCTGTCTGCCCAGCCATGGGGAGACAACCTTCTGAGGAGCCAACCAAAACCACCACTTTGCCATACATAGGTGTTACCAAAAAGATTTCCAAAATCTTGAACAAACAGGATCCAAGTTCGTTTCACAATACACAACATCCGTGATCCAAGCCCATCTGTGAAGGATGTGATTCCTGCCATGCAGTATCCTGGTGTCTACAAACCGAGTTGTGGCAGCAGTTACATTGGGGAAACATCTCAGACCGTGTCCGTGAACAAGGCAGATCTGAAACACGGTAGGACCAATACGTCGACCCTTGTCGATAATGGTTTTAACGATGTGGGCTGACACGAAATTGATTTTTCCAAGACAGAGGTACTCTGCAAACCAACCGGCTACCTTTGAGATTTGTTCATAAAGCCATCCAGATATTTTAAACAGACAACTTCAACCGAGATGGGTACAATCTGAGCAATCATTGGAAGGACGTTATTAACCAGGTAAAGTCTTAACTGACCGTTTCCATCCTACCTGCCTATGTCAGCTGTTATTTCATGCTAATCTCACAATAACATAGCCACGTCCATGCCCAGTTACATGCTAATTCCTCACACTAACATCATGCTATTCTCTCACAAGTTCCTTCGGAGTGGGCAGGTAGGAACGTGGTTGGATCGCGCATTCCTGCACGACAGACAATCCCTGGTGGGAAGTGTGGAGCCTGTTGTTTCTAGCTATAAAACATACCATGCCACTAACCCACCGTTTCAATAATGGCCATGCAATGCAGAATGGAGGATATTAAGCTCGATACTTTGGTTATTTCGTTAAAGTCACGGTGAAAAGAACCAAAGAGTATGGATCCTTGCAGTCACGAAAACGTCAAATTTAGAATATGAAGCTCAATGTAACTACAAAATAATCCCTGCCAACAGCAAATGGTGAAATATCCATGTCTATAAACATTAGAACCTCGTAAAAATGTAAATTCCTTACATGCAACCACAAACATGCACAGAGAAAATTGAAGTGCAATGCAGAAGGCTTTTATTCGTAGTCAGCCACAATTATTATTTCAGAACATTTGATCAAAAAAAACGGTACAAAATGCTGCTCTATTTCTCAGTAGCACGGGCGGTCATTTTGGTGTAAGTGAGCCCCTTGTAGACGCCACTCAGGGGAACGTCAAAGAGAGCGCCATTCATGCAGGTGATGCGCAGCAGGGCCGTGTACGGGAGGTCGATGTTTGCACGCCCGATTTTGGCGACAACGATGACAGTCTTGCGCGGAGGAACTGAGACAGGGAACGTGAGAGTTTCCGTTCGCTCCTCAGAGTTCTCCAATGCGTGCGTGGTCTCAGAGCTCAAGGTGAAGCTGAACCCAGCCTCCCCCTCCACGACCTCAGGTATGCCTGCCGAGACGGTCAGGCTGAAGGTGAACTCGATCTTGTTGGTCGTAGACCACGACGACTTTTTGGTTATCGTCTTGGAGCTCTCGAAGGTGTGAGACTGCATGACGCTGGTGTCGTTTATGTACTCCATTTCTTTAATCTCCTCCATCTGCACGTTAGGCAGAATCTGGTGCATAGTTGGGTACTTCATGTTCTGGATCACCGACGACTTTACAGCATTGATGAAAAGGAAGCCCATGGAGTCGATGTCAGCCCCCGCTCGGCCCTGAACGCCCAAGCAGATGCCGGAGCCCACGTCGATCTTGTACTCGGTCTTAAGCCCCCAGTCCGTCATCTTGGCAAAGAACTCGCGGTTGCGGCTCGTTCTGAACTTGATGGCACCCAGACGCGTGCCGGCCCCATTGCCCCACAGGGAGAGCTGCGACATGAACTCGCCCGACTGGAATTCAAACTGCTGAGCAGAAGAGTCCACGGTGCCGAATTTCTGCCTTCGCCCGTCAGTCAGCCACACCTCCACACCCCTCACTTGCCAGCCTCCAACGCTCACGGAGAGTTTCTGCAGCGTGGCCGCATTGCTCCTCCCATCAAACGAGAAGGCATTTCCACCTTGCCCTCCAATGATGTGCAGCGTAAGTGGGTACGACATTATGTCAACCTGGATGGAGACAGAAGGGAAAGCATGGCAAGCATGTTTCAAGCTAAGTATTCCTGCCTTACTATAATTTACTAAAACATAATCAGGACTACAGGTCACTAGCAACTGTAGTTCAGTGTACCATTCGTGTCTTAAAATTTGGACATTCAAATACTTCAGAAGGGCTGAAAAACAGTGGGCACCAAATAGTGCGCAATAGCCATTTTACATGCTGTTAAAGCATGTTTTAAATCTTTAGCAAGTATGCAACAAACAATCAGAGTCAAAATTACTACCCTTTTTAGATTTAAATTTGTGGAATCAATATTAAAGCAAAAAGTGCGCAACACAATGAACTCGCCGCTGATAAATTAACAATTAGTCCTTCAAGCGTGAGTGCTCATGGAACTGCGGGCATTGTTGGTGGCAGAGTATAAAAACTAAATTCCCATACATTTTTCTCCCAACAACAAACAGCAGGATAGAGTATGGCCCATTCCGCAACCCTTGATCCACTCAGCCACAGTAGACCATCATGCAGTGGGGCAATGCACGTGTCAAGTTGCAGTAGCGCAAATACCTTTTTTTTCCACGAACAATGAAAAGTTCGGATAGAGGATCCAGGGACTTGGCCGAAGGCGACCTAAACGGGTCATATGAACAGAAGCAGTTGGGTTAAGGTAGTGTGGGGAAACCAGATTAACCCTATAATCAAAAGGCAACCATGCTTGCATATGCAGATCGCCCAGGCAAGAACCATCCTGGCCGAAAAATAAGCAGAGTTTTTTTTAGAACGTAGGCATAATGCAGTTGTCATTAGGTGTTGCATCATATCAGGGTAGAGAAATTTATGACAGCACTGTTTGAAAATGGGGTCAAATTACACACTTTAGATTAAAAAAAAATTAGGTGGCAGGACAAATAAAATTAATTTGAGAATTCCCATTAACGGCGTTACAAACTTAAAAGGGTTTTTTAGCGTCTGCCATACAACACTCAGATTTCAGGTCAATAAAACAGTAGTGCGGCCCTATGCTACGAATGCATTTTTAAAACATTAGAGATTCAGCCAGAATTTTGGCAGGTGAGACTTTGAAAAGGTACAGAAGAGATATGGTTTAAAATAAATTACGGGGAGATCAACCCGGCTAATACTGGAAAATATAGTGTTCAAACAAGCCCATTGTTGATGTCAAGGGAAAATTTAGATTAAACAAGCTAATGCATGCTTTTATTTACAGTATAAAACTTCTTGACCCCAAAATTATTCAAATTTGGTGTCTTTAATGAGTGGTTGGCTTGCATAATGGAAGGTTACATGGATTATGTTAAAACGCAAGGAGCAAAATGTACGGGACCTGGACAGGTTTTCTTAGGGACATATTGAATTGTCATGCGCGGTGAGTGCGTGTAGAAAGCGTCAGCTCGTTCGGCTTAGTACCTCCGAAGACATTAATCCTCAAAGTAAAAAAAAATTACCCGTAAAAACAAAGTTTTTCACTATAAATCCTTTATATGCGTGGCGGCTAGAGTCCGCTCGTCCTCTGGCTTGAGATGGCTGCCACCTACTGGTCAGATGATTGCCTGCCACCATTAAGCAATTGGTAATTAAATGTAATTTATTTTTTCCTAAAGTGTAAAATTTAGGAACTTTTTTTCACGAAAATAAATTGTCACGCACAACGAGTCTGTGTGCAAAATGTCAGCTCGATTGGATCACGGGACGTGGGTTAAAAAACGACCGAAAGATTTGCACGGTCGTAAGCGCGCAAGCAAGTGAACTTAATATAAAGGATTTAAAAAAAGACAACCAACATGCACCCAACATGGTCTGGAACGGGGCACAACAGCAAATCCTACAGCAAATCCAGCAATGTAGCCCGCCCCACTCACCACTTACAAAAGCAGTCAACCCCGTGAATAGCAGATGCGGTGTGCCGTCTGCTCCCTCCTTTATATCGAGGGAGCGCACGTCACGTGGAACAATCACGCGGGTTTGCCTTCCCATCCCTGGCCAATCATGGGGGTCGGAGGGAGAAGGCAATCATCGCGAGTCAATCAGTATGATGATTCACTAATTGGATGGGTGGCGCTTCCTGCACTCGTTCCTATTTTGCATGAGACTCCGTTAACGAGCCCAGCCACGCGCGCTAGGGCTTCATAGACGCAATCACGATCCCCAAATGAGTATGTTGAGAGTCCATTGAGAGAGCTCACATCACGTGACAGAATTACGCGCACGTGCCTCCGCCCATCTTCCCCCCCAGGCCAATTATCGGGAGCCAATCACAGAGAAGATTCGCTCATTACACGCGCGCCCATTGTGTGAGGCGCCGTTCATGAGCCAAGCTACTGGCACGCGCCTCGTTAATGCAATCACGGTCCCGATACCAGGCCGTGAGTCAATTGAGTTGTGTACTCAAGTGATTTAAACTTTTTTTCTCTTCAACATGGTCCACACGAAAAAGTTCAAATTAGCCTCGCTACCATCACCATCTGTAATTCATGTTGTTAATACGTGCCTTATCGATTGAATTGAACGTGCCTCTTGATATTTTTTTGTTACTCATTTGTTCAATTGTGGAATGCTTTGATTTGTCTGCTGGCCCGGTCTCCCTTGAACACGTTCCTTCGGAGTGGGCAGGTCAGAACTTGGTTGGACAGCGCATTCGTGCGATCCGTATCACGCGGAAAAAGCTGCGTGGGGCGGCGCGTCACGTGGTGCTGAGCCCGCCCGAAGCGCTCTATGAAATACAAATCGAGGGCGTGGCTATGCACGACAGACAAGACGGACAGATAATCCCTGGTGGGCAGTGTGGAACTGTTGTTCCTACCTGTATTAACATAGCCACTTCCGTACCCAGTTACATGCTAATTTCTCACATTAACATCACTAGACCCAGCCACTCGTTTATAACCCTTGGGCTTCACCCATTTCAAACCTTTTTTAAACAGTCTGCATCAGCAGCAGGCCATGCTTTCCCACCTGATGACGGACGCTTGTGTTGCGCCCGAAACGTCGTGATCTATTTTAGTTTATACCTACGGGACTTTACCGAAAGAACCAAAGAATTAGACCAGGGGTGGGCAAACTTTTTGACTTGCGGGCCACAATGGGTTCTAAAATTTGACAGAGGGACCGGACCAGGAACAGGTGGATGGAGTGTTTGTGTGAACTAATATAAATGATATGTAAAAATCATTACATGAAAGGATTTGGCCTTTAACAGGTAGCAAAGCATTTATTTGCAAGGCAATTTAACAAATTGCACGAACATGAACAATACAAAAACATGTCGTAACGTGACTGATCATGCATCATGAAAACATCTGAGGCCTGCACCAAACCAATTACCTCACTTTAACTTCTTTATTATCTACATTAACAGGTTAGAGCAGCCACGCAGGTTGTGTGTCGGAGATTTGGCTCCAACCTCGCTGCAGCAACACATCATCACTTTCAGTTTCAGTGGGAACAGTGTTGTTGATCTCCCATTTTTGCCAGTGCATCCAAGTCTGGAGTTATTTTGGTTGTGGCAATTCTCAGGATAGATCTGAGGTGCTGACCCGTTAACTTTGATCTGTGACGGGCTTTGATGGCGTTCATGACGCTGAATGTCTGCTCACACACAAGTTGAGCCAAACAAAGTCAGTATCTTCTGTGCAGTCTTCCGGAGGTTTGGAAACGTGGCTCTGTTAAGTGAAGCATAAAAGTCATTCAGTTTAACAGAGTTGAACTTCTCCTTTAGGACAGAGTTAGACTGAAGATCTATCAGTTCCAACTGCAGCTCCTGTGGTGCTGTTTCAGGGTCTTGTGACAGGGGACAGAACACCAGCTGAAGTGACTGTTCAATGTTTTCGAATTCAGAGAACCTACGGCAGAATTCTCCGTGCAGGTCCTCAAGTGATTTGCTGTACTTTTTTTGCGTTCCCGCATGGCAAGTGTGGGGAAATGAGCAAAAGATTTGTTCGCAATTTGTCCAGAGAACAAAGTGAGCTTGGATTTGAAGGCTTTCACATGTTTGTACATGTCGTGAACAAACTGATCTTTCCCCTGCAGTTTCACATTCAGCTTATTCATGTGTGAAAATATGTCCACAGAAAACGCAAAGTCACTCAGCCAGTTCTTGTCGCTTAGCTCAGGGAATTCGTAAGATTTCCCTATCAACTCCAAAAATGCGATGATGTCCTCTTTCAGCTCCCACACTCGTTGTAACCACGAGAGTGGTACAGCAAGTCCTGATGATCCGCATCAGTTTCCTCCAGGAAGGTAATAAACTGACGGTGCTGAAGTCCCCTTGCTCGTATAAAGTTCACAAGTTTTACGACTGGATTCACGACATGATTAAGCTGCAATACAGACTTACACAGGGATTCCTGATGGATGATGCAATGAAGGAAAATAAGATCCTGGACAGGGTTTTCTTCTTTCACTTTATCCTGGATTCTTTTCAGCAGCCCAACATTTTTTCCAGTTAAATTTGGCGATCCATCCGTTGTGACATTGACAAGTTTACTCCAAGGTAGCGTCATTCTTTCGATGACAGCAGATACCTGGTTATACAAGTCCTCTCCCCGCGTTGTTCCTTTCAGGGACTCCATGGTCAAAAACTCCTCTGTTTTCGCAAAACTGTCGTCAATACCTCGGATAAAAATGAGGAGCTGAGCAGTGTCTTTTACGTCCGTACTTTCATCCAGTGCTAGTGAATATAATTCAAAGGAATCAGACTTTTAGTTTAATTGACTGGCTATATTTTTTATCAATCAGTTCCACACGGCGAGTCACAGGCCTGCGTGATAAACTGACTTTTTCAAATTTGCTTTTGATCTCCGGACACGTCTGCTGTCTGTACCATGCATTCTTTTACAAACTTGCCTTCGGAGAAAGTGGTAATGAGTGGTAATGTTGGTGAGAAGAAGGTTTTAAAGAAAATTTAAATCGAAGTGAAGAAGGAAATTATTGAAAAGTTTGTATAATTAATGATTTTTCAAACTTTTATTATGTTTTCTGTGCTTAAAACTCTTTAAAAAACTGTGGGGTCTAGAACGGACTCGTGAAATTCGGAGAGAACTCGGAGTTAAGTTTTGTTGAATTACACAAAGCGTAACAGTTATGTATATAACTTTTGTTTATAAAATTCCTAGTAAGATATTAATTTTGTGAGTGTAGTCATACCTCTCCCCCTCATTCAAGCCTTAATTTAGAGAGCGAAAGCGCTGAGTACGTAAATCGCTAACATAAGAACCGTTAATCTCTTCTCGCGTCATTCATACGATGATGTGGTGAAGTAAACGTTCATACGATATTACGGTTAATGCTTCCAAAAACAATACTGTACGCAAATATTACTGTTAACTTTCTTTCAATAGAAACATGAATTGCTCATACGAATATTCTCTCTCTCTCAGAATCGAACGACTGATGTAGCAGACGAAACAATCATCTTGTTGAGCGATTCTAAACCTTGATGCGGCAATGTTAGTTTTCTCTGTTGTTCAAGGTTTTCTCAGTGTTATTCAATGTTTTTACATTTAGTTTACTATTACACTGAATTCCATGGCGTAATGAACTATTGTTGTGCTTAATAATCTTTAAAAAAAACACTATTTATATACAGTGCGTAGAAGTCTGGAACATATTAATCGTATTTACATACAATCCAATGGGGAAATTAGGTTAGAGTCACGACCAAATCGGGTTGCGACCAAAGTTATGGAACGAATCATGGTCGTGACCAGAGGTTCTACTGTACACCACACTTCCGGTCAAAGTGCGCCATCTAATGGGGAAATGGGGGCATTACAGGAGGAAGGTAAAATTTAATAATAATAATATTTGGACAAGTTCGGCGGGCCGGATTAAAAAGCCCAAAGGGCCGTATACGGCCCGCGGGCCGTACTTTGCCCATGTCTGAATTAGACTGTTGTCTGTGTAGAGCTGTTACGAATGGGAAACAAACACACTGGGCGTGGTTATGGCCGTACGCCGAGAGGTGCTTACATCCACGTCCACACCGTTTAGCCTGGGGGGCTAACACGGAGCTGGGATCCCCCGCGGCCCCACCCCTCAGGGGGGAGTTGCTTTAAAAGGCGGGGAGCCGGAGGGCTCGGGAGTTAGTGTGTTCAGCTTAACCAGCGAAGAAAGAAGACCTGCTAGATAGGCCCTGGGACTCCCCTGGATCACTGTCCTTCTAAGGACCGACCAGGGCAAGCCAGCGGCATGGCCCCAAGAGCCCAGAGCCGATGCTCTTATAAGAGCCGGTCTGGGGACTCAGGGTGCCGGGATCTCAGCTTAACCAGGGCTGAGTTAGCTAGCCTCCCCTAGCCCAGTAGTGGAGGACCTAGGAGTAGGCTAGCTGTGACATAGGTTGTTGATCTCCCAGTTAGACGGGTGAAGGGGCCGATACCCCTTCGAGTGTAGTACATCTCGGCCTGTTATGTGCTTGGTGTTTAATAAATAAGTGTGCCTCCAACTACGTTGTCAAAAGTGTCCTGGAACCTACTACAACTGGCGTCAGAAGTGGTCTTCTAAGAATGGACACAAGACGGACGGCCCATACCAGGGAACCGGGGGAGGAGGAAACCTCGGCCGACTCAGAGCTCGAGATCGCGGAGGGCGAATCCGAGCAACCGGGGCCGAGTCCACCCACAACGCAAAGACAGGACGGGTGGGGACCGTCGGCTGACGGAATACGGCGGGCTCACTCCCGTCTGGCGGAGCTACTCTACGCAGCAGCCGCCACGTTGGAAGAAATCACTCGCCTGGGGGCTGGAGGAGCTGCACGGGGCGAAGATGGACGACACGCAGCGCCGGTTCCCGCCATTTCTACGGGCCTGGACGTCGGATTTCCCGCCATCGGTGCAGTGGGTGCTGAGGGCGGAGCCGGGCTACGTCAGGCGACCGACTCTCGCCAACCAGGAACCGCCACGTCATCAATGGCGGCCGGCGCGTCACCAGAAGAGCTACCGCCGATGGCTCCCGCCCTTCACGCCAAAACTGTGCGGAGTGGCGGGAACGACGGGGCGCGATCTTCGACTGCGGACACCGCCTTACAGCAGCGATTACCACCTCTCAAAGAGTTCGTGGGGGAAGACGGTGACTGGGGAGGCTTCCGGAGACGCTTCCTCGCTCACCAAGAAATGGCACAATGGACGGATGACGAGGCACTACGCGCACTACCGGCGATGCTCGACAGTGACGCCCTCGCTACCCTCACCTCGGCGCCAAGAGTGAAGCGCGCCACGCTGAAAATGGCGCTTCAACTCCTGTCCGCAGTCTATGGACCGCCTTCGGACTGCAGGCAGCTGTTCTACGATCGCCAGCGGGGCGCCAAGGAATCGCCTCTGGCATACCGCACAGCTCTCCTGGCCCTAGCGAAGGCGGCTTTCCCTCGGATGGACGAGGAAGGGGTGGATGCCATGGTTGCAGATTTGGACATTGTCGTCTTAGCGCAAGACGACACGGAGATGTGTTCCCTGAGGGCCGCGCGGCACATCCACGCTAACTTGCTGTCCCAGCGTCGCAAGGCCAGCAAGGCGGCGGCCGGGCACACCGTGGCTGCAACCACCCTCCCGGCGGAAGAAGTCTGCGCTGTGGATCGCCCGATGGAGTGGAGATCTGGGGGACGACCGGCTCGGGACGGACCGAGCCGCCAGGATCAGCCCAAGCCATCTGGGGCGCTCACGCGCTACTACAACTGTGGCCTCCGGGGCCATGTGGCTTCGGGGTGCCGGGCTCCTCGACAGTGCGGGGCGACGCCTCGGCCGGACGTCGCACCTCTACCCAAGCCTCACCAGCAAACGCCGGCGAGTTGTGGCACCCCACATGTTTGGCCTACGCACACACCTGTGACACACTCACGCACTGCAACAAACGGGGGTCAAAAATTGCCTGTCGTCGGGTCGAAACGTGCCACAGTGGGGAATGCGTTCCAACTGGGCCAGTGGTTCGACTAGGCCCATCGCGTTGTTGCCGCGTCGTCGGGGTCGTCGGTCGTTGTGGGACATATTGATGGGGTTGAGGTGCGGGTCTTAATTGATACGGGAGCATCGGCAACTATTGTGTCCGATTTGATTTATAACATTCTCCCCGTTCAAAGCCGTCCCTTGCTCCCTGTTGATGTTCCATGCTACGCTGCTAACGGGGGCTCGCTGGGCATTATTGGACAGATCCGCGCGCAAATTTGTATTGGGGACATAAAATTATCCGGCCCGATATTGGTCTCCTCCTCGCTGGCGGTTCCGTGCCTGCTGGGGACGGATTTCTTGGCCAAAATGCCGATTCGTATTTTGGTCGACCAGGGTTGCATCGAACTCCCGTCGGGCCGACGTATGATGTTTTTGTCCTCCCCCGCTACTGTCCGTACGGCATTTGCGACGGTTCAGGTGCTGGTTGCAAGGACGGTACGTGTCCCGCCGGGAGCTCAGATGCTCGTGCCTCTTAGGCTGCGGCGACCATTTGCCCAGGGCATTGGGGATCGGGAGGTTCTGTTGGGACCATCGAGGGCCGGGGTCAATGGACCCGACTTGATAGCGGCCCAGACCATTGTGAAAGGGGACGGGGACCCCTTCATCGCGGTCCTAAATGTGGGATCGCGAACGGCTGTGGTTCCTTAAGGGACCGTGCTTGCGCATGCGACGCCGGTACCCTGTGAGGAACCGCTCATTGGTCAGGTGAGCACCGCTCCACCGGCGCGACCGCATTCGGACCGTGATGAGGGGTGGCTGGATGCGCTTTGTGCGGGATCATCGGACCTGTCCGACTCACAGCGTGAGAGGCTTCGAATCCTCCTACGCGAGTTTTCCGACGTTTTTGTCAAAACAAATACGATATTGGGTGTACTAAACTGCTGCGACAACATATTGACACGGGTGACAGCGCGCCAATCCGCCAAAATCCTTTTCGGTTGAGTCCCGCTGAAAAGGATCATGTCAAATCGGCCGTAGACGACATGCTAGCTGCAGATATTATTTCCCCTTCGACCAGTCCTTGGGGTGCGCCGATCGTCTTAGTTAAAAAACACGACGGCTCGTTGCACTTTTGTGTCGATTTTCGTCGGCTGAACAAGATTTCTGTAGCCGACGCATACCCGCTTCCTCGGATGGATGAATCGCTGGATGCCCTGGCGGGGGCGCGGTTCTTCTCCACATTGGATTTATTGTCCGGGTTCTGGCAGCTCCCTCGGGATGAGGAATCTAAACCGAAAACTGCTTTCCGTACGCCGCACGGCCTTTTCCAATTTAACCGCTTGCCGATGGGATTACATTCAGCGCCGGCAACTTTTCAGCAATTAATGGAATTGGTCCTGGCTGGGTTGCAATGGGATTCATGCTTGATTTACTTAGACGATGTCATCGTCTTTAGTAAAACATTCGATGAACACCTCCAGAGGTTGCGTGCCGTTTTTCTCAAAATACGGGCTGCTAATTTGAAATTCAAGCCCCAGAAGTGTCATTTTCTCCGCGAATCGGTACGGTATTTGGGTCACATTGTCAGACGTTCAGGTATTGCCACAGATCCCGCCAAAACGAAATGTGTTAGCTCCTGGCCGACTCCCACCTCGGTGGGGGAGGTCAGGAGTTTCATTGGATTCGCGTCATATTACCAACGGTTTGTCGCTGATTTCGCTACAATTGCGAAACCCTTACATGCCTTGACATCCAAGGGGGTCAAGTTTCATTGGGGTCAGGAGGAGGAGGCTTCTTTTCGCTCCCTCCGGGACGCCCTAGTGGGGGCTCCGCCATTGAGTTACCCTGACTTTACAAAACCCTTCTTGCTCGATACAGACGCAAGCAACACGGGCATTGGGGGCGTGCTTTCGCAGGTTGTTGGGGGCGTAGAGCATGTGGTTGCGTACGCCAGTCGGGTGTTGTCTCCGGCGGAACAAAGGTACTGTGTTACCCGTCGGGAACTATTGGCAATCGTTTATTTCATTCAGCAATATCGCCCATATCTGTACGGACAACATTTCACCGTCCGCACAGATCATGCGGCGCTGCAGTACGCCATCAGGACAATTGTCTCGATGGTTGGAGATTCTACAGGATTTTGATTTTGAAACAACTTATCGTAAGGGCGTTCGCCACACGAACGCAGACGCTCTGTCGCAGTTGCCGCCCACCTCCGAGTGCGCTTGCCTCCTGGGTTCGGGGCGTTGCAGGCCTCCGAATGCTATCGTTGATTCGTTTTTTGCGGCCGCTGCTGAGGCGCCTTCGATTGCGGGTCCTATCGAGCAAGAAGGGAGGGATTCCTTGCTGGGGTTGTCTGTTGCGGAGTGGGGGCGCCTCCAAATGGAGGACACCCCCCTCCTCGCTTTGCGCCGTCGCATCGGGGGAGTTGGTCGGGGGGGGGGGGAAACATCGACTCATGGGGGTTATTTCAAGGTCTGTTGATGCATTGGGATGGGAGATCCCGCTGCCACCGGCTGTGGTGCCTTCCGCATTGAGGGGTAGAGTGGTGTGGGCTGCGCACGAGCGACTCCTTCACCTGGGGACTCACAAAACCCTTGTCATGCTCCAGCTGGATTTTTCTTGGCCGGGCATGGCAAGGGACGTGGATGATCTCTTAGGGTCATGTGCTCAGTGCGCGCAACGGAAGCCACCAGCGCGGGGGTCTAACCCACTATTGCAGTCTATCACAGTTTCCCGGGTTAACGAGCTCGTTGCGCTTGATATTCTGGGCCCATTCCCCGCCACACCTAGGGGAAATAAATACATATTGACCGGGGTATAATATTTTACGCGATGGCCTATGGCCTGGCCCCTCGCCAACCAGTCGGCAGCAGTCATCACGGAGGCCTTTGTCCAGGGCTACATCCTCGACAAAGGTGCTCCGGAGCGGCTGCTGACCGACCAGGGTAAAAGATTTTCGGGTAAACTTCTCAGCGAAGTATGCGAGCTCCTGGGAACGAAAAAAATTCGTACCTCCCCATATCATCCGCAAACTGACGGGATGGTGGAGCGCCTGCATCGGACTATCACGTCCATGCTGTCCCAACAGGTCTCGGAATCCCAGACCGATTGGGACCTTCACATTCCGGGGGTTTTGGCAGCATACAGGATGGCTCCTCATGCGGCGACCGGATTTTCACCCTTTTTCCTAATGTATGGCCGCGAGGCTAACCCCCCTGTCGCGACTCAGCTGCAGATCCCCACGCCGCATGCTAAATCTAAATTGGCCGACCACGTCAGGTTCAACATCGCTAAATTGATGGAGGCGTGGGAGGCGGCCATCCAGAATTCGGAACTCCGCCAAAGGGCGAATGAGAGGCTCAGGCTGGGTCGGGCACATGTACTCCAGTGGAAGCCGGGTGACAAGGCGTGGTTGCACTGTCCCCAAGTACCACTGGTGACCTCGTCTAAGCTGATGCGACCGTGGCGGGGGCCCGTGGAAGTGGTGCAGGTCTTGCGGCCACAATGTGTGCGTATCCGATGGGGGAAGCGTCAGTGGTTCGTGCACCCCGCCAGGTTGAAACCGTTCGTTGCGCCCCATGTTCCTAACACACACACGCGTGGCCAAACATGTGAGGAGTCCACCGACTCCCGGAGTCCGACTTCGCTGCTTTCGCCTAACCTGCCACCAACTGTTCCACCTCCAGGTGCACCCGGATTGACGTGCTCACGACCGACAACCCCTCCCGGGGGGGTCGGGGGTCGCTCAGCAGCGAAGCCAGACACTCTCGCACCCGGACTGTTGACTCCCACCACTGGGCCAACCGGGGTGGCCCCTTATGACGGTCCCGCTGCCAGAACGCGCGCCAAAACGCGCAGACTTTTGTGAGATCGGCCGCTTGTGCGGTCCTTGCGTGGGGGTCGCGGGGTGGGAGGGGAGGTCCTGGGAATTGTGTATATATGTTGGGGTTTTTTTTTTACGGGCTGGGGTATTTATGGGGGGGGGGGGGGGGGTGCGTCGGATTCTTTTTCTCTGTTGTTGTTGTTATTGTTGTGTTGTAATTATGCGAGGCACACACGGATTATTTTTCTCTGTTGTTGTTGTTGTTGTTACTGTAGTGTTGTAATTACGCGAGACACACACGGATTTGGGGGAATCATCTTTATTGTGATTTTGTTGCAGCCGGGACGGCTGCGGGCTGTACTGGGGGGGGGCGGGGGTGATGTAGAGTTGTTACGAATGGGAAACAAACACACTGAGCGTGGTTATGGCCGTACGCCGAGAGGTGCTTACATCCACGTCCGCACCGTTTAGCCTGGGGGGCTAACACGGAGCTGGGATCCCCCGCGGCCCTACCCCTCAGGGGGGAGTTGCTATAAAAGGCGGGGAGCCGGAGGGCTCGGGAGTTAGTGTGTTCAGCTTAACCAGCGAAGAAAGAAGACCTGCTAGATAGGTCCTGGGACTCCCCTGGATCGCTGTCCTTCTAAGGACCGACCAGGGCAAGCCAGCGGTGTGGCCCCAAGAGCCCAGAGCCGATGCTCTTATAAGAGCCGGTCTGGGGACTCAGGGTGCCGGGATCTCAGCTTAACCAGGGCTGAGTTAGCTAGCCTCCCCTAGCAAAGTAGTGGAGGACCTAGGAGTAGGCTAGCTGTGACATAGGTTGTTGATCTCCCAGTTAGACGGGTGAAGGGGCCGATACCCCTTCGAGTGTAGTACATCTCGGCCTGTTATGTGCTTGGTGTTTAATAAATAAGTGTGCCTCCAACTACGTCGTCAAAAGTGTCCTGGAACCTACTACATCTGTAACGTCAGCCCCAGGGGAGGGTGGGGGTTATGACGCCACACTGTTGAGGTGGAGGGGAGGGGCTGGGCTGATGACTTCAGAGTTAGCGACGTCACGTGACACTGGTGAGTGGAACAGAGGGCTGATGACGTCACCCGAGATTGTGAGGGGCGATGACGTCACGAGACAATGAAGCGAGGAGACCGGGGGGGCTGATGACGTCACGCTATATTGAGGCGCTTTGGCGAGGGTGGTGAGGGTCGGGGCTGATGACGTCACGCAGCACGTGGGGTGTGGGCGACGGAGTGGCTATGGCGAGGTGGAGGGGAGCGAGTGAATACCTTCGCCATCCTTTGAACGCAGAGAGAGTTTAACAAATGCATCCCTTTTTTGTTGAACTGTAACACATTTTTTTAACACCGACCTATGTGCATTTAAATACAGCACATTCATTTGTTCCGACTTACGAACCGCTCTCATGAACGCACCCAGCTCGTAAATCGATGACTGATCCAATTCTGTGGGGCCATCCATTCAGTACGTACGCATGGAGGGGGGAATGGGTTTAATACAAACGCGTATGCCTGCGTATGGGGGGTCTACAGACAATGTACGCATAAGAAACGGGGGGGGGGGGGGGGATGCCTCGATAATAGTCGACATTGGCCTTCAAATTAGTTGGATAGTCCGGCAGTAAACTATCTTCTTGGTTCTTTCGGTAAAGTCACGTAGAAAGAATTTAATAAAATAATAAAAATTATAAAATAATTATCACGACGTTTCGACCACAACGCAAGTAGCCGTCTTCAGGTGAAGAACAGGTCTGTCAAGGAGACAGAATCTGAATGGAACGCCCCAGGATTGAAGCGACTATGTTGGGATGGAGGAGGCGAAGCGCGTCTTCATATCAAGAGGAATTTAGCATATTTGTAATAAAGGACTCCCAGGCGATGTCGTTCTCCGTGTCCTTTATTGGGTTCTTGCTCGCACCCCGCGATGTCTCCGCTCCGACCTGCACCTGCTCCTCCTCGTGCCTCCGCACTCCGCGATGTCTCCCGCCTCTCTCTCTCTCTGCAGCCACACTGCTGCTCCGCGTAACTCCGCACATACAGCAGCTACTCTGCTGCCCCGTGCGCTCCCGCACACTCTGCAGACACCCCGCTGCTCCACGTGCACCGCTGGCCGACGGTGCCGTGACTCCAGCCTCGTCGCTATCGCGCCACTCCTCGCCAGCACTCCACGTGGCCTCTCCCTTCTCTATCCTGACTTCACTCCCGATCCCCTTCCGGTTCTCCCCTTATATCCTCCCCCTCACGTGACCCTAACTCCGCCCACACTCACGTGACCCTGTCTTTGCTCGCGTTACATATTTATGGGAAATGCAGAAATGTGATTAGTGCTACTTGTGAAATGTGTAGGGGGTCTGGCGAGGGGTTTAAAGTCACTATGCCCATGCATTATGCAGGATTAGCAGCATCAAAGGGAGGAAGTGAGGTCAGAATTAATAAAGGGAAGGAATGTTAATAATATAGCGCAATGGGGGACTAGGAGGCTTGCAGTGGAGCAAAGAATCCATTGCTTGCGGAGAATACAAGATATATAGTCAATGTCAGTGGACTGCGGTCTGAAAGTCACCATAAACGTGAACACAATCAGTTAAGATCCGAAATGGTTTATTACGTCCTTCCAATGATTGCTGAGCCAGAATCCATCTTCTCGGTTGAAATTGTCTCTGTGTTTGTATATGTGAATCGCCTCATGGACGAATCTCTCATGGTAGCCAGATGGCTTGCAGAAAACCACTGTCTTGGAGAAGTCAATATCATGTGAGCCCACTGAATTGTAACAGTGATCTGCCACGGCTGAGGTGTTTGTCCTACCGTGTTTCAAATCTGCTTTATGTTCACGGATGCGGTCCGAGACATGCCGTTTGGTTTCTTCAATGTAACTAGGCCTCGGCAAGGTAAGGTAATTTACCCTTTTTACCGGGTAAAAGGGTAAAGGTAAAGGGTAAAGGTGTCGACATGCCAAGGGGTAAGGTAAAGGGTAGGGTAAAGGTAGCTTGGAAGAATTACCCGGTAGGGTAAAGGTAGTGTGAAGTATTACCTGGTAAATACGGTACCTTGTTTACCGCTAAAAGCTCTGTGGCGCAGTCCGTGGCCTCCATTTAACAAGTAATATTTAAAAAAACTTTATTAAAAACACGCTTTTATGAAATGTACGAGTACTGACATAACTCCACGACTCCAGGAAGTGGCCCCGAGGCTTGCCACAATGTAAGGGACCGTGGCCAATTACAGCCAACGTCAGTTGAGCGTGGACAATTAGACCCAAGCCGAAACATAACATACAAAAGAATGTGAAAAAAATAAAAAAATTAATGATATACAGTAATATAGTATTGTCATCAGTATGACATAAGTATACCAAGTTTGCAGTCGATACCACATTAGGAAGTGGGTTAAAATTGAGTTATAAGATTTGAGGATACAACAACAATAACGACAACAACAGAGTGAGTTAAAAGAAAGCGTGTAAAATTGGAATCATCGAGAGTAGTCTATATGAATAAAGCGCTCTACCTATAGCGTTTACCGTTATCAACCTTTTCATGTGTAGTGCCCCAGTAATTACCCTGTAATCGGGTAATTTGTATGGGGTAAGGGTAAAAGGTAGCGTAAAGGTAGGCACGTTGCTTTTTTACCTTTTACCGTTTACCTTACCTGCTAAAGGGTAAAAGGTAGGGTAGAGTGATTGTATTGTGGTAAGATAAAAGGTAGGGTAAAGGTACGCTCGTTGTTTTTACCTTTTAACTTTTACCTTACCTTGCCGAGGCCTAAATGTAACTGCTACCACAGAGGCAACTTAGTTTGTAAACGCCAGGGTACTGTATGTCTGGAACTACGGCTTTTACAGACGGGACCAGATCACGGATTTTGTGTACTTTGTTGAATTGGACACGGATCTTGTGTTTTACCAGGATTTTGAAGATCTTTTTTGTGACCCCAGCAATGTAGGGTAAGGTGATGGTTTTGAAAGGCTCCTCAACAGGATCCTTCTTGATGGTTGGAGTGATGGCTTTGCGGATTGTGTAGTCGGAGTAACCATTAGCCTTAAGAGCTTGGCGTACGTGTTTGAGTTCACTGGCAATGTGTTCCTGGTCGGAGATGCATTGGGCTCTATGGTATAGAGTCTTGATGAGGGAATTCTTCTGGGATGGATGGTGGTGGGAATCCGGTTTTAGGTAAGCATTCGTATCGGTGGCTTTCCTGTAGACAGAGTGGCTCATTGAACCATCAGGTCTCCTTTTAATTAGGACATCCAAAAAGGGTAGCTTGCCATCTTTTTCGACTTCCATGGTGAATCTGATGGCTGGGTGTATGGAATTGATGTGGTCGAGGAATTGGTCTAGAGCAGGTCGGCCGTGTGGCCAGATGACAAAAGTGTCATCTACGTACCTCTTCCATAAGGTCGGGCGTAGAGTGGCAGTCTGGATGGCGTCAGTCTCAAATTTCTCCATTAAAACGTTGGCTACAACCGGATATAGGGGGGAGCCCATTGGGGTGCCCTCAGTTTGTTTGTAGAAAGTTCCATTCCAGGTTAAGTATGTGTTGGTTAAGCAGTGTCTTACCAGGGGGGGTACCCCAGTATCTAGTCCTTGATGAACCAAGTCTTCAATGATTGCGATGGTGTCAGGTACAGGAACTTTGGTGAATAAAGAAACCACATCAAAACTGATAAGCAGGTCGTCTGGGGACAGGGAAATTCCCTTGATTGTCGATACCAGATCAGTGGAGTTTAGTACCGCAGAGGTGATTTTTCCAGTGAAAGGCCGCAGGATTTCAGACAAAAAACGAGCCAGTTTGTAAGTGGAGGAGTTGATAGTGGAGACAATGGGACGAAGAGGTGTATCTTCTTTATGTATCTTTGGCAAGCCATATAATCTTGGTGATTGTGTTCACGTTTATGGTGACTTTCAGACCGCAGTCCACTCACTGACATGGACTATATATCTAGTATTCTCCGCAAGGAATGGATTCTTTGCTCCACTGCAAGCCTCCTAGTCCCCCATTGCGCCATATTAACACGTTCCTTCAGAGTGGGCAGGTAGGAACTTGGTTGGACAGCGCATTCGTGCAGGACAGCCAGACAACTCATACCTGGTGGGCAGTGTGGAACCTGTTGTTCCTACCTGTATAAAAGATAAATTGACTTTAGGTAGCCAGGCAGCCAGCCAGGTAGCCAGCCCCCTTAACTATCGGCCCCTCCCCCTTGCTTAGGCCCCTCCCATTACCCCCCTCCCTTAGGCCCCTCCCCTGACCAACCCCCCATATTCTTAGGCCCCTCCCCTGACCCCCCTCCCTTAGGCCCCTCCTCTGAACCCCCCCCTCCCTCAGGCCCCTTTCATGACTTCCCCCTTCCTTAGGCCCCTCCCCTGACCTTCCTCCCTTAGGCACCTCTCCGTACCCGGAAGTAGGTCTCCACCAATCAAAGAGCTGTTTGTAAGGTCTCCACCAATCAAAGAGCTGTGTGTATTATATATTTATTTATGCACGACAGACAGACAGACAATAAATCCCTGGTGGGCAGCGTGGAACATTGTTCCTACCTGTATTAACATTCCTTCCATTTATTAATTCTGACCTCACTTCCTCCCTTTGATGCTGCTAATCCTGCATAATGCATGGGCATAGTGACTTTAAACCCCTCTCCAGACCCCCTACGCATTTCACAAGTAGCACTAATCGCATTTCTGCATTTCCCATAAATATGCTAAATTCCTCTTGATATGAAGACGCTCTTCGCCTCCTCCATCCCAACATAAATAGTCGCTTCAATCCTGAGGCGTTCCATTCAGATTCTGTCTCCTTGACAGACCTGTTCTTCACCTGAAGACGGCTACTTGCGTTGTGGCCGAAACGTCGTGAGAATTATTTTATCATGTTTTATTTTTATTATTTTATTAAATTATTTCTACGTGACTTTACCGAAAGAACCAAGAAGATGAATCCCTGCAGTCACGAAAGCCTTAAGTAGACTATCTGTTTGCTTAAACACGTTAATATTATTTATCCTTGATCGTTTCTGCGTGGATTAAATATCGGCTGTTCTATAGGATTCGGGGGGGGGGGTGCGTCAAGCTGTACCTACGCAGGTGGGGGGGGGGGAGTAAAAAGTCCGCGTGTCTACAGGGAGGGGGGTAAAGTTTTGACAGATTGTTGCGTCCCTTGTCAATGGATGGCCCCTTACCGAGCGCGCTCTGTAGAACCAACGAGGGCGCAGTTCCAGCGGCCACGCTCCAACAGGATCTAACGACTCCGCGTCAGAATGAATGTTAATGCTCAGCGTCAATGGATGGGCTAACAGCCAATCATTTCACCAATGGCCTTTTTCAATCCACACATCGTCTCTTTCGATCCAGAATTAATGTGACCGGGGTCACTTTACGGATTTATAAAGTTGCCTCTGCTTGATCACTTCTTGTTTCCATAGACACGTATTCAAAATATCAGCTGCTCTAGCTCATAGAAACATGTATTAAACACATTACTGCGGAGGGAGCTGGTAGGAACGTTGGGTTGCTCGGTCAATGTCCAGGGTCAACGGCGGCGTGGTGTATTCCGCAAATATGCCCGACTGTGAGGGCGGGCACAAGCCGGCGTGAGTAGGTTAAACTCTTGATGCAGTAAATCTAGCTGTGACGGTCCCACCTGATGACGAAGACTTGTGTTGCCTCCGAAACGTCGTGATTTTTTATTTTATTTCCATTATTACTTTTAACTTTTAATTAAATATTTTACCTACGTGACTTTACCGAAAAAACCTAAGAGTATAGTAGGTTAAACGTTGAGTTTTATAAGGACACCACGGGGTGACCAGCCCCTCCCCACCCCTCCCACGCCCCACCCTCCCCACCCAGCCCCTCCAGCCCCACCCTTTCCACCCCACCCGGCCCCTCCCTCCCCACCCAGCCCCTCCCTGGTGTAACCAGGAGGTTCCTACCAGTATAATGTCATAGCTGAATCACTGCTTGATCCCATAGACGCATGTTGAATACGTGTCTATGTGATCGAGCAGTAATCGAGCAATGGTGGAACTTTGATCGAGCTTTGGGTCGTTAAATTCCTGTATATAAATAAATCCTTTGGGCATGACCACACCCCAAAACCCGTATTTGGGCAAATCCACCCTCCATATATGGGCCTGGAAATGTAACATCATTGCTCATTAATTATCTCGCAGATGTCTTTACTCTGCCTGCTCTTCTCGGCGCTCTCCTTCAAATTGCTCTAATAAGTGGCGTTTCCGAAAGCGGTCTTTAAAAAAACGACTCATTCTGAGTGGAGTTACCGAACGCGCTCTCTGTAGACACGCCCATGGGGGTGGAGTTACCGAACGCGCTCTCTCTGTAGACACGCCCTGGGGGTGGAGTTACCGAACGCGGCTCCGCTGATGCCCAGTGACGTTACCCGGAAGCGGCGCGGGTGACGTGGCCTTGTGGACGAGCAGATCGACAGTCGGTAGCGGAACTCTCCGCAGTGAGTACTCTCTACTGTACTCTCCACAGTGAGTACTCTCTACTG